>CM053586.1:244911784-244931288 GCA_028646515.1 Pseudochirops corinnae
ACTTATAAAAGCTATTGGTATTAGAATCCCTCTAAACAATGGGAATATTATAAAGTGAGCCTAAGTAGTTTATATAAATTTCTGTATCTGTTCTAATTCTAGATGAAAAAATAATAATCCTCCTTTTTATACTATTCTTTTTAAAAGTCTTAGATAACATTCTTGGTCTCTACTTTCACTTGTACCTGTCCCATTTCCTCCTGAAAGCTTTTTTTCAAGACTGGATCATCTTCGCTTGTTTGTATTTTCTACTAATCCCTATCACATACTAGTGTTAGCCTAGTGAGTTACCCTTTGTAAGTTTTTAACTTAAGAGAAAATCTGACTTTCACCTCCTACCTTTAGTTATGTTCTCTGGAGTTTCAGGAGGCCACTCCTCTATCTGGTACTTTTTCCAAATCCCTTTTCGTGGTGCCATTGATGCCTGCATCAAAACAGGCACGGGCCAGACCAAAGAGTATGGAATGATTGGACACGAGCCAGGCAGGATCTGTCATAGCAGTTCCCATTTATTCATCAAAGAGCAGGGTTTATATAATGAATGTAAAGCAATTATCTCTTAGGTTCCCCTGAGAAAATGTTTAATGTCCTTGTTCATTGATGCACATCTGCATGTTTTAATGTCCTTGTTGACCTACGTAAATCCATATGTTTTAATATCCTTATTCCCTTGCATGCATCTATGTCTGGATCACAGCTCCGTTATCACGTCCTAAACTCCTGCAAGTCAGGAAGAGATGGTGAGCCAATCTTAAGACATAATATAGCCTTCATGGGGAGCTGGCTTGGGAGAAATCCTGGACTAGACTGTTCCCATTTATGGACCAGCTCAGAGACTGGCTGTCAACAAGTGTTAAGAAAGGAAATAGGAATAATGAACATAACTTTTTGTGGACAGGACCCAGTACTAAGCTCTGAAGACAATGGCAAGACAATCCTTGTCCACATTCTATTGGCGGGGCAGGAAACATAAAGGAGAGCTGTAAGTGAGAAGATAGGTACATGCTCTGGAGGTGTTTGGGAAGTGGTATTGGGACCTGATATGGGACAAGATGAGATTGAAAGCTCACCTATCATTACCCAGCTTCTCAGGGGCAGAATCCGAGATTCCCATGGGAAGGAAATGAGGATGACTACCAGGCAGCATGGTATAGAAAGCCTAATTTGCAGAATCTAGCTTCCTGGGACAGAATCCAAGATTCCAGTGGGAAACAGGAACATTTCCGAGACCATTTTTTTTCCTTTAAACAATATTAGACTGATTATTCACAGTTTACAAAGCACTTTTACATTGTTCCATTTAATCTTCATAGACCTGATAGAACAGTTACTGCTCCCATTAGACCGAGAGGAAGCATGCTCATATTACAGTGATTTTTTATTCTATTAAGGCTAATAAGTGATATAGCAGGGTCTCTTCACCCTTTCAAGGAATCTTGAATGATTCTAATGTGCAGAGAAGAGCCTGTGCAGTATTTTTGTTTTAAGGAAAAGGTGTTTGGTTTTTTTGTTTTTGTTTCTTTTTGGAGGCAGCTAGGCAGCATAGTGGATAGAGTGCTCGATTTATTATTTATATTAGTAAAGCTTCTGCATAAAATTATTGTAACCCTTGGCTCAAAGGGTCATTTGCATAGGGTTGTCCTCGGTGGATATTGATTGCTCAGTATTCAGTGTCTTTGTGAGTGGAAGAAAGGAAAAATCCTCGTTTTCTCTGGGCTTCCAACTGATTGAAGTACAGCTCCTCTACATGTCCGTTTCTACCTAGAACCTTTCTTTCCCTTCAGGAACCTGAAGAGATTCTAGAACTTCATGCCTTCTCCTCTCAATAGCTGGTGCAGACCCTCATCTCCTCACTCCTGGAATATTGCAGTAGCCTACTGGTGGGTCTGCCTGTCTCCAATCTCTCCCCACTTCAATTCATCCACCAAAGTGATTGTCCTAAAGCTCAGATCCTGTCATGTCACACCCCTGCTCAATAAACTCCAGTGGCTCCCTATCACCTCCAGGATAAAATATAAAATCTTGTTTGGCATTCAAAACACTTCATGAACTATTCCCCTCTTACCTTTCCAATCTTCTTATACCTTGCTCCTCACCACATACTCTTTTGATTCAATGACATTGTCCTCCTTGCCATTCCACAAACAAGACACTCCATCTCTCTGAGCTCTGGATGAAATTTTTCTGGCTGACCCCCATTCCTGGAATGTTCTCCCCCATCTCTAATTAGCTAAACTAATGGTCACTAAACCATACTCAAAGATCCCTATGGGAGTCTATTAACTTAGAAAATCATACCTTAATATTATATGTTTTATTACATTTTTATTTATTTTGATCATTTTTTTTCTCAATTACATTTTAATCTGATTTGTGCTGCATTCAGGGGACCCACCTCTCACATGTTTGACACCTCTATTCTACAGGAATCCTTTTCCAATTCCTCAATTCTATTGCCTTTCTTCTCTTAATTGTTTCTTATCTATCCTTGCTTGGACCTATTTATTTGCTTATTGTTTCTCCCATTAGAGTGTGAGCTCTTTGAAGGCAGGGACTCTCTTTTACCCCTTTTTGTATCCCCAGAATTAGAACTGGCCCTGGCACATAACAGGCACTTAAATGCTTCTTGGATGACTAACCACGACTCTGAGAAGAATGGATAGTTGGGATGTACAATGAAAAAAATTGTGAGAAATCTCCTTGCATCAGTCCATTCCCCAGCCTTCTCCTCTCCCTCCTACACTTCTTCTTTGATATCTACTGTACTGACTCTTAGCCTTAGCCTCGGTGAATGCTGATGGAGGAGGAGAGAACTCAACAGGTGTTAGTAGGTGCATTTTTCCAGGTCATCTGCAATATCTGTTAAACCCACTGATCCTCTGAATTTGTACCAGGCTAATGTCATTGTCATCATCATCATTGTCACTATCATTACCATTACTATAACTGACATTTATGTGACACTTCAAGGTTTGCAGAACCCTTTAAATACATGATCCCATTTGAGTTTCAAAATCACCCTGTAGGGGAGGCTAGGTGGCTCAGTGAATAGAGTATTGGCCATGGGATCAGGAGGACCTAAGTTCAAATCCGGCCTCAGACACTTAACACTAGCCTTGGGCAAGTCACTTAACCCCAATTGCCCTGCCTTCCCCCTTCCAATAAGCAAAATACAAAAACAAAACCCACCCTGTAAGAGTTACTAGATTTATATCTATCTCAGAGCTAAGAAAACTGAGGGCTGGAGAGGGTGAGTGATTCACTCATGGTCATACAGCTCTTACGTACCAGAAGTGAGATCTGAACCGGCTCCTTCTGGTTGCCAGTCCAGAGTCTATTCATTATAGCATCCTGCTTGTTCACATGCCATCCACGTAGCCCCCAGATAGTATTAACCATCTTCTTTGGCCACAGGAAGTGACTTCACCCATAACTATTCTAATTAGTATTACTTGATCACTCTGCTCACGTGAATGACTGCAGGACAGCCAAAACTTTGGTGACTCCTGAGATAACACCTGTTTTGCCTCATTTTCCAAATAGGGGTTGGAGAGGGGATGGGTAATAACAAAGAATAACATATTGTCCACAGGGTTTATTGCAAAAGCAGACCCGAGAGAAAAAGTCAACAAGAAAAGAATAAAACAGAATAATGAGCAATGCCATTTCTCTAAATCAATGGGATTGGACCAATAGGATTTTGCTGAAGGTGGTATTTTGATATATTCTTTGTACTTTGTTTTCGAAGAGGACCAGTGATATCACAAGTGATGTCTTGACTTGTGTGCATAAATTGAATTTAAGTGAGAAAGAGTTGCACAAAGTCATCAGTCTCACTCTCTCTTCCAGAGTCATGGCAATACAGTGTGAGGACAAAAGTCAGAATGACTGGCAATGCCTCAGGATGTAGTGGATGACCGTGGCATCTTTAATGTCTGAGCATGCTCTAAATTCTCCACAGCACCTGCTTCAGCCATCTTCATTTCTCCCCATTCTTCTGGGGAAAGTTTTCACATATTTAGGGTAGACACCCCTTAACTCACTGACAGATCTGAGGCCTGTCTGTCATCTCAACCTTGTTTAGTTTGTCTGCCAAGACAGTTTACCAAGGCATGGCTGCTGTACAGCCACAGCTTCTTGGAGTCACAGGTAAGAGTTGGGTGAATCAGATGGACCCCAAAGGTAGAGAAACATCAGTGAAAAGACCCTCACAAACTGGAAATTAAGGGGATGCCCATCAATTGGAGAATGGCTAAACAAGTTGTGGTATATGAATGTAATGGAATACTATTGTGCTATAAGAAATGGGGAGGAGATGGACTTCATACTTACCTGGAGAGGCTTATACAAACTGATGCTAAGTGAGAAGAGCAGAACCAGAAGAAATTTGTACACAATCACAGACACATCGTATGTGTGACGGCCAACCTTGATAAACTGGACTCTTCTCAGCAACACACAGCTATAAGACAACTCTACAAATCTCAGGATGGAAGGAGATATCTATATTCAGAGAAAGATCTAGAAAGAACAGAGTTTAAATGGAGACAGAAGCGAACTACATGCTATCGTTCTTTTCCATGTTTGGATTTATTTCTCTTTTCCCATTGTTCACTCCGTTGGTTACAACCCTTCTATACAACCAGACTAATGTCTAATGTGAAAGTATTTGTAGATCCTATACTTGATTGCATGCCGCCATGGGGGCGCGGAGAGGGAGGGAAGAAAATTTGAAACTCAAGGGATTCTGGAACCGAATCTTGTAAACTAAAAGTAAATAAACAAATCAATTTTTAAAAAAAGGAAAAAAAAGAAAAGGTCCTCACACCCGAGGTGCTAGTCCTCCTGAACACTCCATTTTGATGTATATAGACTCAACATGTGCCAGAAGTACAGAAGTAGCTTTTCCCTGTCCTGTGTGGGATGGAGGAAAACCAAAGGCATGTGTACAACAGAAAAGAGAAAGACATCTTCTAGGTATGGTGGCTACAATAAACATGCTGGCAGAGTACCCACACTGGTACCTGCCAGGAAGTTCCAGATCTAAGACAAGAACTCCAGGGGGGGACACAGACAAAGATATAAGATTTGAGAGTGATGCAGGACACATAAAAATGGGATCAAGAGAGCAAGCAGACTCCAAGGGAAAGCAGACAAGCAGTGAGACCCCATGCTGTGGATTCCATACACATTACTGGCATCCTCCATTAAGGTCTGAACAATGACTGGTAGTGGGGGGTGGAGTAGTGGGGGCCTGTAATGGTCATCCCATATCACACATACTGAGCTACCCTAACTGCTTTAGGGCCACTAGATGGCGAAGTGAATAGAATGCCGGCCCTGGAGTCAGGAAGACCTGAGTTCAAATGTAACTTCAGACACATGTGTGACCGCAGACAAGTCACTTAACCTTGTTTGCCTCAGTTGCCTCATCTGTAAAATGAGCTGGAGAAGGAAATGACAAATCACTCCAGTATCTTTGCAAAGAAAATCCCAAATGGGGCCATGAAGAATCAGACTCAACTAAACAAAAACAAAAGTTGCTTCTAGCCAACTATGAGTGAGAAAAGTTTTATTGCTTTGGAATAACAAAGAAATCCCATTATTAGTCCCCTAGTCCTGTGATAGCAGCAAAGAATGTCAGCATCAGCATAGTCTGCTGAGCCAGGAAAAGGTACCCTCTTATAAAAAGGAAAATAGGTCCCTGGACACATTGCTATACACATTTGGTGAACTAGACCTATACAATGATACTGTGTTGATGGAAAAAATATAGACAACAAAAATGTAAAGTGACATCTGACAACCTTCAAGAAGTTTGGTTAAAGGAGACAAATAGTAATATACTTTTACAGCATTTATTATTCCCATAAAACTAGCGACTTGTACAAGGAGCCAGGCGCTGAGTCCTGACTGATGAACAAAGGAATCAGAAGACTTTTTATACATTTATATATAACCATCCCAACTCAGGGTGACTGTGTCACACAATTTTATGATCTCCATTTGTTACCATCTATATGTGAGAAAGAATTTCCTTGGTTGTAAATGCAAATTGACAACAAATGGAGCAGGGTCTATTTA
This sequence comes from Pseudochirops corinnae, assembly GCA_028646515.1. Taxonomy (NCBI): domain Eukaryota; kingdom Metazoa; phylum Chordata; class Mammalia; order Diprotodontia; family Pseudocheiridae; genus Pseudochirops; species Pseudochirops corinnae. Next base: position 244,917,869 of record CM053586.1, read on the forward strand.
CATTTTATGGATGTCTGTTGTTCTCCCAAGATAAGGGAGAATCCTATCTCCAGCCTTATCTGGTTTCTGGTGTCTTCCTGACACAGAAAGCAAGGAAGAGCAGTCTGTCTGATCAGTTCGGACTTTGGCCAAAATATGATATTTAATGATTATCACATCTCTGAGACAGATCTAAGTGCATCCCCTCCTCATGTAATGCAATTTCCAGCATTTCCAGATCTCCTGATATGTTCAGGAGAAAGAGCGGAAAAGATGAGGATGGGTAGGAAATCGGCATGGTAATTATAGAATTTTAATAAGGGCTTGAAACGGCAAATAAAAAAACAAATTAGAATGTTCCCTTCCATCCTAGGGGAGTGGATCTTCCCTGTATCTTTTCCTCTATCTTTTGCTCCAGTGCCATTGCCTTTGCCCGATGCCCACCTTGATAACGAACCCCTCACAGAAGGCAGGAACAGGATGATGGAGAAGATCGAAGGGGAGAGAGGAGGGCAAGAAGGACTGGGGAGTATTCTGCTTTTCTTCTCCTCAAAAGAAGTTAAATTATGAAAGCCCATGCAAAAGAACAGGAATGTCCCTATGCTTTAAACCACTCCACCTTAATATTTGATTTTAAAAGTTTTTAAGGAGCCAAATGGATTGCATCATTTATGCAAAAGCATGCTGTTTTAGGTAGACAGTTCTCCTGGATACATCAGATTTGGTTCCTTATCTCTAAAGGGACCTTAGTCTCCTGTAACCACTGAGGCAAGCAAGGTTTCTGTGAGAGTGCAAGAAGACTCTGGAAGAAGTATGAGATATTTAAAGTCACAAGGGTGCTGAGGTCAGGTCCAATGGCTAGGGAAAGTTAATTGTTTAATTTTCAGTGTGAACACATCACCTCAGACATTAGCAAATGCTATAAATCAAGGCTTGATTTATTTTTTTGTTGATTTATAGACATAAGCAAATTATGGAGAAGATATGAATAATTCAGATTAAACTTAAAAGCATGCCGAGTGTACATTCCTTTTCTCCCTTCCCCCCATCCTAGCAAGACAGTCAAACATTTGCTAGCACATCCCTGTCAAAAGGGGGAAGGGAAGATTTGTTTTTAAATAATAGAATGGTATTTAGGAGGACTGTGACAGATATGCTAGGTGTCCTGTGGAATCCTAAAGAACAGGGGCCATTGAAAATTGCCTCTCTCCCTCTCATTACCTTTCTCCCCTTTTATCTTCTCCATTGTCCTGTTCCTGCTCTCTGAGAGGGTTTTTTTTTTTTTTTTTTATCAAGGTGGGCATTGGGGAGGGGCAGTGGCACTGGAGGAAAAGGTACAGGGAAGATCCTCTCCCCTAAGATGGAAGGGAAACATTCTAGTTTGTTTTTTTAATTCGCCATTTCAAGCCCTTATTAAAATTCTATAAGTGCTGTTTATGTTAAGAAATAGAATAATGTGAGGAGGGCCTGTCACCAGGGAAATAAGCTGAATTGCTAACATCTATCTCTTCTTCCCTGAAAGTGAACTCCTTTGTCTAATGACCTGTCATGAAAGCATCAGAAATGGGAAGATCAAGGCAGACAAAGCATCCAGGAAATAAATAAAGGTAGTAATGGCTTAACCTAGTGCCAGGCAACATCTCTCCTTCCTATAATGCTAGTTAAAAAAAAAATCAACTAAGAAAAAAAGCCCAGGGTGTTTGCTGGTTTTGTTTTGGCACCCCTATTGCTCTTATTAGGAAGAAAGCTTATTATTTAGAGAGCCTACTCTCTGTTTCTATTTTGGTAGCTTATCACAGCTTCATTTTAGTCCAAAGATGCCAGGTGAAAGTAATTAAAATAATAATTTGTATTAATCTAATGCCTTTCCCAGAAGAGCTTTATACCTTAAGAGCAAAATCCAACTGGAAAAAGGATTAATGCGCTTTTATTGTCTCTGGAAAGCATCTTTGTAACTGCTGTTCTAGGGCCCAGCTACCTTACTTAATGAACGAGTGCAAATTTACCTAGCCTACTCAATCTAGCTGGCCACTGGGCCCAGATCCCAGTCCTTATGTCACTTTCAAATCTGATCCAGCTGTCTCCCAGACCATCTTAGAATCTGTCTGCTCTTGCTGCTACCTCACTTCTTCCCACTAAGATCAACATCCTCTGTAGACCTGCAGAATATATACTCTTGAGTTGCTGTGGAAATTAATCCAGCCTTCAATGAGTTTACGTTCTAATGGGAGACACAACAGATACACATATAAATGTATACAGAATAAGAATGTGGCAGCTGCTTGGAGGTAATCTTCCAAATGGAAGAAAGGGCCCACACTGAGAATTCTGGTGCTTGTAGCATTTGCTTCTTTTCCCAGACCTGGAAAATATGGAAAGAATATCACATTACTTGGTATTGAACTGTGGGAAATTATGGAAGCCTTATAGAAGGCTTTCATGGAAGTCTTTGTTGAGAGTTGATGCTGTAGATATAGTGGGAAAGACTGTGACAGAGACAGCCACAAAGGCCTCAACACCAGAATGACCACCCTTTTTGTCCACTGCAGGCATGACAGCACTGCCCCACTCCCACAATCCCAGGTGGCTGAGAGTGTCTCCTCCCCTCCTTCCACTTTCCCTTCCTCTTTCCCCATCCCTTTGTGGAGACAGAGATCAAAATGAAAAACTTTCTGTTTCCCTTTTAAACTCACCTTTACTATTTCAATAAATTTTTTTTTGCTCTGACTTTCTCTAGATAAATCATGGGATGGATTTCAATTATTCCAGGTGTTATGCTCCTGAAAATGAGATGATTTTAGTGTTCTAACTATAGAGAGTTAAATGGCCACAAAGTGGCTTTGCGAGTTTTGTGGTTGGATGCTATCTAGGGGCAGATATTATATTTATTAGCAACACTATGAACTCCTCTAAGAAGAGAGGGAATAAGCATTTATATAAAGCCTACTATGTGTCAGGCACTATGCTAAGAGCTTTACAAATATTATCTAATTTGATCCTCACAACAATCCTGCGAGGAAGGTACTATTATTACCCCCATTTTAGAGTTAAAAGAACTGAGGCAGACAGAGGTTAAGTTAACTAGTAAGTGACTAAGTTCAGATCTGAACTCAGGTCTTCTTGATTTCAGACCCACAGCTCTATCCACTAGAGCTACCAGTTGCCTTTTTATATAATAGAGAAAGGAGTCTATGTGAATGGGGTGTGGGGGGGCATTATTGCTTCTGGATTTAAGTGAACCTATTGTTTTTGTAGCCATAGGTCCCCCCTAGCTAAGGAATTCTCCTTTCTCATGATTTCAAAGAAAGCTAAAGTAGAGAAGGGAGAATGAGGCAGGGGCTAAGAGGGAAGGCCTCTCCCTGAGCCCTCACCAAAGGGTAGAGGTAGCTGTGGTCTGGGAGGATTCTGTTCCTGCCCCTATCCTAGAGATGGTCAATGAGGAATGAGTTGCCAGTCAATGAGTTTTGTTCTCCACACTGACACCTAGTAGTAACATATAAAAATGAATACAAGATAGTTTACATGTAAAAAATAAAAATAAAGTTTTTAACATTCATTTTTTACAGTTTTGAGTTTCAAAATTTTCTCCTCCTTCCTGCCCCTCCCGCACCTCTGAGAAGGAAAGCAGGATATCAATTATACATGTGAAGTCATACAGAACATATTTTCATATTAACTATGTTGCAAAAGTAAAAGAACACAAAAAAAGCAATAAATAAAAAAATAAAGTTTTAAAAGTATGCTTCAATCTGCACTCAGAGTTCATCAGTTCTCTCTCTCTCTCTGGAGGTAGATAGTATTTTTTCATCATGAGTCTTTTGGAATTGTCTTGGATCACTGTATTGATCAGAGTAGCTAAGTCTTTCACAGTTGATCATTCTTACAATGCTGCTGTCACTGTGTACAGTGTTCTCGAAGTTTACATTCCAGTGGGAAGTGTTGTGGGCTGCTCAGTGTTCAGCACTAAGCATGATCAGAGATGTGAATAAGAAATGACCAGACCATGTGGGTAGTTCAAGGAAGAACCATGAACTCCATTTAATGATTCTTTGAACAAGGTTTTTAAAGATCCCAAAGACAAAGATTCAAGTATTCTCATCAATTAGCTTAGTTTGTCACATCCTGCAATATTATTGTCATTATCATAGTCTTATCATTATAATAGTCTGTCACATCTTGAAGCAGCTCAGGTAAGATCAGGCTTTGTAATTCCAGGTGCCAAAAAGTCTTGGGAAATGCCAGAAAGTCTTTGGAAAGTCAGTTAGCCTTTCTAAATGCATAACAAAAAGATGCAAAGAGAGCAGGCTTCAAAGCCTGAGGCCAAAGCCGAAGTCTCCAAGACATCTGCATAGAAACTGACCCCCAAGAATCAAGTATTTTGGCTTTCTACAAGGAAGAGATACCACAAATAGGGGAGTCCTGGCAAGGATGGAGTATTGTGTTTTGGAAAGTTAAAGGGATGGTGAATAAAGTCATCACATAAGTAGATTAATTTATCCTTTAGAATAGCTATGGTTTAGAACTGGAAAGTATGAGAGGGATGGATAGGGAAGATCTCTCAGTATCTACACAGTAGCAATTTGTGGCAAGACAAAAGTCAAGATGAACGGAGATGGCTCTGGATGCAGTGGCTGCCCTTGGCATCTTTGATGTCTGACCAAGCTCTAAATGCTCCACAGCACCTACTTCAGCTGCCTCTATGGCTGTTGGAATAAGCTGTTCTCATCTGCCCATTCTGCTGGGGAAAGTCTTCACATGCTTGGGGTAGACTTCGCTCCAACTAACTATTGGTTACCTTCCACCTGGTTCACTCCATCTGCCCAAGACAGCCTTTTACAAGGCTTCCATAATCTCCCACAGTTCAATACCAAGTAATGTGATATTCTTTCCATATTTTCCAGGTCTGGGAAAAGAAGCAAATGCTATAAGCATCAGAATTCTCAGTGTGGGCCCTTTCTTCCATTTGGAAGATTACCTCCAAGCAGCTGTCACATTCTTATTCTATATGCACTTATATGTGTACCTGTTGTGTCTCCCATTAGAATGTAAACTCTTTGAGGGCTGGATTAATTTCCACAGCAACTCTAGAGTATATATATTCTGCAGGTCTACAGAGGATGTTGATCTTAGTGGGAAGAAGTGAGGTAGCAGCAAGAGCAGACAGATTCTAAGATGGTCTGGGAGATAGCTGGATAAGATTTGAAAGTGACATTAGGACTGGGATCTGGGCCCAATGGCCAGCTAGATTGAGTAGGCTAGGTAAATATGTGTAAATTTTGTGGTGTGGCCACTGTGAATGCTACAGCCTCTTTGAGCCACAGATGAGAATTGGATCCCCAAGGCAGATAAGCAGCCCTCACACCAAACATAATTGTCTCTCTTGAATACAACATGCACCCCAACACTTCTACCAGATATTCTGCCCTACCCCAAACTTGGAGACGTGATGGGTGGGAGACACGATAGGCAGAAAGAGGATGACAACCTGTTGTAAGATCTGTCAGTAAGTAGAGCTGTTGATTGGTGCCCTGATCCTAGAGGCAATAGGAAGCCACCATAGTTTATTGAGCAGGGGATCAATTGAGATGATCACTCCCTCACTTCAGGAAAATCATGTTAGGAACCATGAGGAATATGGATTGGAACTGAGAGACTCTTTAGGCAAGGTCACTAAATTGTTCAGACAAGAGGTAATGATGACCTGAATTAGGGTGATGGCTTTCTGAGTGGAGAGAAGGGGATATATCGGAGAGATGCTTCAAAGGTAGAAACAGAAAGATTTGACGATGGATTGGCTACATAGAGGTGAGTGTAATAAAAAGTTGAGAGCATGATACCATAATTGTAAGCCTAGGTCACTGGAAGTATGGTGGTGATGGTAAAGGAAAAATTTGGATAAAAGTTAGTTTTTATGGGAGAGATAATGAGTTGTTTGGTATATGTTCTGTTGGAGATGCCAGTGGGACATCCAATTTGAAATATCCAGTAGCTGTTGATGTGGGACTAGATAATTATATAGATCTGGGGCCATCTATGTAGAGATAATAATTGAACCTATGGTAGCTGATGAGATCACCAAGGGAGATATACTAGGGGCATGCCCATACATATTTGTGGGATTGCTCTGGATCAAGGGTGGAGAACCTGTACCCTCAAGGCTACAGGTGGCCCTCTAGATCCTCAAGTGTGGCCCTTTGACTGAATTCAAACTTCATAGAACAAATCCCCTTAATAAAAAGACTTGTTCTGTAAAACTTGGACTCAATCAAAAGGCTGAACCAAAGGACCTAGAAGGTCACATGTGGCCTCAAGGCCACAGGTTCCCCACACCTGCTCTGAATGATAATTAAGCACAGGAGACTAGACAGGTAAAAAGAGAACCAAGAGAGTTTAGTATCAGGAAAACCCAGAAAGAAAAGTTTCCAGGAGAAGAAGGTGGCCAGCAATGTCAGATGCTACAACAAAGTCAAGAGGGATGAAGACTGAGATTAAGAGATCATTGCTAAATGTGGAGAGAGTAGTTCGGTTAAATGATAAGGTTTGAAGTCAGATTGCTGAGGGTTAAAAATGAGTAGTGGAGGTACTAAATCCTAGGTGACTTTTTCAAAGAATTTGACTGAGAAAGGTAGGGGATGATAGTGATGATAAGAGTGAGTGGGGATTTTTTGTAGGATAAGAGTGACTTAGGCATATGTATAGAGACAAAACCAGGAAATAGGGACAGTTTGGAGATTGTAAGCAGGAGATAGTAAAGGGAAGCTTCAGAAGAAAACTAGTAGAGATAGAATCAAGGGTACATATAGGGGATGGAACCAAGATAATGGGAGTAGACAGAAGTACTGTGAGCTCCCCCCTCCAAAAGCTTCTCTAAACAGAGCTAGAAAATATGCCAGACCAAATATCGATTAGAAAATTCAAGAAAAAAAAATTATGAGTCATTTTTTTTTTTAAGCCTAGGTTGGTACAGGGAGAAAGACAGCAAGGTATGTGAACATTGTGGATAGGGTATGGCCATGAACATACACTGAACAGCTCATTATCTCCCCTCTAAAACCAACTCTTATCCAAATTTTCCCTTTACTGTCACCACCAGGCTTCCAGTCACCCAGGCTTGCAACCATGGTATCATGCTCTCAACTCCTTATTATACTCAACCCTACATAGCTAATCCATTGTCAAATCTTGCTGTTTCTACCTTCACAACATCTCTCAGATATATCCCCTTCTCTCCACTCAATCAGCCACCACCTTAATTCAATTTGGTGACCTTGCCTCAAGATTCCCTTAATTCCAATCCATATTCCACTTGGTTCCTGTAGTACAGCATTACAAGGCATAGTCAGACTGTGTGCCCCAGCAAGAAGAGGTCTCAGATCTAACATGAAGGGATCAAGATATGTGTTGTACAGGAACATGTGCAAACTGCCAAATTACTGCCCAGGTCCAGATCACAGACCCAAGGTGGACTGAAAAAGGGATTTGCACCTAGCTCTAAGATAAGGAGGGGTTGTGAGCTCTTGCCTCTTTACCAAGCAAGGAGCAAGTTCAGAAAAGCAAGCATCACTTGTATGGCTTGGATATCAGGAGTGGAGCAGGTCTCAGTTCTAGCTTATAGTTCAGCCTGAAACTTAGAGTGGAATAAACAGGATGGAAATCCCAAACTAAAAGTAAATGTGCAGCTCTGTTACTGAAATAGCAGAGTTTTCAAGCTGGCCGATAGTGGCTGAGTCCAATAGCAGTTTACTATTGCTCAGACTCAAATCTGGGTCATAAACGCGCAGAGCTTAGATTGGGGTTTGGGGGAGGGGAGAAGGAAATTAGACTTTGCCCTGGATCAGTCCACTTTACGAGCAGGCATCTCCCACTGCTGTCTCCCCCTTCCCTCCTGACCTCCCCTTCTCGCCCCTCCCGCCCCCCCAGCCCCACGTTAAGCTGTCCCTGAAAGCGTGAAATAAAACAACACTCAATAACCTGAGAAAGCAGAAACAGGACCAACCCACTCATTACCTCTAGAAGTATGCCAAGCCTGGCCCTAATATAAAATCTGAAGTCAGAAAATAGACTAGAAAAATGAGCAAACAAACACTATAGAAAGCTATTATGATGACAGGGATACTCAAGGCACAAACTCAGAAGAGGATGACTCTTAGACATCTTCAATCAAAACCCCCAAAGAAAAACACAGCTTGGGCACAGATTCAACTAGAATTCCCAAAAGAGATGAATAAAGAATTTTTAAATGTTTCTATGAATAAAATGAAAGTGCTAGAAGAAGAGGGTGGAAAGTAAATGAGAGTTATGCAAGAAAGGCAATTAATAGCTTGGCACAACAGGTACAAATCCTTGCCCAAGCAACAAACCCCTTGAAACAAGGAGAAAGGGGGAGGGAAGGAACAGCTGGCACTTGAACCTCACTCATTTGAATTGGTCACAGGAGGGAAAAACATATATCACAGCTGGATACAGAATAATTTTCATTCAACAAAGAATTAGAAGGGAAAGGAAAGAAGGGAGAAAGAGGAATTATTGGAAAGGTGGATTAAGGGAGGCCTTAGTCCTAAACAAACAAAATCTAGGTATGTAGAAAAATATTTATGCTTTTTTTTAAGGTGGCAAAGAATAGGAATCTTAGGGATCTGATCCTAATCAATTAGGGAATAGCTCAATCAATTATCATATCTAAAAATGTTATTGAATACAATTGAATACTATATTGTGCTATAAGAAATGATGAAATGTATACATTCAGAGAAACCTGGGGAGACTTATATGAACTGATGCAGAGTGAAATGAACCAGAAAAATTTATATGGCAACAATATTGTAAAGACAAAACTTTGGGAAGACTTAGAACTCTGATTAGTGTAATGACTAACCAAATTCCAGAGGACTAATAATGAAGCATGCTACTCACCTTTTGATAGGGAGTTGAAATAATTAGTGCAAAATGTGGCATGCACGTGTACTCATGTGTGTGTGTGTGTGTGTGTGTGTGTGTGTGTGTATGAGAGAAAGAGAGAGGTGGCCAAGGTGGAAATTTGTTATAAGGATTTTGTTTTCCTTAATTTATTCTTAATTGAAGGTGGGGGATGGGAGGAACAGAATGCAGATTCTTGCTAACTAAAAAGAAATAAAATTTAAGTTAAAAAAAATTGTATATAGAGGGGTTGACCTTAATGAAAGCAATGGCCATATTCTTATCACTCCACTATCATTCCCTTCTCCAGTCCACTGCTTATCTAATATTTCCTTCCCTATTACACAATCCATCCACAAAAACAAAAACAAAAACAATCCATCTCTTACATTCTTTAAAAAAAAACCCACAAAGACCCCAAACTTCACCAGATCCTACCATCTCTAGTAACATCAACATGTATGTTGAAATACTGTAGTCCACTACACCTAGATGACTCCTTATCCTAGAGCCATCCTTTACCTTCACACATCCTATGAAGTGATCTATCCAGGCTATCTTACCATTGCCTGCCACTAATGTACATATTTCCTCTCCCTCTCTTCTTCTCTTCTTCCCTCCCTCCTTCTCTCTCTCTCCCTTCTCTAGCTCTCTCTTCCTCTCTTGCCTCCCAGAGTCAATCTAGGCCTGAAAAGAAAGGAAATTCAGCCTGTCAGAAGCTCAGTAAGCTACAAGCACTCTATCAAGAACTTTATGATTATATGGAGAATAAGAAGCAGTTTGATAAAATGCTGAGTCAGGAAGATCCAGGCCTGAGTCCTGTCTCTAGCACATGTTGGCTCTTTGACCTTATGTGAACCACTGAACCTCTCATGGCCCCTGTAGCAGCAACCACACTGGCATACCCAGACTGGCTGCTAGCACAGGTTCTTAGATATGCTTTGTGAGGAAAGATGACTGTTTAAGGGGTCGAGTCTTTTTAATTACATTCACTAGGGGAATTACATTCAGGGGAAAAGTCAGCACCCTGAACTTCAGAGAAAATACAAGCAGAGAAATAAAGACCAATAGACAGTTGATTGCCTGAATCAATTATATACTTTACATACATCCCTGGATCGAGAAAGCCTTCACATCTGAGCAGTCAAGGAGCTCTGAGCATAAGGCCACTCTGAATCTTGACCAGGGAATCACAAGATCCTTCTCATAAATGAGCCTCCAAAGCAAAATACCAACTCAGAGTATGTAAATATATATATATATATGTATATGTATATACTTCTCAGAGCCAAAAGGCATCACAACCCTCATACCTTGGTGCCTAATTAGAAATTAGCAAAAGATGTGAAAGCCTCCCCTAAGCAAGCCTCCCCTAAGCAAGCTTGCCTTAATGTGCTCCATGTGAGACCTATTAATGGGTGGGGAAGAGCTTAAATCCCATTAAGATTATAGCCCCAAGAAAAATAAGACCATGTGGTTCTAATATCATAATATACAGAATAGCAGCTCACCTTCATTGGTAAATGGAGTTTTCTCAACAGGAAGGAAGCAAGGAAAGAAACATTTATTAAGTGCCTACTATGTGCCAATGCCTTACAAATATTATCTCATTTAATTCTCATAACAACCCTTCAAGGTAGATGCTGTTATTGAAGCAGTGCTGAGTGGCCTCTGTAATATTTTGGGGTGATTTCATAATTTAATAATTTTATAGCATTGTTGTAACTTCAGTCTTGTGTTAAGTTGTAAAAGCCATAAAGCATTTACTCTGTCCCTTCCCTCCCCCCCAGCTATAAAGCATTAACTCTGTCTCTCCTCTGCCCCCAGCCACAAAGCATTAACTCTGTGCCTTCCCTGCCCCCAGCCTAGAGGTATTTCCTCTGAAACCATTAACTCTATAGCTATGATAACAAGAATCTCTTAAAGGCACTACCTCCTTTTATTCTAGTAACTGGCTGAAACAAGACTCATCCATTTGCAAACTGGATGAGATACTTCTCAAAGGAATTTGACCTCAAATCTGACCGCTGGTTGACTTTATGACATTTCAGGGCTAAAACCACACCTTTTGCTCCCCCTCCCTTTGGATTTCTCCCAGTGAATTATGGGCGGGGCACATGCACAGTTGATGTGAAGGGTGCATGTTCCTTTAAATATTGGTCACTCCCTGGCTCCTCCCAGGTCCCTCCCTAACTCCACCTCTGTATACCTAATTAGCCTAATGAACTTATGACTGGCAGTTTTGTATCTTTAAAACTGCCTTTCTGGTCCCTAGAACTTTGCAGGTCATCTTTCTAGACCCCTACCCACTGAAGAGTGTCACACTAACTTGGTAACTCTGCCTTTAATATCTATCAGCTTGCAGGTCTCATTACCTCACGACCCTTGCCTCAGTGTAACAATAAACTTTTGTAAAACTGCCAAGATTGCTTAAGCCTGGTAATTCTTTCAGACTAATAAGAATCCTCTAAGAATTTCCTAGAAATCCATCCCTCCCATAACCCTCAACATTATAATCTCTATTTCACAGTTGAGGAAACAGAATCAGAGGTTAAAAAAACTTGCCCAAGTTTGCACAGCTAGTAAGAGTTGGAGGCTAGAGTTGAACTCAAGCCTTCTTGAGTCTAGGCCTAGCACACTATCCACTGTGACAACAACAGTTCTGGTTCCCTCCATCCTCCAAAATGACTATTGTTAAGGGCCTTAGGAAACTTCATAGCAGCCAATAGATGAATGCATTTCAAAACCTTTTTTTTTTAACAGAAGAATATACTCAGCAACTTTCAGTTGAGGAACATAAGTAATGTAAGAATTTGGCCTACCAGGTCAGACTCTGTTCCATCCAGCTGGAAACCTCTGACAGAAGGATCAAAGGATATTCTCTGAAAGGGTATAGTTGTCGTCTTTGAAACCAGACTCTTGGCTAAGTATTAAAACCCAAACATCCTTATTTGTTAAGCAAATTGAATTTATCTTAATGATTCATCGTGGAGCTGTCATCCACAAATCTAAATCCTTTTTGAGTTATGTTTTCAGTCTTTATCACCTCTTGGCATCTTAGAATAATAAGTTCTAAAAGTTTAGTATTCGTTGAATGAAATCATATTCTCTTTTATTTGTTTGAAACTTACCTATTTCAGGCCTTAAGGGTCAACAGCTGAACATACTTTCACAGTTGTAAATTTGATGAATACAGTATTCTACTGTGTTTGCTGTTTGTCGGTTATTAAACAAAACAAAACAAAACATTTGCTGTGGTAGAACACAATGCATTCATCTGTGCTATTCTCCCATGAAGTATTTCCCAAGAAAATATTAAGATTTTTACTGGACTTGTAGAGGAAATGCCTAATATGTCTCTAAATTAAAATTTCCAGATGTGGGCTTTGGTGGATGCTTCCAGAACAGCTTTAGGGCCCATAGGACATGAGACTGGCTAAGGCTGATGTGAACCCATGCTAGATGCAGTACAAGAAAAGCTAAGGTTAAGATTCAAAGCTGGAATGAGGCAGAAGTGGGGAGAAGAAACAGTTCTTATGGTAGGAGTGAACGAGGAGCCAAGTTCCATCTCTCTTGGATATTGTGGTTATTGTTCTTTTCCTGTTCTTGAGGATAAGAGACTTGAAGACAGCCGTAGAAGTACTATGGCAGACCAGAAAGTCTTGTGGCAGGGTTGTGCTGGAGCCAGCTTAAACCAGTTCAGGGGAGTCGATTATTTTTTTTTCCCCCATGACTTGTTTGTTTACTTTTAGTTTACAAGATTCCCTTCCACAATCCCTTGAGTTTCATATTTTGTCCCCTCCCTTCCCCCCACCCACCCGGCCATGGTGGCATGCAATCATGTATGGGATCTGCAAATACTTTCACATTGTACAACAGTCTGGTTGTATAGAAGGGTTGTAACCAATGAGTGAACACTGGGAAAAAAGAAGCAAAACCAAACATGAAAAAGAATGATAGCATGTATTGCTTCAGTCTCCCTTTAAACTCTAGTCTTTCTAGATCTTTCTCTGGATCTAGGTATCTCCTTCCATCCTGAGACTTGTAGAATTGTCTTATAACTGTGCATTGCAGAGAAGAGTCCAATTCATCAGGGTTGGTCATCACACATAGAATGTGTCTGTGATTGTGTACAAATTTTTCCTGGTTCTGCTCTTCTCACTCAGCATCAATTTGTAAAAGCCTCTCCAGGTAATTATGAAGTCCATCTCCTTCCCATTTCTTATAGCACAATAGTATTCCATTACATTCATATACCACAACTTGTTCAGCCATTCCCCAATTGATGGGCAACCCCTAAATTTCCAGTTTTTTGCCACCACAAAGAAAGCTGCAATAAATATCCTTGTACATATGGGTCCTTTTCCCACTTCTGTGATCTCTTTGGGATATAATCCCAAAAGTGGTATTGCTGGGTCAAAGGGTATGCAATTATTTATAGCCCTTTGGGCATAGGTCCAGATTGCTCTCCAGAATGGTTGTATGAGTTCACAACTCCACCAACAATGCATTAGTGTTCCAATTT
>CM053586.1:244931788-244948954 GCA_028646515.1 Pseudochirops corinnae
TAGCGAAGAGTTGTAACCAGTGAGTGAACACTGGGAAAAAAGAAACAAAACCAAACATGAAAAAGAACAATAGCATGTATTGCTTCAGTCTCCATTTAAACTCTAGTCTTTCTAGACCTTTCTCTGAATGTAGATATCTCCTTCCATCCTGAGACTTGTAGAGTTGTCTTATAGCTGTGTGTTGCTGAGGAGAGTCCAGTTTATCAAGGTTGGTCATCATATGTACGATGTGTCTGTGATTGTGTACAAATTTTTCCTGGTTCTGCTCTTCTCACTTAGCATCAATTTATATAAGCCTCTCCAGGTAATTATGAAGTCCATCTCTTTCCCATTTCTATCAGCACCATTTTACAAATGATAGAACTGAATTTCAGCAATTAAATTATTTGTCTCCATCACACAAATGGTAAATGGCAGAGCTGGTACTCAAATACATACCTCCTTCTTTCAAGTCCTACCCTGTCCTTCCCATCAAAAAAAGTTCCTCTTGCCTTCTTTCCATAAAGATCCTCTAAGGCTATAGGTTGCACCTTTGTGACATTATCCTTTCCAAGATTGCCCTAATATTAATTTTAATGTGATTTTACCCATATTATCTACTGTGGCATAATGGAGACAGAGCAGGCCTTGGAGTCAGAAAGACCTGAGCTTCATTCTCTCCTTCAGCAAACTGTGTGAGCTATTTTCTGGGATTAACCTCCTTAGTATCATGGGGCCCTTGGCTAGAACATCCCTCAGTTTGCTTCCCAGGATCACCTCCCCCATATACACTGTTACACACTGTTTTTTGCCCTGGACCCTGACACTGTGACAGATGTCAGTGCCTTTAAAAGGAATCTGTCAACCCTGACTCCTCAGGTTTTTAAAGGCTTGCTTCTCAGCTGGTCCCTGAAACTAAGCTATAGCCTGGCACCAGAATCCCAAGGTTCCATTTGCTTTGTCTACTACAAAATACATATGCTGCAGGTGGACAAGTCTTACTTAATGTGCACTGCGTCAACACTGGTATTCTAAATCTGAGAAAATAAATGATCCAGAATACATACATACATATGTGTGAATATGTGTGTTTGTAAAAATATTTGTGTATATATCTTTATATTTAATAAATTTAATAAAGATTTATATATGTATATGTATTTTAAAAAACTTTAAATTATATATATAAAACACTTTTCTTAGTGAATCCAGTATATTAGAACTTATATGTATTGTATCTGTATGTATGTATGTATGTGTATGGAAAAGACTAGTGCGTACCGCTATGAGATCTATGTATAAAAGTGGTTCTCAACCTGTGGGTTGCGACCCCTTTGGGGGTCGAACGACCCTTTCATAGGGGTTACAGGGGTTGCCTAAGACCATCGGAAAACACATATTTCCGATGGTCTTGGGAACCGAGACACTGCTCCTCTATCCGTCTCCAGGCGGGTCTGCCCACATGCAGATACACCCACATATGAGTATTAAAGGGTCTTGGCAGCAGGAAGGTTGAGAACCACTGATGTATAGATTCAGTAAGGGAGGATTCTCAGGGACTATGATTTCTAAGTCTGGGTCTGTTACATGTTTGTTGTATGATCTGAGTAAGTCATTTGAGTTGTCTGTGACACAATCCCTTTTTCTGTTAAAAAAAAAAAAAGGAAGAGAGAGAGAGGCAGGAATAATAACTCCAGTGAATATCACTGATTAATGAGGAATAGTGCGCACTATAATATTACTGCAAAAATTAACTATGATGTATTATTTAAAATCATTATAAAATTAACTGCCAAGAGTCTCTCTACAGTGTCCAAAAGACTATTCTTTACAGTCTTGTGGTATAATATACAAGGCCCATTCTTATGGTGTGTTATGAGAATATTTGATTTGAGAAAGTTTTCTCATGGAAGGTTGGGAAAAGGTACTTAATAGAAAAGATGATTTTTATATGAAGCCAGTAGCAGTCAAGTTCTCATAACCTCTTTGTGTTTCAAACAAACCAAAAATGTAATCCTACTGTAACTTATGTGCTAACAATCCCCCTTCCTCCCTAGATTCTCTTCTTCTATGGGCTTCTCCTCCCTCAATTGCTGACAAGATTGGAGCTCTCCAGAGGGGACAGCTGCTATAATGCTTTTAAGGTCCTAAGTTTTATAAAGGGGGTCCTCTCCTAATAACAGTGTAGCCCAAGCTCCCACTGTTGTGCTTCCTATGAATAAGTCAGCCCATTGAGCCAAGTAGTTATTAATGAAAACATTTATTCAAAAGGTAAAACAAGAACAATAATTGCACAATGTTTTACCCATAAACTTAGAGTATACTCTCCTCTCCACTGCATATGTCCATGTGGCAGAGTGAGCACAGACTTAAAGAAACGTGTTAGTGAGGTACACACATGAAGAACACATGTGGCCAGAGCAACTCACAATTCTTGAATTGTGGGCAGATGTACTTTTTTTTATTGGGGGGGGGGGGGACTGTCCTTACAGAGTCCAGAAATGAATGTGGTACATGTATTGGATGGGTGCCCCACTGTTGAGCTGGGCTGCTCCAATGTAAAACTGATTCATGCTACACTCCCATACTGCTGCAGTTAGGGGTCTGTCCTGTGTTGGATCAGGCTGCTCTTCTGCTATGATAGGCCTTTTCACTATTTAGGTCGTGCTATACTCTTTCAGAAAGGGCAGAGTCATGTAGCCTGGGATTTTTGTTAGATTCTCCAATTCTGCTCCTTTGGATGAGCTCTGAGAGGTTCCTACTTTGCAGGCAACAGATGGTGGAAAGGCATCACCTTTCTTTCATCAACCAGTTCTATCAGACAGCAGGTGGCAGTACAGAGAGTTATAACCTTTCTTTCAAATGACTCTAAGGTCTTTTCTTAGACCAACCCTTCCTAGTTCACATTTTGGCCTTCTTAGTGAGAAACTTCACGCTATCTTATGGTGACTAACCAGCACATCACCAAATCCTCATCTCTGCTGGTTAAGCCATAACCAGGAAGTATACATTTCTCCAATAATCACAAAACAGGTCTGGGGTTCAAGGTGTCTAGTCCAGTAACTCCAAAATTCTGCTGGGCTGAACAAATGGGCAATTGAGAAACAAGGCACTGAGATCAGCCTTTACTCTGGGTAAGTGATCTATGGACCGCTTTCTTACTATTATTCATTTTTAAGTTTCACATTTGTCGCTGTGTTTGTCCTAATTTTCAAAATTGCCAAAATCTAAAAAAGGTACATCCTACACCAGAAAACGGTGGCCCTTTTAATGCAAAAATATTTCTTAAAGACAAGACAAAAATAAATAAAACCAGCACTCATCCTCTCAGCCAGGCTCTGTTGTCTATCCTTCATTCTTAAAGGAAGGTGATGCCGTTACTTGATGCCATGAATTGGATTTAAGTGAGGGAGGACTGTGCAAAGTCAGCAGCCTCACTTTCTCCTCTGGAGTCATCTGCGTCCAGTGGCAAGCTATAGATCAGGGTGACTGGAGATGGCCCCCACCAGGCTGTAATTAGGGCAAGGAAATAAGGATTTTACCAGGTTGCTGAAATTTAGAGGATACTTAATAGCACTTGTACCCTTTCGTAGGCAAAATTGATTGAGTAAAGCACCTAGTAAAAAAGAATAATTGGTTTAAGTAGGAAACTACCAGATGCCCTACTTCTTCCCCTAGTTGTGTCACCCCAGGTGAATTCCTCTCTAATCTGTCCCAGTGTGCTTTGGTCCCTACCCTGATAGTGCCCCACCCCCCAGCGGCAGCCTCATGATATCCTGGGGTCTCTGCCCATGATGGCCAACGTCCCTATGGTATCTTACTTTCCCCTAACTAAGGCTTGTGCCTTGAAGTATGATGAATTTCTCCATAGTCTCCCTTCTTCTACCCATCAGCACCTCATTTACTTTCCCAAGGAGCATTTTGAAACATTTGACAAGAGTACAAGAATTGTTAGCTATGGCTCTACCTATAAGCAGAAAGGCAAGATGGGAAACAGCAGCAACCTTAATTACAGCAGTTCTGATAACATGAGCTATAATATACTTTGTTCACTGCAAGCGTTATGGTTTCAATCCCAAAATAATTTCTGTTATAAGCCCCTTGCTTCCTCTCACATAAATCTGCAGCTGCTATTGCTCAGATGAAGACAGTTTTATTAATATAAGACTTTTTTTTTTTAAGATTTCCCCATGGGTTTAAGGTTTACAGAAGAAAACCTCCCAATTGTTTCAACTCTAGCTCTTACCCCAGATGTGTAACATGGTTGGACTGAATCATGATAAAGTTTAAATCTGTGCAAGATACTGGATTATTAGCTGTTCCCTGATCTTATCCTGCTCTTTCTGGCTTCTGGGTGCTAATTCAGTCTGTATCCCATGCTTAGAATATTGTATGTTTATCTCTGTTTGCTGAAGTCCATTTCTCCCTTCCAGATTCAGTTCAGGCATCACTTCCTTCATGAAACTTTCCTCATTAAACTACAGATGATCTCTGCCTCCTTAGATTTTCCTATAGTGTTTTATATGGATTTTGCTTTTGCCTCCATCACATTCTACTTAATATTACATTTATTTGTATGCATTATGTTTGCCTGCCCCTGTTAGACTGTAAGGCTTTTTTGAAGGCATGGAGCTGCCATTTTTCACCTCTGTATCTCCAGCACCCAGCAAGATGCCCTGTACATTTCTTCCTGAACTGGACCCATGATTTCATCATTGTAGGGATTTGTTGGTGAACAATTTCCTCAGCTAAATGTAGATCAGAACCTTCTCTGTAACTGATTGTCTTAGAGAATTGTCTGGAGCCCTAAGATGTTAAGAGACTTACCAAAGCCAGTATATGTTAGAAGCAGGATTTGAACACAGATCTACATGTCTCTGGAGCCTGGTCTCTATCCACAATGCCATGCTGCCTCTCTGCCTTGCAAAAAAGAAGCACTTTTAATTAATTTGTGTTCTTGGATCTTTCATTTTGAAAGAATGAAAAATTATTCTAACTCTTAGATTTGTCCTTTCTCCATACTAGAAAACAGAAGATTTAACACGTTCCTGTGCTATCTTCCCTAAGGGAGCTAAACTCTTTTGAGATTCCATCCAATATAAACTCTGGTTGGTGCAAACACTCAAAAAGGGGCTCCCAGATCCAATCTCCTATTTGTGAGATATAACACGAAGTCAGATCCCATAGTCCATAAAGCACCTTTAAAGCACCTGCCTGATACTTATTTTGTGCTTAAGCTGGCCTCATAATACTAATGAAAATGATTGCTTTGCAGAATGTTGCAAAGGCAAAAAAAAAAAGTAATATAATTAGAAGTATACTCATCCCTGAAGTGTTCTTAGAATCACATCCATTGAGTTCAAAGATGGCAGATTAGAGGCAACCCATTTGAACTCTCTCAACATTCCCCTCCAGACAACTTTAAAATAAAGTCTCAAATCAAATTTTGGAGTGGCAGAACCAGAAAAAGACCAGGGTAAGACATTTTTTCTGGCCTAAGAAAATTGAGGATTAAAACTTTTTGCAAAAAATTTGGCATAAAATCTGCGACGATTATGTGGTGATACATGGTAGACCTGAACTTCTCAACTATTGTTTGCACATCCAAGATCCTTGTGGCACCAGGAACTATTCCTCGGCCTGACAAAATCTTCAAAGTACAAACCCAATCTGTTAATTGACTTCAGTTATGCTGGTTCTCAAAACTATAAGCCTTAGGGGCAGCTAGGTAGCTCAGTAAATAGAGCACCCGCCCTGAAGTCAGGACCACCCGAGTTCATATCCGACCTCAGACACTTAACACATATTAGCCTCTGACGTTGGCCAATTGCCCTGCCCTCCCCCCTCCAAAATAAAAAGTAAATTAAAAAAAAGTATAAGCCCTGGATTAATTCTAAGTGTCTAACAACTCACCACCACAAATTTACTGCAATGATATTATGTGTTCTGAATACTTCCCATCTCAACCATCCCTTCTGCAATTTTGGGTAGAAGCACTCATTCTTAGCCTTGTAGCTAAATGAATCGTTTGTCTTCTCTTTTTAAAATACATCTAAAAATATTAAAGCCTTCAGCTCACTGTCCTGTGACCTTATTTTCCAACCAGCAAGAAGCTTTTCACTTCCCCTATGACTCATCTACTCCTTTCTGCTGTATTTTTTTTAAAGTTCTTTCTAGTTCAAACATCCAACCATTTCAAAGATTCTTTGCCATCATGCTCTCCTTTATTAGCGTCAGCACCTTCACTGAATTCTTCTGACTCCCCTTCACCCTCATGCAACAAATGAGCCAGTGCTGCAGGGGCAATTGCTTATCACTTAAAATGAGCCATTTCCTCATCCGTTAGTGAAACCCAGTGCTACTAGGAAGTAAGTCATTTCTAGGTTGGTCTCACAAAGTAACCAAGTTTCAGGAAGGTTAAGAAATATTTTCATGGCTCCTTAGAAAGACAACTTTAGAATATTAGGATGCAAATACAGAAATCTTGTCTTTATTTGAAAGAAAACATTGAACTCAGATTCGGAACACAGGTTTCAAGTTCTTGCTCTACTGCTTACTAGCACTTAATCTCTATGAGACTCAGTTTCCTCATCTGAAAAATAAGGTATCTTGCTATATCTACCCAGTAAAGTTATTGGTCAGCTGGCTGGTGCAGTGGATAGAGTACAAGGCCTATAGTCAGGAAGATCTGAGTTCAAATATAGTCTCAGCATATTTACAAGCTGTCTGATCCTGGGCAGGTCATTTAACCTCTGTTTACCTCAGCTTCCTCATCTTTAAAATGGGGACACACAAGAGAAGGAAATGGCAAACCACTCTAGTATCTTTACCAAGAAAACCCCATGGACAATGTCCATGATGTCACATGGAGTTGGAGCCAACTGAGCAAAAACAACAAAAGTTGTCAGGATAAGATGAAAGAATCAGGTAGAATGCTTTGTTTCCCTAAGGCACTGTAAAATGTGAGTTGTTAGAAGTATATTACTTCTGAGAATTTACCTCTAGTAGGATGAGATTTAGAGGATAAATTCTGAGAAGCTCTTTAGAGTGCTTTTCAGGAGAAGGAACTATACAAGGGGCCACAGAAAGAAATTTTACACATGGGCTTTGGGTCAGGAGCTTCCATAAAATCACTTTGTATGCAGGAATGTTATAATGGAATTTCACTCCAAGAGCAGCAGTTTATATAATATTTTCCATACCAATAACCCCAAACCCTCAATTGAACTATAAATATTAGAATCACTTCATCTCTGAAATGCAGCCAGTTCTAGGACAGACTGTGGCCATGTTTAAAAAACCCACAGCCTGTAGCACACATGAGTTCAGTGAAAGAAGCCTTTATTTTCCTTGAAGCTACAGGAGGCCATTGTGCCAGGGGTGGAGTGGAACACACTGTAATGCCATGAGCCTAGGAAGGCAGGAGCTGTGGCCCTGGAGCTAAGCTGCTTAGTTAGCACAAGGCAGCTGTGAGTTCTAATCCCTGACATGTGTGTGATTGGAGGCAAGCTGCTTAACCAATCTGTACCTCTGTTTTCCATGGTTAGAAAATGTTGGAATAGAGGACACTACTCCCTCTCTTTTGTTGCAGAGAAGGGGTAAAAAGGAAGCCTTTCCCTCCCTACTTTTAAACAAGTCTATATCAAGGGCTTTGGGCTTTTATACTAGTAGCATCTAAGATTTATAGTTGCTTTCCAGAGAGGTGACAGATGGGATGGAGCACTGGACCAGGAATCAGGAACACCTGAGTTCAAATCATGCCCCAGTCATTTCCTAGCTGTGTAATCCTGAGCAATTACAAAATCTCGGTTTAGCTCAGTTTCTTCTCTGTAAAACTAGGATAATAATAATGCCTGCTTCCCAAGATTGTTCCAAGGGAAAAAAAATTAATTAAATTAAATTTATTTTTTGATTACATTTTAAATTCCCAGTTGTCTTCTTCCTGCCCTACCTCCCCACTCTGCCCTTGAGAATGCCACTATTTCACACACACATACACACACGTGCACACATGTGTGTATGTAAAACCATACTATGTATGCATGCTTCTATTTATCATTTTTTTCCCTCTGCAGGTAGATAGCATCTTCCTTCATAGGTCCTTTGTAGTTGATTTGAATATTTATAATACTTGGAATAATTTGGTCATTCAGTTACTCTTTGAACAATATTGCTTTACCATATACAATGTTCTCATTTGATTCTTCATTGTTTCATGCAAGTCTTTCCATGTTTTCTTCTAAATTCAAATTGCTCATCATTTTTTATAGCACAGTAGTATTACACTACACTCATCTAACCATTCCGCAATTGATGGGCTTCCTCTCAATGTCCATTTCTTTGCCACCACAAAAAGATATGCTATAAATATTTTAGAACACATAGGTTCTTTTCTTTTTTTCTATGATTACTTTGGGGAAAAGATCTAATAGTGATATTGCTGGATCAAATGTTATACTGTTGGAATTTAATTTCAAATTGCTCTCCAAAATGTTTGAATCACCTCACAGTTCCACCAACAGTGTATTAGTGTCTCTATTTTTCCACATCCCCTACAACATTTGTCATTTCCCCTTTCTATCATTTTAACCAATCTGATAGGTGTGAGATGATGTCTCAAAGTTGTTTTAATTTGCATTCCTCCAATCAATAATGATTTAGAGAATTTTTCATATGACTATATACATATATGTATATGTCTATAAATCTCCACCACCACCCCTCCAATTTTCTGCTTTCTTTCCAATCTTGGCTACATTAGTTTTATTTGTAAAAAGTGAAACAAAAACCATTTTAATTTAATATAATGAAAATTACCCATTTTACATCTCACAAAGCTTTCTATTTCTTGTTTATTCATATATTCTTCTCCCATGTATAAATCTGATAGATAATATGTTCCATGTTCTTTCAATTTACTTATAGCTCCCTTTATATCTAGGACATGTATCCATTTTGACCTTGTCTTCGTAAATGGTGTAAGGTATTAGTCTATATCTAATTTCCATCGTACTGCTTTCAAGTTTTCCCAATTCTTAACTAATAGTGAGTTTTTATCCCCAAAGTTTAAATCTTTACATTTGTCAAGTACAAGGTTACTATACTCATTTACTTCTATGGATTGCATACCTATTCCATTCCACTGATCCACCTCTCTATTTCTTAACCAGTACTCGGTAGTTTTGGTCATTACTGCCTTATAATATAGTTTATGATCTGGTACTGCTAAACCTCCTTCCTTTACATTTTTTCATCAATTCCATTGATATTACTGATCTTTTGTAATTCCAAATGAATTTTGCTATTATTTTTTCTAGCTCAATAAAATACTTTTTGGAAATTTAGCTAGAATGACATTAAATAAATAGATTAGATAGAGTTATCATTTTTGTTGTATCAACTCTGCTTACCCATGAACAACTAATAATTCTCCAATTATTTAAATCTGACTTTATTTGTATAAAAAGTGCTTTATAATTATGTTTATATAGTTCCTGGGTTTGTCTCGGCAGATATACTCCCAGGAATTTTATGCTGTCTATGATTATTTTAAATGGGGGTATCTCTTACTATCTCTTCTTGCAGGGTTTTGTTGGTATAGAAAAGCTGATGATTTATGTGGGTTTATTTTATATCCTGCTACTTTGCTAAAATTATTCATTGTTTCAGCTAGGTTTTTTAGCTGAATTTCTAGGATTTTCCAAGCATATCAACATATCATCTACAAAAAGAGATAGTTTTATTACTCATTGCCCATTCTAACTCCTTCAATTTATTTTTCTATACTTATGCTAGCATTTCTAATACAATATTGAATAATATTGGTGATAATGGGCATCCTTGTTTCACTCCTGATCTTATTGGGAAGGTTTCTTATCCTCATTTCAAATAATGCTTGCTTTTGGTTTAAGGTAGATGCTTCTTATCATTTTGAAGAAAAATCTGTTTATACCTACGCTTTCAAGTTTTTTTTTTAAATAGGAATGAGTGTTGCATTTTACCAAAAGCTATTCTGTTAAAAGCATCTGTTAATATAATCATATGGTTTTTGTTATTTATGAAATAGTTTTCCTTATGTTAAATCACTCCTTCAATCCTCAAAGAAATTTCACTTGGTCAACATGTATAATCTTTGTTATATATTGTTGCAGTCTCCTATTTAATATTTTATTTAGGATTTTTGCATATATATTCATTAGTGAAATGGGCTATAATTTTTCTCCTCTGCTTTTGCTCTTCCTGGTTTAGGTATCAGCAACATATGTTTTTCATAAAAGGAGTTTGGTAGGATTCCTTCATTGTCTATTATTCAAAATAATTTATTTAATATTGGAATTAGTTCATCTTTAAATGTTTGATAGAGTTCACTTATAAATCTATCTGCTCCTGATGATTTTTTTCTAAAATAGGCTTACTTATTCCACCTTTTCTACTTTTAATCTTGGCAGCTTTGTTTTTCTTTTGCAAATGTGTTTCCATTTTACTTAAATTGTTAAATTTATTGACATATATTGGGACAAATAACATCTAATAATTGCTTTCATTTCACCTTTATTGGTGGTATAGTCATCCTTTTCATTTTTCATACTAGTGATTTGATTTTCTTCTCACTTTTCTGAGAATCATATTAAACGATGGTTAATTTATTTTATTTTTTCATAAACCCAACTTCTGCTTTTATTTATTATAATCTCACCTTTAATTTTTAGGGTTTCCAATTTGGTGTTTTATTGGGGATTTTAAATTTGTTCTTTTTCCAGTTTTTTTAAAATTGTATACTCAATTGATTGACCAGTACATCAACTTCTGGTGCAGGGTTATAGCACCTCATCACTTGCCTGGAGTAAGATTTAATTAGTGATGTTTTAAACCATTACTTCTATTTGTCTTCTATTTCTACCCCTGTCTCTTTGTGTAAGAAATCTCATAATAGCCTCTGTAATGTTATTGTGTTGTCATTGTTCTTGATTCTTATTACCTCTCTTTTATATGCAGTCTGGATTGTTTAAAAAGCAAATAATTGGTTCAGTTCTAGTTTTTTGTCTAATGATGTTTTGAGTGCCTCTTTTTTTTGTTGAACAATCATTTTTTCCCCATTAAGGATTAGGCTCAAATTTGTGTGGCATGTCCCATTGGGTACATCTTGAGTATTTCAGAACTGGTCATGGCAGTTGATGAAATTGAAGAACTGGGAGGTTAATGTGTTTGAGGGAAAAACAGCATTGAATTTTTGAAATCTTCTAGTATTAGAGCAGGAGCTGGAAGACTATGAGTCAGATCCTGATTTCCTTGAGAAGGGAGAAAATATGACTACGTAGCTGGTAGTTAAACGTGCCATGTTATATCATTCATACGCCTAAAATATACTATAAAAATTCAGAGTAAGGCTTCTGTGGTCAGAGAGAAAGTGAGACTTGAGCTGGGCTTTGAAGGATAGACAGAACTCAAATAGGCATTTAAAAGGTATAATAAAAAGCAGATTGTTGGTCAGTTAGTCAACTAGCATTTATTAAATTACTTATTACATGCTAAGCTCTGTGCTAAGTGCTAGGAATATAAATACAAGTAGAAAGAAAGAGTTCCTGCCCTCAAGAAGCTTACATTTGGGGTGGTTAGGTGGAGCACTGGCCCTGGAATCAGGAGGATCTGAGCTCAAATCCAGCCTCAGACACTTAACACGTACTAGTCGTGTGACCTTGGGCAAGTCACTTAACCCCAATTGGCCTGTCTTACCCCCTCCAAAAAAAAAAAGAAGATTACATTCTAATGGAGGAAGACAACACATAAAAGGAAGCTAAAGGGGAAAAAGAAGCTGATGGAGGAAGTCCTGGGTACAATATGGATAAGAATGAGGGGCATGGTTGGTCTGGGTGCCTGCCAGAGCTGAGCCACAGGGCTGTTTTGATCCACGTCCAAGATGAACCTGGTTTGTGTAAGCCTAGAACTAGAGACCCTTGTGGGAGATAATCTCCTGAGTGTGCCACAAATCTTTTTTTTTGTACTTTGATAGATCTGTGATCTCACCAAAGTGAGTGTTCCCTCTAAGATTTACAGCTCACCCATGCCTGTCCAACCTGCCCAATCCTTGTCTGCGTCCTTCTACAAATCTTCCACAGGGAGTCCCACCTAATATGCTAGTGGCTTTCCTCTAGATTTTTTGATGTTGTGTTGTTGCCAATGGAGTACATCTCTCTAGGTAACCAGTTCAGTTCATCATTTTTCCCCCTAACCATACATCTTTTTGATGACATGCAAGAGGATAAAGAATGCTTATTATTCAGGCTATGCTATTCAATTGAATCAATAACCCATAGAGCCAATCCTTCAGTATATGTGTTTTTGGCAAACTTTACAAACGGACACTGAGCTTGATTTAATGCTGAACAGGAGGAGAGTAATCTACATTACCTTTGGGAATTTTTTAAAATAATTTACCTGTGATTTTACTGGCATAGAGAACTCCTAGTGAGGAAACCCTCTACCTATACAAGTCATACCCTCTGTGAAACATAGGTTTAGAGAGTTGCCTAGAGAGATTAAGTAATTTGACTAGGATTATACAGTCAGTAAATGTGAGACATAACTTGAACTTGGACCTTCTTTGATTCAAGGCTACCTATTTAGCCATTATACCATGCTTCCAGAGTATTCTACTCTCTAGCCCTTGACATAGTGCTGGGAACATTAATAAATGCTTGTTGACTTGGCTTGACTGTCCATAGCACATTTACTTTGTGATAAATCAGTTTGCATGTGTTACAATATTACAAGTATAATGTGTAACAAAGAAACCTCAAAGTTTCCAGTGGAGAGTAGTATACCTCCAAGAATATAAAATGTGATACCTGAACTCTTAGAAGAGATGATTTATTAAGAAATCTGTTTCTATCATTGAGGAGGTAGAGAAGGGACACAATTTTCAAACTTTGCCTTGGGCACATAAATACCTTGTCCCAGCTCCGTACAGTAGCTTTTAAAAAATTATTATTTTTGATATTCCAGCAGGATTTGTT
Organism: Pseudochirops corinnae; assembly: GCA_028646515.1. Classification (NCBI taxonomy): domain Eukaryota; kingdom Metazoa; phylum Chordata; class Mammalia; order Diprotodontia; family Pseudocheiridae; genus Pseudochirops; species Pseudochirops corinnae. The sequence continues at coordinate 244,944,781 of CM053586.1, forward strand.
AAAAGATATGGGTATATTGTAGGAGATGAGTCACAGATTGTTTTAAAGATAATAAATAGTTAAGATTGAGTATTTACAGGCCTAAGACTAAGCAGAGGTTTTTAAAAAGCTTTTAAAGAATCAATAGTCAATATAATTTCAGCCCAGCCACTGTTTCTTTTTTTCTTAAAACAAGTCTAACTTTGCTTGTCAGGACAAAACGAGTTGAACTGTTCTTTGGGGGCATCCTAGAGTATTAGTACATTGCACTCCTTCTGATGAAAAAAATTTTGAGCAGCACCAACTCTAATATGTTGTTTTGGGAAACAAAGTATTCTTATAGGGTTGAACCCTCTATCCCACAGTCTGATAGAGGCTCACTGGTGAATTCTCAGTTGTATAACACAATGTGTGGGACACAAATGTTTGCAGAAATTTTAAAAAGATAAATTGATGAGTTGGAGAAATGGGGAGACCATTTATACTATCAATATTTCATTTTGACAAAGTTTTTAATGTTAGAAGGAAGCCTTGGTTTGTTACCCTTCATCGACTGATTATATGCAGACTTCCTATTCCTCTTCTGGGAGCTGAACAGACCCTTTCCTGAGACCAGAGTTGCTTTATGCATATGAACATTAAAATAATTATAACTGGTAGTTTCCTCATCTGTAAAATGAGGGTTATAATGGTACTTGCCTCCCGGGGTTGTTGTGAGGTTCAAGTGAAATAATATTCATAAAGTGTTTTGCAAATCTTAAAGTGCTATATAAATACTATTTTATCTAATGCTTTGCTTTTTCTAGTAGGAAATACTTTTTTCCCCTAAATGGACTCATTGCACAAAACCAGGATTTTAAAACAAGTAGAGGAAGAAAAAGAAAGAGAAGGAGGAGGAGGAGGGAGGAAAAGGAAGAGGAGGAGTAGGAAAAGAAGAATAAAGGAAATCTAGATCAGAATATTTTTGTCTGATACAGAATGACTCAGAATGTATAGGAGAAAGAATTTGCAGAAGTGTACTGCTATCTACAACCTATTGTTTTTATGATCAAATAGAATATTGAGTGGAATACATAGTGAGACATTGTGAAGACATGGCTTATAAAATGATTAAGAAAAGAAAGCTGAAGAGCTAAATCAATGAGAGTGAAGGGCCCATTAGAATCAGTAAGGTTCAAGGCAGAAGAAAAAGCAAACCAAATTGAAGAGAATGAGATGTCGGTTCAGTCTGCAGCTAAAAATGCCACTAAAGTCTGAAGGTCAGAAGATGACTCAAAGTCAAGGTTAGAATCCAATTACAGGATAAATCTGGGAGGTAAATTGTGAAATAGACCAATTTCAATAATGAACAAGTGATTGGATTAGAACAGTGTAGATAACTAAGGAGTGGTAGTGTAGGAGGAAGTGTGGAATATTAAAGAGAGAATGGGATTAAGAATGTAGAGACTTAAATTCTATTGATAGCTCTGGCATTAAATGGTGATGCCTGAGGCAAGTAGCAACTCAATTTTCTCAATTTTATGATGTTAGAGAGTTCCCTCAAACACTGAGAAATGTGAGGGGGTCACACAGCCACTACAAGTAAGAAGATGGACACGAAAGGTGATTGAGCGGCCCTGAAAAGGGTCAGGAAGCCTTCACATCCACGGGGGCTGGTCCCATACACCCCTACTCCACCCAACTCTCACCTGTAGCTCCAAGACACTGCATATGCAGCAGCCACACTTTAGTAAATCATCTCAGCAGATGGGCTAAACCAGGCTGAGGGTAACTCACAGACCTCAAACCCATCAGTGAGTTAGGGGAATGTCTACCCCAAGCACGTGAAAACTTCTCCCAGTGGATTGAATGGATGAGAAAAATTTGTTCCAAAGGTCATGGAGGCAGCTGAAGTAGATACTGTGGAGTGCTTAGAGTTTGGTCAGATATCAAAGATGCCAACATCATCCACTGCATCCTGGGCCATCACCAGTCATTTTGACTTTTATCCTGCCGTTGGACTTTGATGACTCTGGAGTGAGGCTGAAGACATTGTGTAATTCTGCCTCACTTAAATCCAAGTCACATGCAAACAAGACATCACCCATTATATTGTGGTATCTTTGGTCTTCTTCAAAAATCAAAGATAAACAATGACAGATCAGAAGCAAGACTTGAATCTGCAAACTCCTGACTCAGTGGCTACCTCTCTAACCATAGTACTACAGTACCTCCTTCAGGTTATGATACCTTTTTGCCTAGCAAATAAAATCTTCAATCACAATATGACTTGAGACTTAATTCAGTCAGAAAGGCCATCAGTCAGAACTATAGGCTCAGCAAACTAAACTACCACTTTGTTATGTAACTTCAAGTAAATCACTTCCTCTTTCTTTGCTTGTTTCCCCCAAGTTGGGAGTGTGGGATAGTATTACCTACCTGTTGAGATCCTCAGAGTATAAAGCTCATCCTTTGAGTGCAGTACTGAAAACAGTAATTATAGCTTTTTTCTTTACTCTACTATTGGGAAAGAGTTTTTTATCTTTGATCTACTGATCAAGCACATTTGAAAAACACTTATGATAATGTATACTTTAACAACAACTACAAAAATAGTAGTGGGAGCTGAGATGGTGCTGGAGGCACTTCTTTATATAGTTAGGAGCAGGAATTACATATAGGTTATCTTGGCACAAGGTATGTCACATGCCAGAAGACTGGAGGGCAGATGAGAAAAGAAGGAATCAATCAGGGGAAATGCATTTTTAAAAAATAAACAAGAAACAAGAAAGGTGAGAAATAAGAGGAGAAAATCCAAGAAATTGTCCTTTTTATCTTGGAAGTCAGATAGACAAAATTCCCAGGGAAATTGTTTGTTTGTTTGCTTTCAGAATAGTTCTGTCTCCATTAGGGTTTTACTTGATGTTTGATACCTTTAGATGTGAAGGAATGTGTGTGTGTTTGTAGAGGGGGTAGGATAAGAGGTAAAGGATGATGAAGAGAAAATGTATATTCTTGAATTTTTGGCAGCCAGTTCCATCACTATTTATCAGTACCATCTAGCACTGCCACCTGGGGTTATTGCTAATGCTGTTGTTTGTCCTTCATTCTCAAAGAGGACCAGGACATCAAGAAATTGATGCCATGACATGCAAGTGAATTGGATTAAAGTGAGGGAGGACTGTGCAAAGTCACCAGCCCCCTTCTCTTCTCTGGAGCCATCTGGGTCCAGAGGCAAGATATAGATCGGGGCAACTGGAGATGGCCCCCTACTTACTCCCACAATCCTCATGGCTCTCTTCCAGAGCCCTCAGTGACTTGGATGTAGTATTTTATGTTTTCAATGTACTTTCACATACATGAGATCATTTGATTCTCACAGCAACCCCTTATGGTAGGTTAGTGGTAGTAAGGATACATTATTATCCTAATTTTACGAAGGAGGAAACTAAGACCCAAACTGGTAGATCCAGGACTAGAAACAAGGATTTCAGATTCCCAGTTTGATACACTTCATTGTACTTCATTGCTTCTCGAAAAAGAAAGGATCTCTCATTCCTAGAGCCTACCCCAGGATTTGATTTCAGTTTAGGGATTAGTTCCAAGAGTGGACACAAGGAACATTTTGTAGTAAGTGTCAGCACAGAAGTAGTAAAAATCGGTATAGCTAAGCCTTAATTAGTGCAAATAGTGAATTTCATAAAGTGGTCACATGTGTTTTAATTTGCACCATTCAAATATTGTAATTGGTTCCAACCCAGTGAAAATGTGTAGTATTAATTTGAATAATGTAAAAACTTCATGGGATTCATTCTTTGCATTGAGTATTTCCTGTAATGATTATGCATAGTTTGTCATGTGTAATAGTAATTGGTTTAGCAGGATACTTAGCACTTGGTACTAAGTGGATAGACAGTACTAGTGCTAAGTGTGGAAGGTGCAAACTCTGTCCCATTGTTGAGAAGGCATGAACGCCCCTGTTGATGTGGAAGAAGGGGATTGGCTGAGGTGTGTACATAAGCAAGAATTCCAGAGACAGACAGACAGAATTGGAATGTTGCTCTGGGTGAAGGAAGGATTGTGGAGACTGAAGCTGGCTGAGAGAGAGAGACAAAGAGAGAGAGAATTGGAACACTGCCCCTGGTGAAGGAAGAATCCTGGAGACTGAGGCCAGCTGAGAGAGAGAGACAGAGAGAGAGAGAGTTTCTCTCCCAGC
>CM053586.1:244949454-244980010 GCA_028646515.1 Pseudochirops corinnae
TCTCCCATGATCTTTCTTTTCCCCAAAAAAGGAATCTAGGGTTTGGGAGCTGTTCTTACTTTGCTTCTTATGCTTATTCTTACTCATGGTTGTTCAGATCGTGAATTTTTTTTAAAAATCTCTGTGGGGCTCTGCTTCCAGAAGGGAAAGCTCTGTCCCAAATCGCTGGGGTCCTCCTGGCTGCCGTAGACTTCCAGCTAACTGGATAATGAAGACTCCAAGACCGAGGCCCAAGACGACGATCCAGATCCAGGCCGCTCAACGCGAGAGCCCTGGCCTGAAAACAATCGCCCAGTCCTCCTGCTGTCTGCAGGCCGTGGGCAGGAAGCTACAAAGTGGAGGCAGGTGCAAAACCTCCGCCTTTTGCTTTTCCGCTCTGGAGACCTTTCAGCCAGACTGCTTACCCCCCCCCTTTCACAATCCCCACTCACAGCTGGTGCTAATCTCGGCTCACCTGAGAAGCTTCTCCCGCCCAGCCGCCCCTGGGGCACAGCCGCGGCTTCAGGCCAGGCTGGTTTCGGTTTCGCAGTGCTGATATGGTTCCTCGTAGCCGAGCTGACTTTAGTGGGAAGTATCCTTGTGTGCATTTTGTGGTTCTAGGATTGGTTTAGAGTCCTATTTTATGGATATTTTGGGGTGGCTATGTGAGAGCTGCGATATGTTGCTGCTGCTATGCCGCCATCTTGGCTCCGCCCCCCCCAGAGTGGTTTCTTTACTCAGTAAATTCTAGTGGCTCCCTATTCACTCCAGGAAAAAATGAAAAATTCCATTTGGCTTTTAAAGCTCTTTGTAGTCTGGCGCCTTCCTGCCTTTCCAATCTTCTTACACTTTACCCTCCTCCACATAATCTTTGGTCCCCTGGCACTGACCTTTTTGCTGCTCCTCAGACATGCTATTCTGTGCTATTTCACTGACTGGCCCCATGCCTGAAATGTTCTCCCTCTTTGTCTCTGCGTCCTAGCTTCCCTACCTTCCTTGAAGATTCAGTTCAAATCCTAAGCCACCACTAGAAGATTGGTCTCCTTCCTCCCTTGCCCCACTCCCCAAGTGTCTTACCTGAGATTATCTTACACTTCCACTGTATATATCAAGTATGTCAAATTTTTGCATATTGAACATGAGTTCCTTGAGGGCAGGGACCATGTTTTTGCTTGGCATATAATAAGCACTAATGCTTCTTGACTGACTGTTGACTAATATTTACTATTCAGTGGAAATACCATTACTTAGGAAACACATTTTAGTTATATCAGATTAGTATATAAAGAGTACCCAACCAATCAGATTTATTTAAATTCTAACTTGGAAGACTGAAATGCTTTTTGTTATCTTGCTTCCCACAAAGTGCTCATTAAATTGGAGTAGGCAGGAGTGGGGGAGTCAGTGGAACTTGTGCTTTAGAATGAGGTTGGTCTGAATAAAATAGGGTCAGAAGCAGCCTAGTAATTATAGCAAATAAGTGATACATACATGCTCCACCTTTTGGCTTATTTCCCACAGTCTTTCTACCAACTTTATATCGTTCCCTCTGCACCACCTCTTGCTCCTCCAAATCACCCCTCGGTATACTCATCTGGTCTCTCTTGACTAAAGAGCCTGGCTGCTGCTGCACCAGCTTGTCGTTTTACGTTTTCCTGATTTCCTTCCCTAGCAATATGTAGTCTAACTTGTATATTTAGAAGAAAGTCTCTGACATTCTCATCAGTTTGATGAATAAAGTGAGGTTTGGCTTCTTATAGAGCTAAAGTTAAAGATTTAGGATGATGAGACCAAGGAAGCTGGAATTAGTGGAAAGAGGAGAGTGGCTGGAAAGATATGGAAGGATTTGAACACTTTGAACACTTGAATCCTACCTAGCCTCCTGACTCCTAGTGTAGTGTTTTGTCTATTATACCATGCCACCTTTATAGCTTCGTTACTACAGAGGCAAAATTAAAGGGAAAATACATCTGCCTTCATTTATTCAGCTGGGAACTTTAACTTCTTATTACTTTTCATTTTTTTTCCAGTAAAACAACTTTTTGTTAGAGTCTATTCTGATGGTTTTAGAATTAGAGGGTCAGATATTAAATGCTTCAATTAGTTTTACCCTTTTAACTCTATGATTTTAATTTAAAATTCCATTAAATTACTCATAGTTCCAATCTATTTGCAAATTCATTACCTTTTCACCTGTCAATACATTTTTCCAAAGCTTCAGTTGCATTCTCTTGAAATTTTCAGGTTGTTGCTTCAAACTGTATATGGAGTTGTTTATTGACTGTGTGATTTCATTACTGTTAAAATGAGCAAAATAAAAATTTTCCAGTGAAACTGGTTACTTCAGTAAACTAGGATTCTCTCTAACCTCCTGTTCCAAATTCTGTCTCCCTTTTATAGGAGTCTCCCAAAACCACTAATTTAGCCCTGGAAGCCTGGAGTCTGTCCTGAAGAATTCAAGTTGTCTCTTCTGTTACACATAATTCCTCAAATCCTTCTAGAGGAGCCAAGAATCCCCACCCTGGCCCCACACTCATAGGCATCTTTCCAAAGTTCCATATTGCTAGAGAGAGAACAAGGCTTTCCCTTCCTCTCCCCCTATCCTGACAGGCCCCTGACTGTTGAAACTATACCAGAGACGTCTTTGCCCATCCAGCTGTAGGTAGTCCTCTTAACACAGGACTGGGATTCAGAAATTCCTAAATCAAGTAACAGCTACTTTAAATGGATTCCTAGTGACTTTCAGGAAACACTTTGTTGATGAAACCAATAAATCACAAGATCTTCACTTTATTTGCTACAAAAATAATCAGTTGGCAGTGGCTTTGTCCCAAATTCCTGCCCAATATTTGAGTATTTTAATGGATCTGTAATCTCACTGACTTAAGTACTCTCTTCAAATATGTAGTTCATCCCATCCAGTCTTCCCCAATCTGTTCACCTCCCATCCCATTGGTCCTCCCTAGGGGGTCCACTCAACTTGCTAAAGACCCATCTTTAGGCCTGTTGACATTGCATAGGTAACTAACTCCTTTCTTATCTCTCATTCTTATACAAAAATGACCCACCTTTTACCATCTTGCACTGCTTGTCTTGTGAAATTCTTCATTGGTAATATGTTGAAATCCTCCTGTTCTCCATTGTACTTTGGGTTATCTGCAGTTTTAGTGCTTCAGAGACAAGCATTCTTAGCCATATAACCATATAGTATCACCAAAAGAGTATCATTGTTAAAAAGATTGACATTTGTTTCAAGAAGAAATTTTAGGTAATTAAAAGCATTGCAATATTTCCCAAAGGAAATGCTGCCCATTTTCTTTATATGCAATTCTGGACCCCTGTTTCTTGTCCACATTGTCTGTCCAAGATATGTGTGCTGATAGTCTAAAATTTGTTCATTTGGTATAGATGTGGATAATAGGTCTTCATTCATTTGTCTTTTCCTGTGTGGATGGACAGTGGTGCCAAACTCTTTTGAGTAATTATGAATCTCATTTAGGAAGCTCTGAAATGTTCTAGGACTTGATACAGTCAAGACAGCATCATCCACAAACAGCGGATAGAAGACTTCAGAATCTATAGAAGTTCTATTTGACCTTTACCCTACTCTGTAGTTCCCACAGGATAGAAACAAATCCTTCAAACATGTATGTCCCTGTTTTATGCCTGACTTGATATTATTAATCAGAGGGTTGTCCCAAAAAAGTTTTTTTGTTAGACTTTCAAGAAATCTTGTGTAATTTTAAAATATGCACAGGAGACACAGGGAAGTCTTTAAGGCAACTTTTACTCCCCCAAATCAAGTGTTTTCTTAACACTAACAAAAAGTGCAATGTTACTTTGTATATATACTTTTCAGTCAAGTGAGTGATATAGACGTGGTCTGCTGTGGAATATCATCTGTCGAAGTCGGCCTCCTCTCTCCTTGTCTCTTTCCTGTGCTCTGTCTTTGACCTCATCAGTTTCCATGCGTTTAATTATCATCTTTTTGTAGAAGACTCCCCGATCTTTATAACCGGCACTAATCCCTCCTGAGCTACGATTCAACATCACCAGCTGCCTGTTGGACATTTTAAACTGGATATTTTCTCACGAGCACCTCAAACTTCAAAAGAGAACTCATTGCCTTTCCACTAAAATCTACTTCTTTCTAGAACTTCCCTATTTCTGTTGAGGGTATCACCATCATTCCAGTCACCTTAACTACTCACTCCAATCAATTGCCAAATCTTGTCAATTTTTCCTCAACAACTTCTCTCATATCTCTCCCTTTCTCTCTGCTCAGATTCGTTCAGGCCCTTGTAATTTCTCACCTTGAAAATTATTGCAATAGTCTTTTAATGTGTGCCTGTGCCTCGGGTCTCTCCACTCTCCAGAATTCATTGTGCACATAGCTGCTAAAGGGATAGGCCTAAATCACAAAGCTGACATATCACTACTCTGTTCTGTAAACTCAGTGGTCTCTGTGACCTCTAGGACCACATACAAACCCTCCGTTTGGCATTTAATGCCCTCTACAGCCTGGGTCCACCCTGCCTCTCCAGGTTTATCAGCCATTACTACCCTTCATACACTCTCTGGTCTAATCATACTGACTACCTCACACTCACCTCTGTGCCTTTACTTGTCCACCATGCCAGGAATTCATTTCTTCTTTACTGTCCATAGAATCCCCAATTTCCTTCAAAGCTCAGCTCAAGTACACCTTCTACCTCAAAACTTAACTTGATCTCCTCTGCCTGTTAGTGCTCCCCTCACCCCGAAAACTACCTTGTATTTATTTTGTATATAAATAAATTTGTACATGCTCTTCACTAGAGAGTAAGCTTTTTGAGTTCAGGAACCACTTGGTTTTTGTCTGTCTATCCCTAGTACCTAGTACAGTGCCTGACACATAGTAATTGCATAATAAATGCTTATTTATTATTTGTCCTATCTTCCTTAAGGATGCCCTTCATGTGTATCTAAATTATTCTTATAAAGATTTTGTAAAGACGGTAAAAGGTATATGGGCTAGTGGTTATTAACATTTTCTTAGTCACCTTTTTATTTAGTGGTAATAAGGTCCATCTTTTGTCCCCCAAACTTTTGGTATCCTCCTTTTTTTCGTCTTGTCTTGAGAATCCAGGCTTTAACACCCTTAAAATTGTGTTACCTCCAGCTCACACCAACTCTGTGTATACTTGATCTGGTCTCACTTCTTTTCCTGTATTTGTTTCTTCAATACCATCCTACCTCCTCATGCTGATGGGGAAAAGAGTTTTTGTCATAGAAATCTCAACAGATCTTTTCCCCATCTTTGTCTTTTTATTGTCATCCTTCTACTTCTGTTTTTAAAACAACCTAGGAATGATGTGGCTTAGTTGTGTCCATCCCTAAACAATCTAGGGACTTATTTTCCCTCCATTGTTTCTTACATTATGAAGTGCTAGTCCTCAGAGTCTCCCATTATGTTTCTCTGCACGATTCTGCAAATGCTCTGTGTTATCTTTCTCCTTGGCAAGAGTGACAGAATCATTTGATCTGAGCATTGGAATGCTCTCAAGGGCCATCTATGCCAAGCATACCTGAACAAGAGTCCTCTCTTCCGCATCCCTGAAAAGTGGTCGTTTGACTTTTACTTGAAGACCTCCACCTCCTGGGTGATCCATTCCACTTCTGAATAGATGTAATTGTTAGGAAAGTATTTCTTGCATCATATCTAAATTTAACTGTTTTCAGATTTTACCCATCACTCCTAGAGTTCTGCCTTAAAAGGATAAACAAATATAATCCTTCTTCCAAAAAGCAGCCCTTCAGATACTTGAAGATGGCCGTCCTGCTTTTCTATTTGCATGTCTTGTTCAAGTTTTATTTCCCCATTTCTTTCGACCAATCTTCGTATAGCATGAACTTGAGACCCTTCACCATCATGGTTATTCTTCCCTGGATACTTGGCCTATCAGTGTCCTTCCTAAAATGTGACACCCAGAACTAAACACAGTATTACAGATGTTTTCTGACTAGTGAAGAGGACAACAGGACTGCAGCCTACTAAGAGTTCATTGCTTCTCTTAATGAAGCATAATTTTAAATGACTGAGAGTTTCTTCTCTCAGAAGAAAGAATTTTCGTTTCATTTTATGGTTGTTGATTTACTTTCTTAAGAGATAGTGATAGTCTGTGTCCCAGTCTGTTCTTTTATCCATTTCCCATTTAACAACCTTACTTACTTGTTCATTTGGACAAAGTGGGCTTGCCTCAGTTGAAAACCATACTTTCTAATATGGTGTTAATATCGTTCTTTCCTCCACTGAATCATTGGGCTTAATCATTCATAGGTAGCTAATTCCCATTTATTAACCAGTCTGTTCTTATATGTTGAAAAAACAGTATATTTTAGGTTTTATGATATTTCTTGGTGTTCACACCTAACACCTACCAGTTCTTTCCTTGAAGAAATCATGATACATTAGTGAAGCTTATGTGCACTCTGCAAACATTTAGCCTCTTTTCATTTTTTACTCTTGAACCATGTTTTCCAAAACATTTTTTTGCCATCTTCCTCCAAATCCATTCAAGCCACTGAGTGTTACAGTATATACTGAACAATACATAAAGTCTTATCAAGTTTTTTTCTTTTGGTAGAATTTCTTCACTTCCTCATCCTCTACAACATTTGGCTTCAGTAGTGGTCTTTTTTGCAAAAGCTAATATGAACACTGTAATATACAATAACCTCATGGATCCTTGGAAAGAATGCTTTTTTGATGCATTTGGAATCATGATAAAATCAAGTCCATGAACTTTAGACACTTAGCTGTGTGATCCTGGGCAAGTCACTTAACCTTCCTTGGTCTTAGTTTCCTCATCTTTAAAATGGGGATAATAGTAACTCCTGCCTCCCTGGTTGTTGTGAGGATCAGATGTGATCATAGTATAACACTTAGCACAGTGCCTGGCACATGGTAGTCATTATATTGATGCTAGCTGCTTTTATTAGTAGTAAATGAATTTACATATAGAGATATATGCATACACTTGTATGTAGTGCTTTGCAAACTTGAAAGCACTATATAAATGCTAGCTATAAATTGAACAAGGATCTCAGCATTCGAATGTCAACAGCTAAATTAATGTTTTTAGACACTAAAAATTGATTCCTGTAATCTTCTGCCTTTCTGCCACTCTCCCACCATCACTGACAAAGTAGAAGGTCAAAATAAGCCTTGAGAGCTACAGCATGCCTCTCATTTTGGTGTGGAATTGATTTGGATCCTCAAAGGCTTTATGTCAGCAGAGCTCAAACTCTTTCAGGTTCTACCAAGATGAAAAGAATCTAGGTACGGTTCCAACAATGTCTGATTTCTGAGGACCAGCCTATCTAAAGATAAAGAGAGTCATCCCTGGTTCACCAGATGCTTGGCAATTAATTTTTTATTCTGACAACTCATGAAACTATGCCCAATGTCAGCCTTTAAATTAAATTTTACATACAGCTCTTTGAATTTGAGATTAAAATATTAATAGTGTTGGCCTGGAAGATTATATAATTTAGAACAAGCTTTGGGATGTGTTTAATAAAAATCAGTGAAAATATCAATGTAACTTTATTCTCTATCACCAGAATAGCACAGATATTTTTAAATCTGTAAGATGTCATAATGTGGATTTACTTATTTTGACATAATCTTATCTTGAAATATTTCAGAAGTCTTGCCAGAAGCCTGTGGACAAGTACATCGAGTATGATCCTGTTATCATCCTGATCAATGCCATTTTATGCAAAGCACAGGCCTATAGGCATATTCTTTTCAATACTAAGATAAATGTAAGTCTCATATTTTTCTAATTTTAAATGTCCAGGAGACTGATAAATTAACGACACTATTTACACTGTTTTCAGGTTTCACTTTTCTATACCTAGATGCTTTTGAGTGAATGTGGGTATAGAAAAACCCCTCTTGTCATTTAATCTTGGAAGTCTTCATGAAGAAAGTAGGCTTTTAGAGGTCCATTTAACTTATTGAATTGAAATCTGTTTAACAATTTAGATCAACAAATACTGGACAAATAGTAAGGCAGTAACAGAGTTGTTTGCTCACCCTGAGGAAATCTTAAAGGTTTAAAATGACAAGAGAGATAGTCTGTGCTCTGTGGGCTGTCTGGCCACATCTCCTCAGCAAGCTTAGGCCTGATCCCTTCTGCCGGTAGAAATCTTCAAGGTCAGCAAGATTTTAATTTATAGACAAGGCACATGGGAGATTCATTTCAAAAAGAGCTCAAGTTTCCTACTATTTTCTATTTTTGCTGGAGTTTTAATCTTTGGAATTTTCAATTGATTTGTAATTTGTCTTTGTCACTTTATAACATACAGTCTAGGTTAGGAATAGAATCAATTTTATTAGGAATTTTTACAGTCAGTAGAAATGGCTTTAGTAAGATACCAAGTAAAGATAATATTGCCCTTGTTTTCTTGCTTCTCCTCTCACCACTACACATCACTATTTTGTGCTTTCTTCTGTTCGAAAGGAACTTAAGAAGAGCTTGCAAATCATATAATTAATTAGTAAAATGGTTTAAAGAGTGAATGCAAATTGGTTGTTAATTTGACGGTCCTAAGTTTAAAAAACTACTAAGTGGGAACTTCCTTAGCAAAAATAATTACTTTGCAGGATTTTTACCTTATTAATATTAAGTACATTTGGGTATTTCTTTACCTGACTTAAATGCCAGGTGTTTTTGGTTATCAGATCCATGGGAAGCTCTGCATATTTTGTTTGCTTTGTGAAGCATATCTGAGGTGGTTGCAGCTGCAAGATTCAAGCCAGCACACTGACCCTGATGACTTAATAAGATATGCCAAAGAATGGGATTTCTATAGAATGTTTACGATAGCTTCGTTAGGTAAGAAGTCATTCTTTATATTCCGCTGAAGTATTAATCTTCATTAAAATCTCAGAGAGGTTTGATCAGTTAAATTCAACACAAAATGTCCACTCTGTTCACTATGCTAGATACTAAAGAGTTAAAAACAAAACTATCTCTGCCCTCAGGGAGTTTCCATTCTAGTGGAAGATACAATCTGTACAAAATAAGTAATGCAAGAGAATTTAAGGAGGGAAAAAATGCTAGCACCAAGGGGACTTTTTGTGGGATATGGTGACCTTACTGACTCTTGAATGAGGCTAAAGATACTAAGGGGCAAAGGTGAGAAAGAAATGTATATCAGTTATGACAAATGACCATACAAAGGCACAGAGGTGGGAGATGGGCTGCTGAGTTCAGAAAGAAGTGGTCAGATGAACTGGAATGGGGAGGTTGAGATTAAGTTCTCCCACCAACCTGGTCTATGATTTTGATTAAATCACTTCAACTTTTTAATTTTTTTTTGCTTTTTCATATGAAATGGGAAAAATCATTCTTCATCAAATCAAATAGCTTTTAGAAAATGTTTTGGAGTACCATATAAATGCCATTGTACTAATCTAATTAATTCAATATAGCTTGTTAATTCAGTGACCAATTATCCAACTTGAAGGAAATGGATAAATAAGCTAAACAGGCTTGCAGTATATGCAAATATATGTTTATCACATTTGTCCTACATCTGCTATGCTTGTAATGTTCAAATATTCAGTTTGGCCAGTGGGAGGATTCTTCCCAGACATTCTTCTCTTTGAATGCTGTTGTCTTAATAAGTGATATTTATGTAGCATTTATTTTAAGATGTACAAATCATTTCACATCATCTCATTTGAGCCCTGTAAGATTGGTTTTATGGGTGATATTGCCTCTGATTTGCAGATGAGAAAATAGACTTGTAAAGGTTAAGTAACTTTCCTAGAGTCACAAACTTAGTTAATGTCAGGGACAGGATTTGAACCCAAGTGTTCCCTTATTCCAGGTTCAAAATACTATCACCACACCAAAGTAGGGATATTTTACCAGTTGGACATGAATTGTGTTGACAGGTGGATAAAGCATAATCTTTAAAAGGATAATTTCCCTCCCTAGAAGATATATAAAAACTCAGTTCCACAGTGACCTGGAGAAATTGTTTGGCCAGTGGTCAGAGTAGCCTTTCTGACCTTTGGCCATAAATCCTGACCATTCCAAAGCTAAATGCACCTAAAGAGCCAGGCAGTCTAAATCGCAGAGGGCAGATATACAGAAATTCCAGCTGAGAATTGACTAATTCATCACCCCAGAGGTGAGAGACTCTACCTTCCACTGTACTATTTGAGTAAAATGTATGTGTGTATAAATGTAATTAGGGCAGCTAAGTGGTACAGTGGACGGAGCATCGGACTTGGAGTTAAAAAGACTCGTCTTCCTGAGTTCAAATTTGGCCTCAGACACTTACCAGCTGAGTGATCCTGGGCAAGTCACTTAACCCTGTCTGCCTCAGGTTCCTCACCTGTAAAATGAGCTGGAGAAGGAAATATCAAACTACTCCAGTATCTTTTCAAAGAAAATCCCAAATGGGGTCACAAAATGACTAAACAATAGATGTAGTTATAAATGGGGATAACATGTATCATTTTGAGTTTTTCTTAAATGCTTTAGGGATTTGAAGGGAAATCTGCTTGTTTATCTCCGTATTGAGATTAAAGTGTTAACAAACCAAGACTATCCAGGTACCTTGTTTACTGAGGCTGGCTGATGATGTTAATATTGACAGCTAACGTTTTTATAGTACTCCAAGGTTTGCACAGCATTTTGTATGTATTTTCTTGTTTTATTCTTACAACCCTGGGAGGCAGATGCTATTATTAGTCATATTTTGCAGATGAGACTTAAAACAGCTTATCAATGATGCCAATTCCAGTAATTCTTATGCTTTACTTGGGTATAGCTACCATTATTTTAAAATAACTGACAACAGACTTTCTAGTGACAAACATCCTACCTCCCAGTATTTTTTTTCTCAAGTATCAAAAGCTAAGCAGGGTAAACTAAAGTAATTCTAGAATAGGAAACCTTTAAACTCCTATAGGATCATTTATTATTGATGTTGGGAGTTAAGTATATACTGTTTTCTAGTTGTTGAATTGTTTAATATGTGTCTCACATCTTCACCATTAGTTGTGAGCTTTTAGTGACCAAGAGAATGCCCTATCCTGCTTTTGTATCCCCTACAACATTTAGCATAGTGCTATGCACACAATAGCAACCAGCTTCATTAATTGAATTTAGGAATAAAATGTCCCATCCAATTCAAGAAAAACTCTAAGTATTAATTGATAATGACACAGACACTCATCTGTATTTTTATTCCAAAGGAAACCGATCAAGGAGTATCCCTCTACTTTTTAAAATAGTGAGGGATCCTATTAAAATTTCAGATACTATATTTTCTTTCTTTAAAGCCCTTTGTACTTGTCACTGGAAAACTTAAAATGAGCTAATCAATATGGCTGAAGCATCAGTTCACAAATTTTCTTTAGAAAACTGTTGGAGGCCTTGACTTTTGTTAAATAGAAGGGAAAAGCAAGGCTTCTCAGTCCTACTAATACCACATTAGATATGTATTTGTGCCTCAGTTTCAAGGAATTCCAAATAGAGCATTAATATTATGTCTCATCTTTCTTGTGAAGGATCATAGATTCATAGAACTTCAGAGTTGGAAGGGATCCTGGGATCCTTCTAGTCCACCCTTTTCCTTTTATAGGTGAGAAAACTGAGACAACCTTATTTTACATACTTTATAAATAAGGACACTTGGAGGCTCGAATTTTCCCTAATTGAGAAATGGATCTAAAGCCAACTACCTTTTTTTTTTAATTAACAAGCATTTTAAAATTAATATATTTCTTCCCCTGCCCCTCCATTCCCATTGAGAAATGAATGAATGAGGCCCTCTATATATAGCTACAGAGTCCCACAAAAGTTTCCCATATTAGCCATGTCTGAAATGTATATATACATGTCTGTATGTTAGAAACAGTTTCCAAACCTCAAATCTTATTAAAAGGGATCTTAGGAGTCATTTTGTCCAAGAATACCTTCAGATAGCCTTCTTTGCAGATAGTCATCTAGTTTCTTTTATTGGAATTGTTTAGGCCAGGGATTTCATAATAAAAAGATAAACAAATTAAAGAAAAAAAATCATCATTTAGATAGCACATACAATCAAATTCCTTCCATTTGCTGTCTTTGGGATAAGTCTTCCAGTTCTGAATTTAGACCTCTTGTCCCCTATTCTGTCCTTTCTTCCTTTTTAAGATAGACGTCAGAGATCACAGACTGTTGGAGATTCTGTTGCTTATCTCTAGCTACTGAAGAAATAGGAACTGAAAATCTAAGAAAGAAAAAATTTGGGTATTCATTGAACCTTTCTGGTTGAATTATTTCACAGCTATATATAGGGAAACACATGAACTAAATTGGATTTAATTGTGTTTCAGACATCACATTAGCACAATTTGACTAAGAAAAGCCAGAGGTCCAGAAAAAGAGAGAAATCCTGGTAAAACATTTCTCATGAAATCTGCTGATCAGTTTTTGGAATTAGGGTTTATTTGTTTTTAGGTGGGGTTTGGTTTTGATGTGATGATTCATACTTTCCATTTTCATTTCCTCTATAGAACAAATGGCTTTCTTTATTGGAATTTTTGCTGGTTTGTGGCTAATCCAACCCACAACACTGAGAAGAAAGTCCAACTTCATTTTACTTCTGAAAGCACTACTATTGTCCAGCTATGGGAAACTCCTGCTGATTCCAGCCGTTATTTGGGAACATGACTACACTCCTCTGTGTCTCAGACTCATAAAAGTATTTGTCCTTACATCAAATTCACAGGCAATCAGAGGTAGATTTATATTTTAGTTCCTGTTTGTCAATTTCCAGTATATATTTGGCAAAGAAGTAATTTAATCCTATGTGTCTGGGGCACATAACTTTGAGATCATAATGAATGCTGGGGTCCTTCATAGAATAAAACCCCCACCATGTATTTGTACAGTGCTCATATAGTTTCCAAAGCAGTTTTACAAACTGTGTGAACAGTACAACGACATTATTAGCTAAGCAAAGTAAGTGCTATTATTCTCATTTTATTAATGAAGAAACGAAGATTCAGAGACATTAAATGACTTGCTCTTGGCCATACAGCTAGTAAGTGGGGAAAGTTAAGACAGCCCCCCCTTTGTGTTTCTTGAATTTTTTTCTTCTACAAACCAGAATCAAGTAGGAGGAATGGAAGGTTACTCTTTTAGAAAGTGCTCATTTGAACCTAGTACCTGTTTATGCATATGAAAACCCTTCTCAACCTTTCTGCTGCCTTTAGTACTATTTGTGTTACCTTTTGCCTGTATATTATTTCTAATATTAACACCTCCTTACTGGTTTCCCATCTTTATTTTGGGTTTCCTATCGTTTGGTTTTTGTCATAGGTGAGGAGACAGTATCATCAGTATAAGCAAATTTTTGCGCTCTGTCTTGTGATGCTGTAGAAAGGTTTACAGATGCAAAGGTATGGGAGGAGATAGCAGCAGTAGTCAATGTAGTCTAATGCAGGTTCCATAGAACAAATGCATTTTTTAAAATCTTTAAGCCTACCTTCTCTGTAACCCTGTAAATAGTTTAAATATCACCAATTTATTACTTCATAAACACTGAGTGATTTTCATTTCTTTTGCAGTGACCCTAAACATCAGTCGCAAGCTTTCGTTGTTGGCCATCCTGAGTGGATTAGTATTAGAAAGCAGTGTGGTCTGCTTCTTCCAAAGGATGGGATGGGATGTAGAAAGTGATTGTTCCATCTATAAAACTTCAGATTTCTCTTGAAGATAAAGATAAAGAAGTAAAACCTCTGTGATCATGACTTTCAGGAAAGTGTCTTAGATGTGGACATGAATTCCTTTTTTTATGAAAAATTAACCAAGTAAAGGACACTAGTAAAGTAATTGGGTATATGACACCACTTTTTCTGGAATACTGATTATATTTCCATATTTAATTAAATGGTTGTTTCTTTGTGCCTAAGACTTTGTGCCTGATTCTGCTATGTTCTCTATACCAATCTCCTGTCCTAGATCGTTTTCCTGTCCTTTCTTTACTCTTTTTCCTGGGCCATACAGCATTTCTGGAAAAAGTTACAGAAAAATTCTAAGCCCAGGATATAGTCATTCTATGTAGGTTTAACTGGGCCCTCAGTACTGTTTAACTAGCCTTTGTTTTTTATTGATGGTTGTTCCAAAACATCTTTTCTGCTCAAACTGCCAATTCTATCTCTACTCCCTACTTAAATCAGATGAACTTGCCTTCTACTTTTTTATTGGGAAGGTACAAATCATGAATTCCTAGAATCATAGCTCCACGGGCTCATAGAATTTCATTTAGTAGAAATTTCATAGATCAACTAGTGCAGCTTGTACTAAGCAAGAGTTTTCCCTCTACAATATTCCTGAAGAGAGGTCATCTAGTCTCTATTTCAAGTTCACCTACCAACATATTCTATTCCCTTTTGTACCGTTCTGTTTAGGAAGTTTAGATAGATACCCCTGAAATCTGCCTCTTTTTCCCTCCATTCTTTTTTCCCTCCAGTCTCAAAGATGTTCTCACACTCCTGCCTTTCCAGGGCCTCCTTTTCTTCCATTTCTCAAACCTGTCCCTTCCCACCTCCTCAGAGACTTTATTAAATTATCCCTCCTGGTATTTTCATTCTCTTTATGGCCACTGAATCGGAACTCCATTGCCCTAAGACATGAACAGTTCTCCCCTACCTTGAGAGAAACTTGTCCCTGCTGACGGCCTTCTGTCCACTATTGTAACTTTCCTTCTTTTTGTTAACAGAGACAACAGGTATGAACTACTTGCTGAGTCTACTTTGTCACCACTTGCCTCATTTCAGTCCACTTCAGTCTGGCTTCCACTCTACTATGTTATTAAAAGTACTTTCTTGAAAGTCATTAACAACCAAATTAGTTAGCCAATTCAGTATTTTTTTCTCCATCTTACTTCTTTTTTGTTTCTTCCTTTGCAGCTTTGGCCTTTGCCTAACTTTCTGAGCTCCCTTCTCATTGTTACCTTCCTCTCTTACCACTGCCTATTTCTTTCTCATATTCTCTAAATGTAGATATTCCTCCAGGTTTTTGTCCTCAACCCTTATCCCTTCTTTGTTTCTATTCTATCTCTTTCTTGTAAAATGTCCTTTACTTCCATGGTTTCACTTACTTCCGTGCTTATAATTTACAAATCTAGCCTCATTTTTTCCATCAGGCTCCATTTTTATATCTCCAACTGTCAGATTTTTCACTTGGATAGCCACCCCTCACCACAAGCCAAAGATATCTGCCAAATTCATCATTTTCCCCATCTCCCCAAAGGAATTCCCCCTCCTGCCCTCCCCTCATGCTATCTGTGGCAGCAGTGTTCTTCCAGTGAGGCACAGAACCTCAATTTTCTTGAATTTTACCTTTACTCCTCACGTGCCATCAGTTACCATTCCCTATCACACCTTCCCTTTGCAGTTTGTCTTACAATGGCTCATTTCTTTCAGTTCTAAGTACCAGCTATCTTAATTCAGATCCTTAATTATCATGCCCAGACTATTTTAATAGTCTCCCAACTAATGAGAGCTTTGCCTCAGGGTCTCTTCCCTCCAACCCAACTTGCACATTGCTGGCAAATTAATTCTTCCTGAAGTTCTGCCTTGATCTCATCACTTTCTCCTGCTCCAAATCCTTCAGTGATTCCCCATTGCTTGTGGAAGAAATCCTCAAACTTTTCCTAAGAGGCTACTTTTGACTTTCCCTCAGTGTTTTATTATCCCTGTTGTATCCCAAGTTTACTGTTCTACTCTCCCCATTTCTCAACCCATACCTCCCATTTCCAGACACAGATTGATCTGTTCATTGACCTCTGGGCATTCACTGTTCTTGGCCGTTTTCCATTCTTCCCATTGGTGTCTTTTGCCTTCTTGTCTACCTAATTAAATCCTACCATCTTTTAAGATGAAGTTCAGATCCTTTCTACTTGAAACTTTCAATCCAACTAAGTTATCTCTTCCTCCTCTAAACAGTATTCATTGTGTATGAAACTCATGTGATAAGCTTTTAAGTCGTCTCATGCAACCATGATGTTATTTTTGTATTTATTTTACTTTTATACTTATTTTTTCACTCATTTATGTTTTGTTTTCATTAGCGTTTTGTGTTATATTTTGTATCTCCCATAGGACATCACACACAATTGGATTAGAGTAAAATACGCCCCCTGGGGGAGAGAGGAGGGCAGCCTGGAGTGGGAATTGGGGAGGCTCATGCTTCACTACTCAGGCGAGCAATAAGGATTTATTAAATGCTTATAATGTGCCAGGCACTAGGCTAAATGCTGGGGATACACATATAAGCAAAAAGAAAAAGTCACTACCCTCAAAGAGTTTACATTTAAATGGTGAAAGACTACATATAAAAAGAAGATGAAACACTGAGAGATACCCTTTCAAATCCATAGGGGAGTAAAATTTCACCTGGACATCCCCAAAATGGCAGCCCCAGAATCAATTCACTGGTGGGAGAAGGGGGCCAGCATGGCAGAAGGACATTCTGGGGTAAGAAGGCCTAGGCACTAAGGGAAGTCCCAAAAAGGCAGTTGAGTTAGAAATACATCTCTACAATCACCTGGCCACCACTTCCTATTGCACCCCTCCCAAGCTCCCCCAAATATGATCAAATCAACTGTGTCATTGTCGCTAAATATGCTGTGTTTATCTACTCTCCTTTAACTCCACTCAGGATCCTTGTAATTTTCAAAACCAAACTGGTCACCATCCCACACGTGTATCTTCTACTACAACGAAAGCGTAAGAGCAGGATTGTCTTTGCTTTTTTATGTGTCTTCCTAGCACTTAGTTCACTTTTTGGCACGTGCTAAGTACTTAATAAATGCTTTTTCATTTGTTCTTGCATCTTTTTTTTTTCTTTTGTCAAACAACAAAACAAGGATGAAAACAGAATAAGGCAATATATATTCAACAAAAGTGTTTTTTATCGTGGAGGATGTTCTTTATGCAGGGAGTGGGATTCACTATAGATGAGGAAGTTCTTCAGGTTCTCTTAACTGAAAATGACATTGTGCTAGTTGATTGCATACAGAAGCTTCTCACTGACATTCACAATTAGTCAAGAGAGATTAGCCTAACGTTACATATAGGAAAAACAAATGAAAGGAAAACTATTACTGTCCAGATTGTGACATGACAGAGAGGCAATCCATTGAGTTAGAGTCTAGGGCAAACCCTGCAGACACAGACGGGGCTGGTTCCAGAATTGAGTAAGGATGAAAAGACTAGGTTGGATTATATTTAGGAAATTTGTATTTTTATTCTTAAAAGCTTATCACCACATTTTGATACCACAGACACTTCTCAACACCCTAAATAACTCCACTTAAAAAGTATATTCCCCCAAAGTTAATCAATTATCAACAGGAAAGCTGTTTTTTGTTTGGCTTTTTTTGTTTTTTTAAATTAAATTACTTATTTTTAGCTTTCAACAATCACTTTCCATACATTCCTATTAAACACATTTTCACAGTAGTAATATTGCATGGAAGAATTACAACAAATGGGAAAGCCACGAGAATAAAAAAAATAAAACAAAATAGTTTGCTTCCTTCAGCATTCCCACTCCATAGTTCTCTGAATGTGACTGGCATTTTACATCATGTGTTCTTTGGAGTTGTTTTAGGTCCTTGTATTGCTTAGAAGGGCAAAGTCTAATCAAAATCAGTCTTTACACACTGTGGCTGTTACTGTGTACACAATGTTCTCCTGGTTCTGTTCACCTCTCTCATCATCAGTTCATGTGAGTCTCGCCAGGTTTCTCTGAAGTCTGCCTGTTCATCGTTTCTTATAGCATAATAGTATTCCATTACATTCATACACCACAACTTGTTCAGCCATTTCCCAACTGAAGGGCATCCCCTCAATTTCCAGTTCTTAGCCACCACAAAAAAAGCTGCTATAAATATTTTTGTACATGTAAGTCCTTCTCCCACTCGTATGATCTCTTTGGGATAGAGCCCTAGAAGTGGTACTGCTGGGTCAAAGGGTATAGCCCTTTGGGAGGAGAGCTGTTTTCTGACTTGGACAGGAGAGTACTGATGTTTGTTTTATTTGACCAGTTTTGCGATCTCTCCTCATTGACCTCATTGTAGTCATTTTGTTTTTTGTTCTTTAGGCTTAGCTTTCTTCATTCTGTATCACTTCTTTTCTACAGCAAGTATCAGTGATTTTTTTTTATGGAAACTCCACCAGTACAACCCATGTACTGCTTAGTTGATAAGTCACAATGTTAGATGCAAGATTTGAACTCAACTCTTCATGATTCTGAGTCCCACTAACTACTACCCACTAAGCCCATTCTTCTCAGAAACAAGTTTTCCTGTGTCTAAATTCTTTATATTCATCATTATATGACAGTAATATTACATTACATGCATAAATAATTTATTCATTCACCAACTGTTCAGTGCTTTAAAAATCTTACTTTTGCTGTTTTTTATCTTCCCCTTACCTCTAGAAACATCCCTTGTAACAAAAGAAAGTTAAGCAAAACTGCATCCTAAGTGTCTAATAAATATTATGTGCAATATTTTATATCTATAGCCACACACAGCCACTCCCATGAAGAGAAGAATAAGGTATTCAGAATGCTTTCATTTATCCCAAGCTTCCCCTGATGCAACCATATTTTTAACTCCCATAGTCTCTTAGTGATATTGCAAATTTTAGAACACCATGACTGTCAAGGGATTGACATTATAGATGACCCCAAGTGCAATGGAAAGAGATGTGACAGGTGTAAGTAGGATGAACTACAGTATATTATTACCATTGATGACTTGCTTCTAAGAAGTGGTATAAGAAATATCATCCATCCATCCACGTAGGAAATTTGTGATTATAAAAGGAGCTGGGTTGGTCATATTGTGAATATGGGATACAGGAGTGGGGAACCTGCAGCCTCAAGGCCACATGTGACCCTCTAGGTCCTCAAGTGTGGCCCTTTGACTGAATCCAAACGTCACAGAACAAATCCCCTCAATAAAAGGATTTGTTCTATAAAACTTCGACTCAGTCAAAAGGCTGCACCCAAGGACCTATAAGGCCACGTGAGTCCTCAAGGCCACAGACTCCTCACCCCTGGTCCAATGAACAGCCCGACAGCTTCACTAGTGACCACAAAATACAAAAGGACCTAGAGGAGAGCCTGTACAACATTGGATAGATACTCCAGAGAGCATTCATAGGAAGGCATATACAAGAATCACAGGATGAAGAGGTATGAATGGGTCATGGTAGTGATAGGTGATAACCATATTGTTGAGATCATACATTCATTAAAGGTCTGGAGTATCAGAATGTCCTACTTGAGCATTTGCTTTACCACCCAGATTGTTATTTTGCTGCACTTTCTCTAATATGAATTGCAGCTTCAGAAGAAAAAATGAATTTGTGAGGTAAAAGCCTAAATATCCATCACTTCATACTAATGGAGAAGAAATTAGGAAACATATCCTAGAAGAAATGATAGCAATTGTGATAATACACACGTATAAGCTGTTCCTATAAAAAAAATGAAAGAGCTATAAATTGAAGGTTATACCCCCTTTCCTCCAAATAAGCAAAGAAATTCATAATTCACAGATAATAAAAGGATTACCCTTCATTTCTGATATTTTTGTTGGTCTGTTTGAATTATTTGTTAAATATCTTATTATTGACCTTAATATCCTCCAGGAGAGAAAGTAGTTCTTTGTTTGAAATAATGGGTGTAAAAAAAAAAAAAAAAAACTTAGTTTAAATGTAACTGAAGTTTGGGGTTCTTCTAATTTAATTGTTTTTTCCTATAAAAGAGTTATCCTATAAAAGTAACTGAGGTGCCAAAGTACAAATAGATGTCTTGCACCATAAGGCTTATGAATTGTAGATGGAAAGCTCTCAGGATTGAAATAGCCACATTTTGTTTCTGTTTAGTGGGGACTATGATCTCTGGAAAAAACTCACTGTGTAGCTCCCCTCTTCCCAGGTCTTCTTGGAGTCATCCAAATGATAGATGGTTTACTCTATAACTCAGCTTTCCATCTGTCCTCTGGCAGGATGCATCTCAGAAAGGTGCAAAGGAATAGCTAAAAGATGGGTTTCCAGCTAAATCCTAGAGACCTGCCTTTGGCTGTTGCTGATATCACAATTGAACAGGAAGAGACTGAGCTGGCTTACATTTGAGAAATTGAATTAGTACTTTCAATAACCCCCAAAGCTACTCTGCACAACCCTTTTTCTCCCTAGACCAGTGTTTGCAGTGATAGGACTAAGAATCATGTGATGCCATGATTTTCAAAGAATCAAATTCAGAAGGGGCCAGAAGAGTGATAGACCCTTGAGTGGGCATAAGTAGGTCGTAACATATTACCACTGAAGATTTGCACGTAAGAATTAACATAACCATAATCCTCCAAGTCACAGGATCAGAAAAGGAGGTAGGAAGGTCATGTAGCAAGAATAAGGAGGGATCCTGCAATTCTGGATAACAGAGTGCTCAATCTTACACCAATTTTTATTTTCAATCATCTTAAGGTAAGCCTCTAATTATGTTGGGTTGTGCTTCTTTGCAGGTTTCACATGGGACCACAGACAAGAATTACACGGGATGAAAGGCATGGATAAATGTGTTTGGATAGAAAGTCTTCTCTCTATACCTTTGTTAGTGTTACCTATACTTGGGATGGCTTCAATCTCTGCCCCTTCACATCTTTTAAAATTCTACCTGTGTTTTAAGGCCTTGCTCTAATGCTAATTTATTTACTTTTTTAAATTATTTAAATTAAATTTATTTATTTACTTTTAGTTTGTAACATTCAGTTCCACAGTCCCTCGAGTTTCAAATTTCCTCCCCCTTCCTCTCCTCACCCCCCCAGCCCATAGCAGCATGAAATCAAATATAAGATCTACAAATACCTTCACATTAAGCATCTAATACTAATTTATAGGCTCAAATATTTTGAAGACAGACAGAGGTCATTTAGGTTAACTGATTTGCCCAAGATCACACAGAGACTAAAGGGCAGAGGTGGAATTTGAACCAAGGCCTTTTAACTCCACATCCCATGCTTTTCCCACAATACCCTTCTCTGAGACCTTCCATAGTCAGTAACAACCCTCTCCTGGCCACCCCACTCTTTGACTCACATATTTCTTGTGCCCTTAGAATGTATTATCTTGTATTATAATTGTTTGTTTAGTTCCCTTGCCACCACCTGTTTGACCTTCATGGACCATGTCTTATTTAATCATTATCTCTCCAGTTCTTAGTACTATGCTCTGCATACAGTAGTCACTTTATAAATGTTTATTGAAGTAAAATAAATAAAATGATATCCAAACCCAAATGAAACATGTAAATACTGAGGAGAAAGAGTGAAGGTGGCCCAAAGGCATAAAACTGAAAGAAAAGATTCCCCAACTGAAAAACTGATGGGCTGCTAAGACTTTCTCCTTTGAATCCTTAAGAAATTAGCAGCTGACTACAAAGGCAGTTATACAGTGGAAAGAGTACTAGATCTGGAATCAGAAGGTATATGTTCAAATCCCATTTCTACTACTTCATACCACTGTGACTTTGGCAAGGCACAATTGCTTTGAGCCCCAATTTTTAATCTGTTAGATGAGAGTGGTTTTTAAGACCCCTTCCAACTCAATCCTTGACCCTGGAATATATGGTGGCCTTGACCTCTAAGAGGAAAAGAACAGCTTATTGGGATTTCATCCATTCTAACAGCATACCCCCTTCAATACTTTATTCAGGGTATAAATTACTGGCCTAAACTATCCTTAGAATAGGAAATGAGACTAGAGGAGCATTTCCTTTCAAGACTTGCATTTAGTATTTTCTCAAAAGTTAACTGGTTTTTTCCTTCTCTCTGAGTCAACCTTAACTCTGCCCTGCCATCTAGTGGTAAAAATCAGGGAGGAGAAAGAGAAGCAAAGATCTGTTTTATATTTTTAATTAGGGCCTTCTTAACATGCCAGTGTCTTTCGGCCAAGTTGAAACAGACTGATGATTTCAGTGAAATAAGAGTAAGTTGGCCTTTGAATCTTCTTTGGTTCTCTATGTGTGCCAGCTAGCACGAATACTGTAAAAATACTGTTCCATAAACCATACTTTTGACTGGGCCCCAAAAGAAGCAAAGTGAAAATGGGTGATTCAATTTCAATTCAAGTCCATCCTTTTGTTTATAAATTCAGCCACCCACTCTCACATTATTCCCATTGTGAGACCTATTCTTACTTCCCCAATCTGTCCAGATGCTCCTGCAAATCTGTCATGCAAATCTGAAATGAAGTGTTTCAGTCCCAGGGCTGCTGATCACCTTAAAGAAATATAAGCCTTGGAGCAGCTAGGTGGCACAGTGATAGAGCACTAGCCCTGGAGTCAGGAAGACGTGAGTTCAAATGTGACCTCAGACACTTAACACAAAAACTAGCTGTATGATCTTGGGCAAGTCACTTAACCCCAATTGCCCTCCAAAAGGCAAAAAAAAGAAAAAAAGAAATATAAGCCTAGTTAGCCCTCCCATTCCTATGTCTTAGCTATAGTCTGCTATAAGGACTATAAGAACACAGATTCCCTAATTAGCCACAGAAGGTCCTATAAGCCTGCCTTTGCTTTGGCTTTGTATTCAGAAAGATGAACTGAACCACTTTTTTTCTTCATTATGGTAGAACTTAACTGTCAACTTACCTATGGTTCTAAAGCTGATCTCCTCTTCCTTCTGATCCCTCTCCCAACCTCTACCTACACCAAGAGCAAAGGAGCTAACCTCCTATTTCACTAAGAAGATTGACTTCTCTCAGCCTTCCTTCTCCATTCCTTAAAACTTCTCAGCATCCTCACCCAAGTTCTTTCTGGTCTCAAAAGTAGCTATGTTCCTGATTAAGGCTAATTCTCTCTGCCAGCATTCTTGATCCCATTCCATCCTGCTTTCCCTAGGATTCTGTCCCAGGTGACTTCATCTGTCACATGCATGTTCTAGCTCTTCTCCACTGAATCGTCTACTTAGAAACCTGCTTAGGTCTCCCTGAAAGAGAACAAAAATGCCTTCCCTTAACCCTTCTAGCCTGTACACCTACCAACCAGTCCCTTTCCTCGCCGTCAGCACTAAATCTCTTGAAAAAGTTATCCACACTTAAATGCTTCCACTTTTTTCCCTACCCACTATCTCCTCTGCCCCCTTGCAATCTGGTTTCCACTTCTGTGACTTTACTGAAAGTCATCATTTTCCTGACCCCTCTACTGCTTGTGACATGTTGACCAGTTCCTACTACATTCATTCATTACTAGATACTACTCTCTTGACATATCGTCCTATTTGTGTAGATACTCTCTCTCCTTGGGTGCAAAGACTCCATGCTCTTATAGTTCTCTTCTTGTCTCTCTACGCTTTTCTCTCTACCAGCTCTAAATCAATGATCCTATGGTCCTTTATTGGTATTGTCCTTTGCTAAGGGAATATCTCATCACCACAACTTCAACTACTAGCTCAATGCAAATGACTTTTGAAACTATCTATTCAGTCTTAATCACTGTAAGCTAAAGACACACATTTCTGGATACTCTTCAGGACACCTCAATCTGGGTGTCCTTCGAGCACTCAGATTCAACATGGACAAAATCCAATTTATCTTTCTCTCTAAACCTGCTCCTCTCCCTTTCCTTCTGACTTTACTATTTCTGTCCATTGTACCACCCACCATTCCTCCATTTTCATGTTTGCAGCCTTAGGATTGTCTTTATCTCTTCTCCTTTCCTTATTATCCACATATAGTTATCAAGTCCTATTGATTCCACACTGATATCTCTTGTATCCGATCCCTTCTTCTCTATTTCCTCTGCCACCAGCCCAATTTAGGCCCTCATCACCTACTTAGGATATGGCAATAGCCACCTAAAAGCTATTTTCACTTCTGTATTCTCCCTGGTACAATCTATCCTTCATGTCTGCCATCATATTCCTTCCCTATATATCTGGCCATATCACTATCCCAGTGAGGGCACCTCTTCAGGGGTTTCTGTTACCTCTGGAGTCAAGTTCAACCTCCTCTTCTGACATTCAGGGACCCTTCATGACCTGGTACTACCCTACTATTTCAGGCTTATATTACTATTTTTCTTCTGCTCTAGTCTAGACGAAATGGTCTACTCTTCCCCTCAATAGGGTGTTCAGAGGAAGACCTATGGTATGATGGATTTTCAGGGTTGCTCATCTCCCTTTGATGATCCGTCTGCTTGCCACCCAATTCTCATCTGTGGCAGTGGCCACACTCTGGTAAACCGTCTCAGCAGATGGGCTGAGTTCAGAGTAACCGACAGGCCTCAAAACTATCAGCGAGTTAAAAGGATGTCTACCCCAATCATATAAAGATTTCTCTTGGTGGAACGGGCAGATGAGAACAATTTGTTCCAACAGCCATGAAGGCAGCTGAAGCAGGCAGAGCTTGGTTTGTCATTGAAGATGCTGAGATCATCTACTCCTCATCCTCCCTTGTGTCCTGCCACTGGACTTGAATGACTCTAGAAGAGAGAGTGAGGCTGATGACTTTGCACCACTCTGCCTCACTTAAATCCACTTTATGCACAAGTCAGGACATCACCCCGTGAGGTCATTGGTCCTCTGAAAACAAAGGACAAACAATACCATAAGCCTTTCTGCCTCTAAGTTCCGTTCATGTTATTCCCTTCCTGGACTATCTTCTCTCTCTCTATTTTGGCTTTTGAATTCCTACCCATCCTTTAAACCCTAGCTCAAATGCCAGGCCCACTCTTGTTCCTCCTTTAAGCCCACCCTTTCCCCCATCCTCAATTTATTCTTTTTTTCCCAGTTCCTTCTCTCTAATGCCTACAAACATGTTCAGGTCTCTTCTATTTGGCTAAATGAGATATATAGTGCTTTGCAAACCTTAAAAGTGCTATATAAATGCTAGCAACTATCATTATTAGATTAATCTAAAAAAAAAGACAACAAGCTCTTATTTTTACCTGATGCTCCCTCAACTTGTCTTATACTTTTATTGCTACACTTTTAGAAAAAAATGGCCTACACTCACGTCCTTCCTTACTTTCCTACTACCTATTCCTTCCTCAACTTCTTGCAATATGTTTTCTCACTCCAGTAACCTACCCATCTACCTACCACTAAACCTACCAAAAATAACTCTCCCACTTCACCAATGACCCATGAGTGGTTACATCCAATGGCTTTAGGTCAGTGCTCAACTTTTGCCTTCTAGAACATCTGATACCATTGGCCATGCCCTCATTCTGAATAGTCTCTCCTGTCGGTATTTATGACACTTCTCTCTCTTCATATTCTTTCCTTCCTGTCAGGGAGGATTGGTTGTTGGATCATCATCTTCCTACCCCTGAAGTTCAGGTGTTCTACCAGACTCTGTCCCAGATGTTCTCTCTATATCAAGGATTCTCAACACTTTTTCTGGTCATATACCCCTTTGGCAGTCTGGTGAATCCTAAGGACCCCTTCTCAGAATAATATTTTTAAATAAATAAAGTAAAATTAATAGGATTGCAAAGGAAATTGATGTAATTATCAAAAAAGCAAATTTTTTAAACCATACCGTAGATCCCAGGTTAAGATCCCCTGCTCTTTATGTTCTCTCCTTTAATGATTTCAGCCCAGTTTTTATGGCTTAAATTATCATCCCAGCAAATGACTCCAAAATTTTATTAATCCTAGATTGTCCCTTGAGCTATAGGCTCATCTCCCAGCTGCAGTCTGGATATCTCCACTTGAAAATCCTATCAGTACATCAAACTCAACATTCTACAGTGAAATACACACACACACACACACACACACACACACACACACACACATCACTAGGTTTGCAGCCTCAAAGTGATTGGACTCTACCTTTCCCTTACCCTCAGTCCCATCTAATCAGTTGCGAAGTCTTACCCTGTACGGTGTATCTCACAACTGTCCCCTCCCTTCCACTCATGTTGTAACCACCCAAATTCAAGCTTTCATCACCTTTCATCTAGACTAATCTAATAACCTCTCCCCTGCCTCGTCATCCTTCACAGAGCTCCCACAATAATCTGAATGCCCAAGTCTGACCTGTCCCCTCCTCAAAATTTCAATGACTTTCTAAGCTCCCTTTCCAATTTTATTTCATACTACAGCCCTTCCCACATTCTGCATTCCAGCCAAACTCAACTGCTATTCATTCTTCAGGCTCTCACATCCATGCATTCACACAGGTTATAATTGTCACCTAAAATGTGCTCTCTCCTCCTCCCCTCATCACCACCTACTGAAATATTTTTTCCTTCAAGGCTCAGTTCAAGTGCTTCTCCTCCACAAAGTCTTCACTCATCTCTCCTTGGCTTAAATTACTGAAAGCAATTACTCCCTCCTCAAATGGGCAGCTAGGTGGTAGAGTGGATAGAGTGGTGGACCTGGCATCAGGATCTCTCCCTGTTCAAATCTGGCTTCAGACACTTACTAGCTGAATGACCCTGGGCAAGTGAGTTGGAGAAGGAAATAGCAAACCATTCCAGTATCTCTGCCAGGAAAGCCCCGAATGGGGTTGTGGAGAGTTGGACATGACTGAAAAACAACAAATGTTCCTAGATTATTTATCTAGATCTTTCCTTTACCCCATTAGTGCACTTGGAATTACATTTACTTGCAAGTATACCATATCCTTCCCCCCACCATCAGATTATAAGCTCCTCAACAGCATGATTTATGTCAAAATGAGATATCCCCAGATTTATCTATGGAGCATAAGCTGTGATGTTTTTTCAAAGTCTCCAAGAGTGAAACTAATCTATCCACACATAGATTACAGAAGTATTAAAGAATTTGTTGCAAATCTATTGAAAGAAAAGACAAATTCTTTTTGGAGAGAGAGAGGGAGGGAGAGAGAGAGAGAAAGAGAGAAAGAGAGAGAGAGAGAAACATTGTTGCTTAAAGTTTCAAACTATATTTCTAAGTCTATGAAAGTTTCATTCATTCAAAAAATATTTACTAAGCACCTACACTGCTAGACCAGTAAATCATGATCTCTGTCTTATACCTTTAGGTCACTATTTAAATTTCTTACGTGTTCTTTAGTTTTTGTCTTTATCTAAGCCTAGTGGCAAACTCAAAAAACATCTAAAAGGAATCATTTTATTTATTAAAATATTTTATGTTTAATTTTGGATTAGGCTTTACTCCAGAGGTGGGGAACCTACATCCTCGAGGCCACATGTGGCCCTCTAGGTCCTCAAGTGCAACCCTTTTGGAGTCAAAGGGCTGTACTTGAGATGCTAGAGGGTCTCGTGTGGCCTTGAGGCTGCAAATTCCACCACACCCCTGCTCTTCTCTGATCCAAGAAAGTTATTTCCAACCTAAATCTTGTCTCCAAATGGTCATTTTCCCACAAGAGTGATTAATGTTCATGATTAGACCAGTCCCTCCCTTCAAAATTAATTGTAGAGCCTTTAACACAAGACTGATATTATGGAATCTGAAATAGCTTGTGATCCTTTTTAACCAAGTCAGAATTAAAAAAAAATTAATAGGCTGACTAGTTGGCTAAGTCTATCAAACAGAAAGCAAGCTTCTGACTTTAAAACTTTATTATAGTTTTTAAAACCTGATCCATTAATTTTCCTTTATACTTTTTATTGAAGACATTTGGTTTACCACTGATTTTGAAACCAAGCAAAAATGCCTACCAACTACTTCTTTAAGAAGGACAAACACCCATCAGCAGACAGAACTTTTGGAGCTGATTCAAAATCTCACCTGCTGGACAACTCCTCAGATTCCAGAGCTGTCAGAAAGCACCTCCCTGAAACTCCTCCAACATGCCACAAACAAATGTCAGAGGGCAGTCCCTGGAATTTAGTGTGGAAGCCTCTCACTCCGCAGCAACTCCGTGAACCAGACCTTCGAGCTAGGAGCAAAGAGGTACTTTTCAGGATTTAACAACATCCTCTCCTTTTAAATTCCACTGTCTCGTCCTTCCTCTAAAACTCTAAATGGGCATTATTGGAGAGGAAAGAGCCTGGCAATTCTAGAGAATTCCAGCTCCACCACTAACTTGTTATTCTACCTTAGGCAAATCACTTAACAGTGCTCTAGTTTTCTTACCTAGCAAATGGGGATAGACACACCTACCAAATATCCCTTCCAGAGCTGGGAGTTTTTTCCCTATTAAAAGAAATTATGATGAATTTAAGAGGGATAGGGACTGGATCTGTGATTTTATTTCATGGATATCCATTACTCTTAGATGAGAAAATTCCCTCTAACGATGCAAGTAGGCACTTTCTATGCAATTTACAGTCTTAGAAAGTTGCCTGGAACAACCAAGGGGTTGAGTGGTTTGCTCAGGGTCACACAGTCACTGTGTATCAGAAGTACTACTTGAGCCCAGATCTTCCTGGTCAACCCCCTATTCACTCTGCAGCCATCAGCAAAAACATTCAAATAAATGTACAAAACAAGGAATAAAATCTCACATCATATTCTTAGCATTTAATAAGATAGAAACAAACACCAGACAACCCCAAAATGCTTTGGTTTTATTCTTCCCACCTCCTTCCAGGTCTACTTCAAATTCCATTGCTTTTTAGCCCTGATTTTTCTTTTTTTCCCCTCTCATTTTATTTTTATTGATACTTTTGTTTTTACATCACATTTGTTTCCAGATATACCTCTTCCCTCCTCCCCTAACAATGGAGCTGTCCCTTGTAAGATTACAAAAGGGAACAGCTCAACAAAATTAACCACTTCAACACTGTCTGGAAGTAAATGCAGTGTTTCAATGCCCGCAGTCCCCTTAACTTCTTTGCTGATGGGAGGGAACTCTTTTGGGGCAGTTTTTGGTCAATATAATTACAGTGTTCAGTTTAGCTTTCTTTGTTCTTGCCAGTTACATTGCTGTAGACGTTGTGTGTGTTCTTTTCATCTCAGAGCTATGGTAAGCCTAAAATGAAATTATCAGGATGAAAGTGCTCTAGAAAGTAAAAACATTATGAATGTATAAGGCAATACGGTCCCTATGCAACAGATGGTCTGTTTTCTGAAAACCAGCTCTAGCCAAGTATGAAGAGGATTACCCCTCTCGGGAGACTGGCCACTTGGGTGATGGGCTATTTGGTCATGGCAACACATGGAAAAACCTAGGGCATTATAGCACCATCACTACACTAAAAGCACTTATCTCAACCACAGCTAAGTGGAATCAAGGAATGGAGCTTGATTATTTAGATATGAATCTTCATTAGGAGAGATAAGTGAGCAGAAAGGAATTATCTCCTGCATTAAAGTTTTCTCACCATTGTTAACAATTCTCAAATACCTCACACAAGACTCTCTGTACAAGAAAGTGGAAGGAAGCTATTCTCCCACCCATTCCTTGATCCCACTTTATCCTCTTATGGTATTTGCATAAATAGGACCCTAAATTAAATAGGACCCTAAGCTTCATTTACTCATCTCCTTTGGAGGCAGTATGGTGACCCAGTGGAGAGAGTACCAAGTCTGGAGTCAAGAAGAACTGAGTACTGATATGAACCCAAACACATACTAGTTCTGTGACCCTGGGCAAGTCACTTAACCTGTCATTCTGTGTCATCAACTGTAAAATAGGGATAACAACACCTACCTCACAGGGAAGCTGAAAAGATCAAATGAAATAGGATTAAGTGCTTGGCACAGTGCCTGGCACATAGTAGGATGCTTAATAAATGCTGGTTCCCTTTCCTTTCTGAGAAGGAAACAAAGTCATATGCCAGTAGTGATTGGGACTAGAACCAAGAGTTCTTGACTTCCATACCAAATTCTAAATCATGGTGCCTTTGGCACTATAGCTCCCGATTACCTTCATTTTGAGCTACAGCTTGAGAATAATCAGCGAAGTGGAGAATTCTTGCAATGAGTCAGAAATGGGAAAAATGAGTATCTCTCTACTGTAATTTTCTAATAAGAAGTGGAAAGCTTATAAAAATCAGGATCATCTTGGCCTTAAGCTTATGCAGTCCAGTGACATCCCAACACTAGGCAAAGGACACATTTTATAGCTAAGGAAAAAAGCAAGGTGAGGTAACTGTTGTTGTTGTCCAGTCATTTGCAGTCATATCTGACCCTCTGTGATTGTAATGGTAATGGAATTTAAAGATCCCCCTGTATTGGCTTGGTTTTTGGGTTGGCTTGTGAAACCCACTTGTGGGATGGACTTGTTGACATGGAGAGGGCTGAACTGGGAGGAATGGGTGCCATGGATTTAGAGAGAAGCCCAAGCAGAGAGAAGGTCCAAGCAGAGGAGGCAGAAGAACTTTTGGGGAGCAGTATCATGGAGGCAGAGAGAGAGAGAAGAATTGCTGGGGGCCAGAGTTGCTGAGAGAAAGACTGCTGAGGGCCGTTTAGAGCTGCCCAGGACTTTTGAGAACTGCCACCCAGAGCTGCTGAGAACTGAGGAGGCATGGCTGTGATGCCAGTATTTTGTCTGTCTATTTTGATGTTGTTTTGCCAGATTTATCTGCTGGTGAAGGACAGAGCTGTTGTTGCAGAG
>CM053586.1:244980510-245019624 GCA_028646515.1 Pseudochirops corinnae
AAAGAGGGGGAGAAAATATGTAACTCAAAATCTTGTGGAAATGAATGATGCAAACTATAATAAAATTTAAAAAATAATAATAATAATAAAGAAACCACTCTGACAACTGAATGGAGGGTGGATTAATGTGGTGATAACACTTGAGGCAGTGAGACCAACCAGAAGGCCACTATATTAGTCCAGGAGAGAAATAACAACAGCCTGTGTCAGGGTGGTGGTTGTGTGAGTGAAGAGAAGGGGGCATACAGAAGAGATGTTGTGAAGGTAGAAATGACAAGATTTGGCAATGGATGAGATATGCAGGATGAGAGCAGGTATGGAGTTGAAGATTATACTGAGATTGTGAGCCTGGGTAACTGGGAGGATGGTGATGTCTTTGACAGTAATGGAGACCTTAAAAGAGCAAAGTACTTTGCAGGAAAGACAGTGAGTTTTGTTTTGAACACACTGAGTGTGAGATGTCAGTGGGACATCCAGTTTGAGAAGTCCAAGAGGCAGCTGGTGAGAGGGAAATGAACTCAGGAGAGACTAAGTCAGGATAGATAAATACGGGAATCATCTGCATTAAGATGATCATTGAATCCATGGGAGCTGATGATATCACCAAGTGAGAAAATAACTAATATTATATGATGCTTTAAGTTTTGCAAAGTGCTGTATATATGCTATCTCATTTGATCACCTGAGACAGTACAGAACAGCAGTTCTCAAATTTTTTGGTCTTAGGAACCCTTTACACTCTTAAAAATTATGGCAAACTCTCCCAAAAGCTGATCTATCTATCTACATACACATACATACACACATATGTATGTATATATGCATATCTACATATTACACATTTAAATGTCTTAATGTTATCATGAAAATAGTTCACCTCATAGACCCTTTGAAAGGTTTTACGGCCCCCCAAGGTCCTTGGACCATACTCTGAAAACTTTTGATACAGAGAAAGAGCCCAAGAAAGACCCTAGGGAAATACCCCTGGGTGGCTGTGACCTAGATCAAAGTCCAGTGAAAGAATGGTCAGACAAGGGGGAGAAGAAATATGAAGAAGTGTCACAAAAACCAGAGGAGAGAGTATGCAGGAAATAAGGGTGATTGCTAATGTCGAAGGATACAAAGAAATCAACAAGAATGATGATTAAGAAAAGGCTATTACATTTAGCAATTAAGAGGTTATTGGTAATTTCTAAGAGAGCCGTTTCAGCTAAATGATGAGGTAGGAAGCCAGATCACCTAGGGTTTAGGATAGGGAAGTGGAAGCATTAGTTAGTGGTGGCTTTCTCAAGGAGTTTAGTCAATCAAGAAGGGGAAGAGAGATATAGGATAATAGATAGTGGAACATCTCCAAAATGCCTTAACTTTTGCCATATTCTTTGTATTAGCAGGCTAAGATAAGTTCATTATATGCTCTACCTCATGGGGGAATAACCCTATACATAAATTAGACTCATAATATACTGTGATAGGATTCGTTAAATTACAAACTGCTTTAAAAGTATGCTATCTGCAGAGCTTAAAAAGTTAGCAGAAAACACTCTTTTTGAAGAATGTAAAAAGATTTCTGCCACAAGTTAATGCCAAAGATCTATAAGCATAGATACTAACATGATTAGTAATTAAACGCAAATAAACGAAATGCACTAGGTTCCCCCCCCCACACACAGTCTTTTCTGCCTGTGTTCATTTTTCCAGACAAACTAATTAAGCCAGTTGAACTCATTTGGTTAAGGACAGAATTTATTTACAGTATTTCTTCCCCAAACAATCAACCAACAAGCATTTACTAAATGCTCATTATGTGTTGGGCACTACGTGGAATTAGGGATATATAAAATGAAAAGTTATGTGAATTTTAGGAGCATACTTTCAATTCAATTTTCCCTCTTAAATGAAGAGAGATTGTGTCTGGAGACCAAATGTGAGTCCAACTGTGGACTCAATTCAGACACCTTCCTTAATTTGTCCCAGCTAGCTCTAATTTCTCCCTCCTTAACACCCAATTATGCATTTACTATAGCCTAACTTGTATGTAACATAGTATGTTGAATACAAGGGGCCAGTCTGGGAGTAAGAATCACTGAGGTTCAAACTGCCCCACTCACACATACTGGATTTATGTGTCACACCCTTGGCAAGTCACTTAACCAGGCTACTCTCCAAGGCTGTAAGCTACCTAATAACTGATCTGCCTTGGTGAAGTTTCCTCACTGGGAGCTGACTAGACCAATAAAATCACAGGCCCAGACCATAAACAAGCAAACAAACAAAATTCTATTAAGCTTTTTGAGAGCAAGGATATAACACTTTTCCCAAGAACTACAGTGTTTTGCATAACATAGGCATCATATGCCTGCTTGACCCAGGGGGCAGAATTGTCACAAAAGGAACCTCAAAATTTCAAAGAATACTTCATTATCAGGTGATAGTTTATACAGGGTGTCCCAAAAGTCATAGCAGAGTTTTAGGTAATGCCTAATTGCAACTAAAAACTGAGAAGCAGTAGGATTTTTTTTCTTCTCTCTCTACAAAGTCTTTTCTTTTAAGTTAAACTTAAAACTGTGCTATGGCTTTTGGGACACCCTGTATATCTTCAGCAGCATTTCAATCTTTCTACTGGGAGATGGTGATGGACTTGTGGAGACTACGTAGGGTAAAATTTGGACATAAAAGAATGGAGAGCTGAAAGTTAAATTTTTCCGGTTAAGATCTCAAAGAGTAAAGGCTTCAAAGGTTAAAAGAAAAACATAAACGCCCACACATATACATATGCACACATAGATACATAAACACATATTCTCACACACAGACACACACACATATATTTGAAGATTTCAACGATCCCCCATTAGATTGTAAACTTGAGCGCAGGGACTGTCTTCTGCCTCTTTTTGTATCCTCAGCGATTAGCAAAGTGCCTGGCACATAGCAGGCGTTTAATAAGTGTTTATTAATTGATTGAATGATTGATTAAAGGAGAAAAATGGAGCGGCAACTTATTTTCCTGGGGTATAATCACATCACAACCCCACATAACCCAAGGAGTACAGATGGGGAAACCGAGGTGCAAAAAAGGTGAAGGGGGTTGCTCAGGGTCACAGAGCTACGAAATGTCAAAAGCAGCATTCTAATTCAGGTCTTAGTATCATTTTAGACACTGTGCAGTGATATTTCTAAAAGAAGAAAGGAAAAAAAGAAAAACCAGAATAAAAATACGTAGTTCTTCGACATGATGCTGCACGGTTCATTACGCTCGGGGTGGCGGTGGAGGGGTCTGCATGCCCGGTCCCCCCACCCACCAAATGAGAATACACAAAAGGTGCCCCCCTTGCCATACTTTTTTACCTGGGCCGCAAGGCTCCCCTTTATTTCAGCTACACCTAGTCTTGTCTTCCTCTGTCCTCCCAATTCAGCGCTTTACCTCCCAAGGAATTCCTCGCGCGCCCCGCCCCCCTCCGCTGTCCTCCCGGTCCCCATCTCCAGCACCCCGCAGAGCCGGGCACTTACGCAAATGGTTATCTTTAGCACTCCGTGGTTATAGTCCCTGTACAATTCCGTCGCCTCCTGGTTACATTCGATGCACCTGTAGCGGCATGAGGCCGAGAGGGCGTTGTTCGCTGCCGCTTTTTCCGCGCTTCCCTTGACTGACCGTGGCCCACTCCGCCCGCCGGTCCCCATCCCCACCAGTCGCTACACAGCCTCCTTCACAGCAGCCCAAGTTAGCCCCTGACTTCCTGGTTTAGGGACGAAGGGGGAGGGAGAATTTGTAGAGAGCGAACGGCTACGTATCCCAATCTCTCCCGGGAGTTGTAGTTCCTTCTCCCCGCTCCGAGGGCCCATGCAGGCTGAACCATGGACTACAACTCCCAGGAATCAGCGCTCGATCCCTTTTCTCTAGTCCTGCCTCCTCACGCCTCCCACCTGCCCGGGCAGCGAGCTAAAGGCGGGGAAGCTCGAGTAGCGAGGAGAGGAGCCGGTCGCACATGCGCCTTGAAGGAAGATGGCACCTGCCGGCTGCTGTTGCTGCGGCTGGGGCGGCGCTGTGTCCGCAGCCGGCGCTGCCGGGCGCCTCCTGGCGCTGCTGCTCCTGGGGGCCCTGTCCGCCGAGCTGCACCCGGGAGCCCTGGGCACCGAGTACTACTCGCCGCTGTCCCTGCTCAAGCAGGAGCTGCAGCACCGGCAGCAGGCGGCGCCCGGGGCCGGCGGAGGCGGAGGCTGCGACCCGCATTCTGGGGACTGGGGGGACCATCCTTCAGCGGAGTGCAGCGGTGAGTAGGCTGCAGCGAGCAGCGCTGGGGGCCCAGCCCGAGTCTAAGGCGCGGTGCCCGGCCCGAGCTGGGGCAGGAGGAGCTGCCAAAGGTCGGCAGTGGGAAGAGGGGGACAGGATCAGACCGAGGGTCCCGGGGGAGTGACGCGGGCCAGTGCCCCCAGGACCGCGGCCGCGAATCCCAGAGGCGCCCGAGCCTCCACTGTCTTTTCCCGGGAAACATAGCCTCGGGTCCCCCGCGGGGAATCGCGTCCCGTGCCGCTTTCCCGCCTCTGCCACCCTCCCCGGGACTTGCTTTAGCTCTTCTCTACTGCAGCTCTCGATCCTTCACATGGGCAGGAGGGAGGGCACCCGAGAAAAGCGAGGGAAACGTCCTCAAATTCAAGACTCCCCTCTTCGACCTTTCCCGAGCTGGGCCAGCCGGGGTGCAGTGCGGTGCGGGCCGGGGTGGAGTGCGTCCTGGGGAGGAGGGCAGGGCAGTCTGGGGCGTCCTGGGACCGGGCGGGGGTGGGGGGGTGGTAGTGGCGGTGAGTGACACCTGCCTTGCTGCGGGTCTAGGCTGAGGAGCGCGGTGAGCAAAGCCCGCGAGACACCCATCCCTCCTTGCTTCATTGTGCTCCTAGAAGGACGCCAGCTATGTCCTTTTCCACGCAGAAACCGGAGAAGGGGAAAGCACCGTTTGTAAGGGCAGTGGAAAGGAGGTGGAAAGGAGGTGGAAAGGAGGCTTCCCCAGCCCCCTGTCTTCATCCGCTGTATCAAACACAATCTCTGATATCCACTTCCTCACAGGGGGAAAGAAAAAAAAGGGGAGGGGGCAAGGAGAAACTTTTTTTTCTTGTTCTTTAGTTTCAGTCATTAAGACTGACCTGTGATCTTCTTGGAGCTTCAGAGAGGGTAAAAAAAGAACTCTCAAGTCTTTGGATTATGTGTATCAGAAGTTATGTGTATATTGGAGATGGGCCAACTCATTCATTAAACCTGAACACTACTGGCCTCAGTTTCATAAGCGACGGGAGATGTTTCACAGACAAAGCAAATACTGCCAGTGGATCAGGTGTTAAGAGAGAGAGAGAGAGAGAGAGAGAGAGAGAGAGAGAGAGTGTGTGTGTGTGTGTGTGTGTGTGTGTGTGTGTGTGTGAGAGAGAGAGAGAGAGAGAGAGAGAGAGAGAGAGAGAGTGTGTGTGTGTGTGTGTGTGTGTGTGTGTGTGAGAGAGAGAGAGAGAGAGAGAGAGAGAGAAACTTTCTGTTATTTAGTTAGTTGTTAGTTAAAGTGCCTTTTCAAAGGCATTATTGGGGAGGGAAGTGAAGGGATTTCACATACACACACACACACACACACACACACACACCTCTTTTCCTAGGTTTGTCTTAGTGAAGTGAATTTTCAGGGATTGAAGTTAGCTAGGGTTTAAGTGCCTGGCAGCAGTATTATTTTCCATTGCCTGTATTGGTGAGTAAAATTAAGATTTGTAAGGGAGAGATTAGGCTAGAATTAGCACAGCCCAATTTGCATGAGGTACATAAAATCTGTGGGGTTATGTCACTTCTTTATTCTGTTAATAGTCCTTGTTTGGGAGGTAGAACGATTTGTGCAAGGAGCATACTACAGTAGCAGATCCACTGGCACTAGAAACTTAAAGGCTTTGGCTAGGGACAATGTAGGTGGTAGGGAAGTAAAAAAAAGGGAAATGTGAAATTACACAGGGGAACTCCTCCTCATTCTATAACATCAAAGCCTCTGAACAGTCATTTGAGCTCACTTGATGACCTGCACAATACTTGCCTCAACTTTCGAAACATTTTCTTTTTACCAAAGTCCTGTTCTACTACTTAGTCGTGGCATGGAGATGACCCAGGATTCTTGAAGGCTGTCAGTGGGCTTCAAGCTCTTCTTGGCCCCTTTTGGGTATTGAACCTAGGTCCTAGGCCAGGGGTGGGGAACTTGTGGCCTTCTTGGTCCTTGGGTGAGGTTTGTTGACTGAGTCCAAGTTTTACAGAACAAATCCTTTTATTAAGGGGATTTGTTCTGTGAAGTTTGGATTCAGTCAAAGGGCTGCATGTGGCCTCAAGGCTTGCAGGTTCCCCACCCTTTTCTAGGCAGTTATCTGAGGACTCCTTTACTTAAATTCATCTATACTAATCACTAGAGGGTTGGCCACTTGGTGACTTTTTTTTTAACCCTGGCAGTTCATAGGGTATGTGTAAGTAGGAGAATACTCACACCAGTTAAATCATAGGTCCCTGAAATATTAAAATCAGTGAAATGTCCATGTATGTTAAATGATAGAAATGAAAGGGAATGAAATTAAAATTTTTCTTATTTTATACAATTAT
This sequence comes from Pseudochirops corinnae, assembly GCA_028646515.1. NCBI lineage: Eukaryota > Metazoa > Chordata > Mammalia > Diprotodontia > Pseudocheiridae > Pseudochirops > Pseudochirops corinnae. The sequence goes on from CM053586.1 coordinate 244,987,115, forward strand.
TCTTTGAGAATCTACTGTGATGTTATTCTTAAATTCAGCTTTGTAGATACTTTACAAAAAATCCTCAAACTCAGAATTTCTTTGACCCTCTCTGTTCTTACTTTGATGGTCTCTCACCTTCCTATACATCTTTATCTCCTTTCCACTTTGACTTTAGGCTAAGAGAGTACCAGTATCTCCATGTATCCCATTTCCATTTAAAAGCAAAAAAACCCCTGCCCTTTTTACATCTTCAGCTTAATTTCTTTATGTCTTTTTGCACTTGTCCACTCGGTTAGCTCCCTTAGAAGCCACTACATTCCTAACTACTTTCTCTAGTACCAATTGCATCTCCTTTCGTGTTCCCCAACACACTAGACCAGGAGGAGGAGTAATCGTATTCCTTGTTCCTCCTTGCTGCTTCTACACTCTCCTCCAGTTTGGGTCACTGGGGAAGTTTTTCTCTTAAAATTCATTCTCTCCACCTATATCATCCTATCCAGATCCTGGTTGCTGTTATTTGACATTCTTAAGGTCATCCTTCTTTATAAAGGGTTTTAGAATATGGCTTACCACCCCAACCTTTATCTTCATACTTAGGGACATAATGATGATGATGATGATGATGGAATAATAAAAAAAATAATAATATCTAACATTTAGGTAGTACTTTAAGTTTGCAAAACAGTTTACATATTATTTCGTTTGATCCTCACAAGAACTTTGTGCACTAGATGTTTTACATTACATTTTACAGATGAAGAAATTGATGCTGAGTGAGATTAAGGGTCACAAAACTCATAAGCCTTTGACAAAGATTGAAACTGAGGTCTTCCTCACTGAATCCAGCACTCTTATTTGCCCTGTCTCTCAAACACCCTGACCTCCTTGTTCATCTATCTCCTTACTTCCAAGGACACATGTGGCCCTGTAGGTCCTCAAGTGTGGCTCTTTGACTGAATCCAAACTTCACAGAACAAATCCATTTCTCCTACGTGTGACCTTGGGGCCATAGGTTCCCTATCCCTGGTAGATGTTCCAGATGTTCCTCAAACTCAATATATCCAAAAGAAAACTTCCTGTTATTTTCCCATTAACATACCCTTACCCTTTACTTCCCTTTTTCTATCAAAAGTGTTACCATCTTTTCAGTTTTGCAATTTCACAACCTCAGAATCATACTCAACTCTTGACTTTTCTTTCCCCCTCCCCTCCTTTCCCAGCCCTTGAGGAGATAGATGGTAAAGTGAAGTGGACAAATCTTGATTCTTCCTCCGCAGCACTTAGTTCAGTGTCTGGCATAGAGTAAGCTGTTAATAACATATGTTTTCATTCATAAATTCATTGTATCACTCACATCTGTTTTTTCTACTTAGGAAGCCATCACCCAAATTCAGCCCCTCATCATCTTTCATCTAGACTACTGCAGTAATCTCTTAAATATTGTCCCTGCTTCTCTTCCTTCCAATCTGTCCTCCACACAGCTGCTAAATTATTTCTAAAACATAGGTCTGATCATGTCACTCCCCTGCTCAAGGAGGTTAATAGGCTCCCAGTTGGCTTTTGAGATAAAATTACAAACTCATCTGTTTGACATTTAAAGTTATTCACAGTGTAGCTACTATCTTTCCAGATTTTCACATTTCTAACCCTCACATATGCTGCCTTCCAGCCTTACTTGTCTATTTGCTGTTCTATGTATATGACAAGGCATCTGGCAGCTCACTGCTTTTATGCAAGCTTCACTGATGCCTGTTGTGCTCTCCTATGCTCTCCATCCTTACCAATACCTCTAGTTCCCTAGAATTCCTAGCTCCTTTCAAGCCCAACCTACTTGTCACCTCTTAAATAAGACATTTCCTGATCTCTCCTTTAAATTACTTTGTATTTACTTTGTATAAATTTTGCATTTACTTCTCTGTGTGATGTTATATGTTTCCCAATAGGATATAAGCTCCTTGCAGGCATTAAGTTTTGCTTTTATCTTTATTCCCAGTGCCTATCACAATGCCTTTTAGTGCTTGTTGAATTGAATCAAATTAATTCAGATTGACCTTCAGACTTTTTCAGGGAGATCAAAGAAAGAGGAAATTAATACTTTTACGGCTGATGCCTTTTTTTAAAAAAAAATTAGGTTAATCTCCTGATTTTAGTCTTCCCCTAATTTCTTTGAAATTTTAGAATCTTAGAATAAAAAATTTAGAGCTGGAAGAAATTTCAGAAGCCCCTGGATCCAACATTTGCATTTTTCAGATAAGGAATCTGAATCACAGAAACATAAAAAAAACCTTAGTGCCCAGGGTCACACTGTTGGGAAGTGTCCCCAGTAGGATTTGAACCAGGTTTTACTTTCAGTACAGTATCCTGGACTGGAGGATACGCCAGGCCAGGCTGCCTCTCCTGGACACTTAATTCTTTTGACTGTTATGCCGTGCTCAAAAAGATATGAAAAAAGGGATAGTGTCCCAAGGAAATAAGTGATTGCCTGGAAGCTAGGAGTTAAGCTTTCTTTTTTAACTCTCCTTCTTCATCTGTGTGTTGCCTGGTGGAATCCATTATTTAAAATGCCTAGATATACTGACTGACAGATAATTTTTGTGACATATTTTGAGATCTACAAATAAAAAAATGAAAGAACATTGAGTTGGAGTTAGGAAGTCTAGATTCTAGTTCCTGCCATACTCCTAATTAGATGTATGATGTGGAGCAAGTTATTTAATCCCTCTGAGTCACTTTCTTATTTGTAAAAGAAAGGAATAATAACAGCTAGCACATTACAAAGATCTTCATATTTGATCTTTTTTCTTTTTAAAAAATTTATTTTAAACATTCTTTTCTTTTTAAATTTTGAGTTCCAAATTCTCTCCCTCTCTTCCACCCACTAAGAGGGCAAGCAAAATTATATCAATTATACATGTGAAATCACGCAGAACATTTCCATATTAGCCAGATTGTAGGAAAAAAAAAGGAAAAAAGCAAAAAAAGTTATGCATCAGTTTGCACTCAGAGTTCATCAGCTCTCTCTCTGGAGGTAGATAGCATTTTTTCATCATGAGTCCTTTGGAATTGTCTTGGATCATTGTATTAATCAGAGCAGTCAAGTCTCTCACAGTTGATCATCATTACAACATTACTCTTGCTGTGTACAATGATGAACAGATTTTTCTCACTTCATTTTGCATCAGTTCATTTAGGTGTTTCCATTATTTAGTTATTTATTTTTGGTGAAACCACCCTGCTTATTGTTTTTTCTTAGCACAGTAGTACTCCATTACAATCATACACCACATCTCATTCATCCATCCCCAATTGATGAGCATCCCCTAAATTTCCAATTCTTTACCACCTCAAAAAGTGCTGCTACAGATATTTTTGTACATATAGGTACTTTTCCTTTTTCTTTGATCTCTTTGGGATACAGACCTAGGATTGGTTTTGTTGGGTCAAAGGGTATATACACAATTTTATAGCCCTTTGGGCATAGTTCCAAATTGTTCTTCAGAATGACTGGACTAGTTCATAACTCCACCAACAATTTATTAGTGTACCTATTTCCCTCAAGCCCTCCAGAATTTGTCATTTCTGATAGGGTGTGAAGTGGTATCCCAGAGTTGTTTTATTTTGCATTTCTCTAATCAATAGTGATTTAGAACATTTTTTTCATATGATTACAGATAGTTTTTATTCTTTCTTCTGAAAACTGCCCATTCATATCCTTTGACCATTTATCAATTGGGAAATGGCTTTTATTTTTATAAATTTGACTCGGTTTTATATTCAGTATATATTTAAGAAATAAGACTTCTATCAGAGAAACTTGCTGTAAAAAATTTTGATATTACTTCATTGTCTGTGGTACTTTTTAGTAAAATATGGTTTCCCTGATTATCTCTTTTAATTAGGTCTATTTTGTCTAATTAGTATTTTTCTTTGATCCTTTGTTGTTGCTGTTTTCCTGATGCTGTCTTCTCAGTTTGTATCTTAGTCTTCTCTGCCACTAGAATAATTTTTATGGTCAAGTTTTTTTTTGGGGGGGGGGGGTAAAGGGCAGTTGTTTAAAATTTTTCCAGTTTATTTCTTGACTTTGAACTTCATATTAAAGTTGGTCTCTGTTCATCTTTGGGTGGAGAGGCACTGTTGTAAGCTTCAGGCTTTTTGTACGGCTGTTTTCAGAGCTAGTTCTGGGGATCTGCAAGTTTTTGGTGCTTCCAAGGTGGTGTGATATGTGGGGAGAGGTGTGGTCACTGCTCTCCTGTTCTGTGCTCTCGTCTTTACCCAGGAAGGGCCCCTGCTCTCTATGCAGCCAAAAGTGCTAGGGCTTCTCTCTGCCTTGGAAATGCCAGGACCCCTGCTGTCTTGTGACTGACCACAGGTTCTTCTCTCCACTTTAGAACTGTGACCTAGAACTATATGTGGGCAGTAAAGTTATCAATAAGTTTCAGTTGCACCAAGTGCCAGCAAAAGGTCTCCTGTAATCTCTTTCTGACCAGTTGTCTGCTGCCCTTACCCTCTGGGACGAGAGCTTTGGAAGCTGCTTTTGCTGCCATTTTGAAGGCCTGGGGCTGGGGCTGTTGTTCTCTGGACAGGCCTCCACCCTGGTGTCACAAACCTCTCCTGCCAACTTCCTCACTTGTCTTAGGCTGGAAAAATGTCTCATCCTGACTTTTTGTTGGCTTTGCTGCTCCAAAATTTGATTTGAAGCAATGTTGTAAAGTTGTCTGGAGGGGAATGTTGGGAGAGTTCAGCTGGCTTACTGCCTATACTCTACCATCTTGGCTCTACCCACATTTGATCTTCACAAACACACTGGGAAGAAGGTCGTATTATTCTCCCCATTTTACTGATGGGGAAACAAGCAGACAGAGGTGAAGTGACTTTTTGCCGTATGGACTTCTTTGGTTGTCTGGTGAAGACTATGGAATCCTCAGAAAGATGTTTTTGAAGGCTTAAAAAAAATACATAGGATTGCAGAGGATACCAATTATATTAAAATAATTGCTGAAAAAAATAAGTTCATGGACCTCAGGTTTAGAACTACCTAAACTAGATGGTTTCTAAGGTCTCTATTTATATTGATTAAAAATTTTAATCTCAAATAAATTCAACTGGAATCCTATTCCTAACCATACTTTTATAGTCAGAAATACTTTATTTTTCAAAGTATTCCTTCAATTCATAGAATTCTGAAACTGGAAGTGAGATTATCTAGTCCTCTTTTAATAAATGAGGCTACTGAACCCTAAAAGGGTCAGGCAATTTATTTGCCCAGTATTTAACGGTAACAAAGCCAGCACTGGAACCCAGATCTCCTGCATCTCGGTCTGTTGCTCTTTCTGCTCTGCTTCACTGCACACTGAGGCTCATTTGGATCAATGACTTCTGTGTACTGTGAACCATTTAATAAATTTTGCATGTTCTTTGGAAGAAAACCCATAGGATGAAACCACTTTCTTTTCTTTTTATTTTGAACTTAACACTAAGCAAGATGAGCATTTGCATGTATAAACCCAAAAAAGAAGAGTGTACATGCATTGGTGAGTGTGTTGTGAACAGCTTACTATTCACTTTAAACATATAATATCTTCCAAAGCAGTCCTGCTTGTCTTTGTTTTAACATTGACCTTCATTCTGTTGCCTCCTATGCGTTTTAAAAAATGCTTGTGACCTTTTTAAGACTTTAAAAAAAAATTGGTAAAACCTGTTGCTAGCCTCCTTTCTCCTCAGTGAACTCCCCACTCCTATGAAAGACAGATAGAACCCTTGTATCAGCTATGTATAATCAAGCAAAATAATTCCCCATGTTGGCCATGTCCACAAATGTATGTCTTGTTCTCAACCTTTAGGTCCTCACCTCTGGCAGGAGGGTGTAAAGTACTTCAGCACTGATCCTTTGGAATCTGGATGGTTGTTTTGTGGATCAGCATTCTTAAATCTTTCAAAGTTATTTTTCTTTATAGTTTTGTTATAATTATAAAATATTCTCCATATTCTCACTTCACTCAGCATCAGTTCATATAAGTCCTGCCAGGTTTCTCTGAAACCATCCATTTCTTACCACACACATTCCATTCATGTGCCATAGTTTGTTCAGCCATTCCCTAACTCCCCTCTTTTTTCCCTTTGACACTAGAAAGAACTGGTATCCATATTTTTGTGTTTATGTGTCCCTCTTTAGTGTGTGGCCCCAGTAGTAGTTTGGCTAGGTCAAAGGTTATACATGGTTCAATGACTTTTTGAGTATAGTTAGTTCCTAGTTGCTTTCTAAAATGGCTAGACTAATTAACACTTCCACTAGTAATATATTAATGAACATGCTTTCTCATGTCCCCTCCAACAATACTCATATTTGTTAATCTTATGAGTGTGAGGTGGAGCTTTTGAGTTATTTTAACTTGCATTTCTCCTATTAGTGCTTTTGATGATTTTTTTCACGTAATTGAAAACTTGAATTTCTCCTTTTGAGAACTCCCTGTTCATATATTTTGACCATTTATCTGAACAAAACAATTTTAAAATATTTTCTATCTCTGTATTTTTATTTACTGCTTTAGGTAAGTCTTTTTTTTTCCTTCTTGTCTTGTCATTGTAGTGTGACTTTTACATAAAGTTAAATCCCTGTGAACTTTATTTCTATCACCTCGGGCAGTTTTTCCTGGCTTCTGAATAGTGAAATCCCTGCTTCTTGGTAGGTGCTTTATTCACTGCTCCACCTAGCCACCCCCACACCTTGTTTAACTTCTTAATTATGTACACTAACTAATTTACTATTTCAAGTACAGTATTAATAATCATTAACATGAGTGACTTAGGAACTCATTTCCCCCTCCCATTTTTCTCAATACGCAGAAGCTGCTTTTAGCCAATACTTTTCTTACTAGGTACTTAAATTTTTTTTTTCCTGATATAATGGGTAACAGTTTGCTTTCAGCTCTTTTGTCTTTTAACCTACTGACCACTTAAGACTAGGTCTTGATGGCTGTTCTCATGCATAATGCATTCAAAAACCAGTCATCTAAATTGATGGAGCATCAGTAGAATGTTTTTTGAAAAGATTATACAGTTTTAGTAGATTTATAGTCCTAAATGTTTTCTTTCACACTGTTCAGAGTAACTAAATATCAAATCTTCATAATGCTGAAATAAAAGTAATCAGGTACTCTTTGTAGGCAAGACAAGGCAACAGGCATTTGTTAAGTGTTTACCATGTGCCAGGATGGGACAGGTAGGTGGTGCAGTGGATAGAGTGCTGGGCCTGGAGTCAGAAAGACCTGAGTTCAGATTTGGCCTTCAGACGTTTCGTAGCTGTGTGACTCTGGGCAAGTTACTGTACCCAGTTTCCCTCAGTTTCCTCATCTGTAAAATGAGCTGAAGGAAGAATGCTAAACCACTCCACCATCTTTGCCAGCCCCAAATGGGATCACAAAGAGTCAGACATGACTGAGCAACAACAGAATGTACCAGGATTTGTGCTAAACTCTAGGGATACACATATAAGCAAAAAGCCTCAATGAGCTTATGTTCTAATCAGGGAAGACAGAACTGGAAAAGGAGGTAAGAGTGGTAATGGTGTTGAAGTCTGAATAGTTGGAAGCACAGCTTCTGTGCATTGTGACTTTGCCCTTTTATTGGAGGTATGCCATAGTACACTTTGGAAAGAAAGATTTGTTAGCTCTCCAGGTGGTTTTAGAAAGATCATTCTGTAACATGATTAATATGAAGATGATGGATCTCAAGGCCTAGGGTGTTTGCATTCTGATTAACTCTTCTGTACCCCTTACAAATTCTTGGTCTTAAGAGGATTATCTTTGTCTTTTAAAGCAGAACTTTTTTTTTAATCTTCTGTTAAACATTCACTTTTTCTTTAGGCTTATGAGTCAAGTTTTTGAACTTTGAAACCAGTAGGACAGCTGACATGCTAGCTGGAGATCACCTAGTTCAATTTTACAGATGAGGAAGCTGAGGATCAGAGAGGTTAATTTGCACATATTCATTTAGTGAGTTTTGTTTTTTAAGGAGCAATTCTGGATGAACTCCCCAGGCCTAACTTTCTGATTTTCCCATTATGCTATTGGCCTAAGATATAATTTTTAAAAGAAAAGAAAAACAAGCATGGCTATTCTAAAGAATAAGATTGATACACTGGCTAAACAATTATTATTATTGTTGTCTTACATTTAATTTTTATTTTTTCTCAATTATATATAAATAAAAATTGTTAATATTTGTTTTTTTAAAAATTTCGAGTTTCATATTCTCTCCCTCCCTCACCTTCCCCCTCCTTGAGAAGGCAAACAGTTTGATATAGATGGTGCATGTGCAGTCATGTAAAACATTTCTGGATTAGCTATGTTGCAAAAGAAAATACAGACCAGAAAGCCCCAAGAATAATAACGAAAGTTGGTTTTTTTTTAAAATGCTTCTGTCTGCACTATCAGTTCTTTCTCTGGAGGTGGACAGAATTTTTTATTTTAAGTCCTTTGGAATTATCTTGGATCATTGATCAGTTAACTAAATCATTCACAGTCGATCATCTTGCTATTACTGTGTATAGTGTTTTTCTGGTTCTGCTCACTTTACTTTGCATTAATTCATAGAAGTCTTCCCAGGTTTTTCTAAAACCATCCTGCTTGTCTTATAGAAAAATAGTATTCCATCACAATTATATATCACAGTTTGTTTAGACATTCCCCCATTGATGGCCATCCCCTCAATTTCCAATTCTTGTCCACCACAAAAAGAACTGCTATAAATATTTTTGTATATATGAGCCCTTTTCCTTTTTCTTTGATCTCTTTGGGGTACAGACCTAGTAGTGGTGTTGCTGGGTCAAAGGATATGCACAGTTTTATAGCCCTTTCGGCATAGTTCCAAATTGCTCTCCAGAATGGAGAGCACCAGCGATGATTCGTGTCCTTATTTTCCCCATCCCTTTCAATATTTGTCATTTCCCTTTTCTGTCAATTACATAATCTGATAGTTGTGAGAATTGTTTTAATTTGAATTTCTCTGATCAATAGTGATTTAGAGCATTTTTCATATGACTATAGATTTGATTTTTTCTTTTGAAAACTGCCTGTTCATATCCTTTTATCACTAATCAATTGAAACATGCCTTATATTCTTATAAATTCAGCAAAACAATTATTCAAAAAAAATTTTGAGGTTATTTAAAAAATAAATATATCCATTAAAACACAAAAATTTATTGGCTTACTTAAAAGCTTTCTCCGTTTCTTTGTGGATCCATCTAGATCTTGGATTCGTAACTTTTTTAGTGTCATAGACTCCTTTAGTGGCCTGATGAAACCTATGAACCCCTTCTCAGAATAATGTTTTTAAATTATTGAAGGAAATGCTAAATTTTAGTTAGAGGTTAATGAAAATAAAAATTAATTTTTTTCCCATCCAAATTCATGGTCTCCTTGAAATCTATCCACGGACTCCAGGTTAGAACTTCTGTCCCAGATAATCTTGCAAACTCATAAAATATTTTGGAACAGTAAATGCAATTTGCAAGGAAGCAGGGTATTTCCACCTTTGTGTACTTTGTACATCTTGTTATTGGTGTATTTGATATTCATTCTGGGGAGTTGGTTTATCATAATCTTTTGCTGTTTCCTATATCGTCCTGTGAGGTAAGTCCAACCCTGTGAAATACAAAGGGCATTAGTGCCCTTGCCAGGGAGCAACTTACTCAGGGTGATGGTGACAGATCTGGGATCAGAACTCAAATGTGTTGTGTTTCCCTTGTTGCTAGATCCACTTAGTCATACTGTTTCCTATTTTGATCCCAGATTGCAAAAGACCCAGAAAAAGAAACTGTTTGTGGTTGGCTAGAAGTCAAAAACATCTGATCTCTCACAGGAGAGCAAAGTATAAAAACTGATAAGGAGAGTTTCAAGGCCTTTTCAGATTTTTATCATTATGGTTTAGAATGTAGAACAGAACTGTTTTCCTCCAAGTAATCTAAGGTGTTCTACACATCTTAAATTGCCTAAAAGGTATCAACCTTCATGCCATATATCTCCCACACAGGCAGGTAAAGTGGAATTATTAAATCTTTTCCTTCACTCAGCAGTATGAGTAATAAATAACACGTAAGTAGCTCCTGGGGGTTGGAGTGGTTGTTATTTTAGCTTGTTGAGCAAAGAGGGTGGTCACTGATGGGGTCCTTTTTCTCTTTGATGCTTGATGGGGAAAAAGCACTGAAAAAAGAAAGAAATGACGTTCAAAAATAAATAACATATGGTAACCTGATGCTAGATAGCTACCAATATGAGCATGTCAACGTGGATTACAGAATTTTGGAGTTGGAGGCAACTTCAGGAACCATCTATTCCAACCCATATTTAACTATGAGCCTGGGCAAGTTAGGTCATCTTTTGGAGCCTCAGTTATTAATTCATCTGGAAAACGGGGATAATTGTAGCAGCTCCAAAAGAGAGTTGTTTGAAGATCAGATAAGATAATGTCTTTAAACCTTAAAGTCTTGTGAATCTTAAAGCACTCTATGAGCATACCTTGGACAAGTACCAGCTTATCAAAAGTTAATAGTTTGCCTGACAGAATCACGATTCCAAATTATCCTCAGTGCTGGAATAATAAGCCAAAACCCAGAAGATGACATTTACATAATCATAAGATGGAGAACCAGTTTTGACAGTTTAATGAGCAAAAACTCTGGGATTTTTAGTTCACTGTAAGGTAAGCTATTGTTAGTCTAAGTAACTATGTTTATAGTGTCCAGATTCAGGGAGCTAATACTTCAGTTGTCCTCTACAGTAGTCAGATTGTATGTGAAGTAGTAGTTATCCCACATCTGAAGTGGGGTGCCCATTTTTGGCACCATACTTTGAGGGACATTGCTAGATTCTGCTAGCTGTGTGACCTTATAAGCAAGTCACCTTAATCTCTTTGGGCCCTTGTTACCTCACCTGTAATGTGAGGGGGTTGTATTTGTGACCTCTAAGTCCCCTTCTAACCCCTATGTCTGTGCTCTTGTGCAGCTCGAGGAACAGCATCTGAAATCTAAAAATTAAAGCAGCAGCTGTTATAGATAGGAGTAAGAAAAGTTGACTTTCAACACTCCAGAAGAGTCTCTTCATCTAGAGATAGCTACTTGGAATCCATGTTGTATTTGAAGTGGTTGAAGGAAATGAAAGACCTAGGTGCCACATGATGGCTATCTTTGGACATTTAAAGAGCTGTCATAAGCAACAGAAAGTAAACCTTTTATTTTATTTTTTGCTTCAAAGGTGAGAACTTTGATCAATGAGTGAAAGTCACAAAGACACAAATTTTGATGGAATAAGAAAGACCTTTCTAATAGGTTATAGTAATAAATTCTTTATCATTGTAATTTTTCAAGCCAGACCTTTAAAATCTGTTTTGAATGGTTTAAAACTGCCTGTCAAACAGGTAGCCAGTGTTGCCAGAATCAGATAAAAATGTAATTGGGAAATATTTAACGAAATAAGTAAAACTATACCAAACATAGATAACATTTACATTTTAAAACTACTTGGTATGTGGCCTGCTAGGATCTTTATGTATAGAATAGTCTCCCACTGCTTTGTGTTTCTTTTTTGAGTTTGATAACACTGGTTTAGAGGAGATCCCAGCATTTAGGGGGAGGTTAAAGTAAATGATCTCTTAAGGCCCCTGATTAGCTCTGAGCCCTTGATCTATACTTAGCTGTTCTACCATTACTTCAAACTCATATATTAAAGATCAAACTAATTTTCTTTGAAAAAAAGGTATCTTCCTTCTGAACTCCCGTTTTCTGCTGATGGTTTAGCAGTTGTCTCTCTCTCTCTCTCTCTCTCTCTCTCTCTCTCTCTCTCTCTCTCTCTCTGTCACACACACACACACACACACACACACTCACACACTCACACACACACACACACACACACACACACACACACACACACACACCCCACCCCACCTTTTTATCCTTGGCTCTTTATTCTCATTTTCCTGACTTCTTCCCCTACCTCTCCAACCCCTTTGCTGGTCGGGAGTAAAATCTTATTGATATTTCTTTTTAATATTTTCTCATTTTTCCCCATTCTACTAAGCCTTATCGTGGATGCTTCATTGTAGTCCATATAAGTGACCTTAACTTGTCAAACGATATGCTAGCAGGGTACAAGCTCTGGTGGGTTTTGTCACGTTGAAAACATCTTAGGTATGGTCCCCAAAACAGACTGAAGCTACATTTGAGGACCAGTACAGCTAATTATGGATAAGCTCATCAGCCTCAGAAAAGCTCATTGTCAGTAGTCATGCAGTGATAAATTATTTGACCATTGTAACTCATGAAGAAAAAAAAATAAAGAAAGAAAATGTGTAAGTAGCGATTTGCATTTTTGAAATGAGTCTTCACATCTAAGGAGATCTAACAAAGTTGCTGGCACATACTAGCTGCTTAGTAAATGTTTCTCCATTGATTGATCCCATATTTATTGAAGTAAATTTCCTTTTTCATTCTTCCTGCTATCACTTTGGTTCAAGCCCTTATTAGTCTTTTGCTTGTACTGATACCATAGCCTCTTAATTAGCCTTCCTGCCAAATTGTTCTTTTCATATTCCAGTCTATCACAAACACTGCTCTGCAATTAGCTTCCCTAAAACATTGCTTTGATTCTGTCACTTCCCTGTTTAAAAACCTTAAATGTCTCCTCATTTCAGAAAAGATAAAAATCCTAACCCCTGACTTTCAAGGACTTCCATAATCTGATTCCAGCTGCTGAATATTTTGAGCCCTCCCTTTCTCTCTGACAAAACACTTTCCCTTCAGGCTCCCTACAAACCTTGTCTTGAACTTTCTTTCCTCCATGCCTTCATCTGTGCTATTCTTTCTGCTAAAAATACCCTTGTCCTTTTCCTTTCTTTCTGCTGGTCTGAGTCCTACACATCCTTCAAAATCCAGTTCATATCCTTCCTTTTTTATGAAGCATTCCCTGACCTCTAGCCCACAAGGAGCTCTCTCTTCTCTGAACTCTTAAGTTGTTAAATAAGACATATACAACTGGAAAGTTACCTTTCCCAACACAAAATTTCAAGTCTTTGACAGCACAGGCCAAATTTACACTGCTTTGTATCCCTGACAGTACCTACCTAACATAGTGTCTGGTACACAAAAGAGTTGCTTGGCAAATATTGGCTGGTTAGTTAATGTATTTTTCATTAGTCCCTCAGCAAATTTTTTCTCATGATCTTCAATTTCTCTCGTGGCTTATTTTTCTGTTGTTCTCTCCTTTTTACCTCTTGAATGTACTTATCTATGCAGGCAGAATCAAGAGGCAATATGCCTTCTTGATAATGAGGTAAAAGATGTTACCATAGATAGCATTTGTACTTATATAATTCTCCCCAACAAGATTGCTGATTACACTAAGTGAGTTGTATGTGAGACAGCTCTGAATTTTTTTACAACTCTAAGACAGGCTTAAATACTTGATTAAATACCATGAATTCAGTGGGAGGGAAATAATCAGAAAAATTTCTGTTTTACAGAGGCATCTTTTTTGAACTTCCATGATTCTTCGGACTGTGAGCCAAAAGGATCACCACCCTGTGACTCCTTGCTTTCCCTTAATGCGGAAAAGATTCTGGTATGTCTCTACTATTCATGCTTTCTGTTTCCTGTGGCCCAATTAAAGGGTGAAATTCTAGGTACTCTAAGTTAATTGTGTATTTTGACTAGAATTTAGTTCTAATTGTCTGTATGGATAGAGTCTGTGTGTCATAATCAGGAGTCATCTGAAATTGGATCTAGATTGAATCATTGGGTGTGAATTAGATAAGTTGATCCACCTAGGTCAGTGGTTCTCAATCCTCCTAAGGCCGTGATGCTTTAATACTCGTATGTGGGCGTATCTGCATGTGGGCGGACCCGCCTAGAGACCATAGAGGAGCAGTGTCTTGGTTCCTAAGACCATTGGAAATATGTGTTTTCCGATGGTCTTAGGCAACCCCGTTCAACCCCCAAAAGGGTTGCGACCCATAAGTTGAGAACCGCTGACTTAGGTCATATGACTTTTCATTGAGTACCATAGGTGAGAGGCTGAACATCTGTGATTCTTAGGAGGGAAGACCTTATTATAATTTAGAGGAAAAGCATAATCTAATTTTTTCTAGCCCTGATTTACTTAGATCTCTTGACTGTATGTAGACTCAGTTGTGCAAGAGGACTCCCTCTTCTACTCCAAGGTTGAATAGCAGGGCAGCTTTCATAAGGTTCAGCTCACACATTGAAATGTATCCTTTACAGGAAGAGGTACTGAAACAACTTTCCAGATAATTATATATCTAGAATATTCTTATTCACAATTCAGTTTTCCAACTGGGCAAACTTAAACCTATATGGGTTTGATGTGATTCTTTTAAGATAAAATGTGCCTAGTGTATTAAGACAGTCATTCTCTTGATTTTTAAAAAAAAGTTCTATCTCAACACCAGTATCAATGAAAATAATTGGACTTGACAAACTAGAAAATGATCAACTATCCTAACCCACTTTATAGTTTTCATAGAACGGCTATGAACACTAACCCATTTCAATTGATTCAAGATAATCTTCAGGAGAGAGTATCAATCTCATTTATCTCTGTCATTCATTTTCTTTAAGTTAGAAATTTGATTGTTCTACCAGTCATCATCATAGTTGACATTTATATGTTGGCTTCATATTTTACAAAGTCCTTAGTGCCCCCCCAATAATATAACTAATATAAGTTTCTAATTTTACACATCAGGAAAATGTAGGCTTGAAGAGGACAAATTAGTTGCTTGGAGTCATGCAAGCTCTAAGTGTTCCAGCTGTTATTCAGACTGAGGTCTCCTCTCCCAAGTCCAGTGCTCTTTAGTTATCATGCAGTACATGTCAACATAATGCTAGGTGAACAATGATAAGTTCACATTATAGCTTACAATCAGGGAAGTTTTTGTGCACATTTACTATTGAAACTATAATAGTAAATGTTATTGTTTACCATAATTTTCCTTCCTTCCTTCCTTCCTTCCTTCCTTCCTTCCTTCCTTCCTTCCTTCCTTCCTTTCCTTCCTCTCTCTTCTTCTCTTTTCTTCTCTTTTCTTTCCTTTTCATCTACTTTATTTCATACTCTCATCATATCACCACAATGATGACTTCCTAATTTAAACTTTAAACTATGGGGGTTTTGGAAGGGTATATATCTTTGGCGATAGGGAAGGAGATGGTTTTGTAGCCTGAGATGTTGGGGGGATAAGGAGAAGACATGTCAGTGGATAGTCTTGATAGGGCATTTGAAGTTGCTGACTGCTTGATGCTATAGTTGATAAGGCCATGGGGTAGATCTTGAAGGCATACAGCCTGGGCACACATCTGGCAGGTCACTTGTATTCAGGCTGCATCATGAAGAACATGTGGAAAAAAGTCAGTGCCAAAGTAAGCAACATCTGTGTGCCAGCGCCTGGACAACTTGGGTGTGTAAACATCCATGTGCTTAGGACAATAAAAGTTTACCATTGCCTCACCAGTATTTCTGACAGTCCAGCGGGAAACATGGGATGCTTTTCACAATATACATGGGACTGTCTCCCTGCTGGTATTCTCCCAACATCGAGATGATGCCCTACTTTATGAGTGTGTATCGGGTGTGGATCAGTCCATACAGGATCTTGCCTGTCTGCTCAATTAGGTCGCTGGTTGGAATTGTCCTCCATCCCCTCAACAGGTTCCAAATCAAGGACCATGTCTAGTGACTGCCTATAGTGGGGCTCCTGTACATTGAGCCTTGTGAGATTGAATTTGTTCTGGATATAGTCTTCATCCGCACGTAGAAGAATTCATTGCTATGAATACCACAGAGCCATGAGATGCATGATATAATAGTGAGCTGGAGCTGGGGAGGGAGAGGGAGAAGTTGTTCCCAGAGGTGGCAGTGGTAGCAGCCTTTGCCATCATTTTCAAAGTCCCTTAGGAACACTTCTTTAACCAGACTTTCCATGATATCCTCTGATGTAGTTATGATGATTTAAATTGGGAATTATTGGAGTTCAAAGAAAGCAAATTCAATATGGCTGTTCCAAAGCTAGGCCATGTTAGGCAATCAGAACCTGAATGGATGGATGTGACCTAATTTAAAATGAGGAAGCCAAAGTGATTTTGTGGCAATGAAGATGTTCCTTGTGACCTGTGAGCGTTCTGATGCTGTAAGACATGTATCCAAAATTCATAGAAGGGACCTTAGAGAATATGTAGTTAAATTGCCTCATTTTACAGAAGAGGAAACAGATTTAGAGAGGTAATGGCTTGTTCAAGATTACACAAGTGGTAAGAAATAGCTGGGATTTGAGCCTAAGTTCTCTTTTTAAAAAAATAAATTCCTCTCTCTCTCTTTCTCTTTCTCTTTCTCTCTCTTTCTCTTTCTCCCTCTTTCTCTCTCTTCCTTCCTTTTGTTTCTTTTTTAACATTATAGTTTCCCTCAGTATGTTTCCCTGCCCTTCCCTTCTAGAGGGCCATTCCACATAACACAGTATTTGAAGACAAAAAAAGAAAGAAATAAGAAGAGGAAAAAAAATCATTATAATTGATCAGTATATTGAAAAAGATTGAAAATTTGTGCAATGAATAACACTTGTTGACCTCCCACCTCTACAAAGGGTCGGGGTGGGAGTGCCTTCTCATGTCTCTTTTTGAATCATACTTGTTTGTAATTCTGCAACATTCATTTTTTTGTGTAATTTCTTCATTTACTTTGACGTAAGTCACTGTGTATATTTTTTTCTTGGTTCTGCTTTCTTCAGTCTGCATCAGATCATGTGGATCTTTCCATGCTTCTCTGTAAACATCACATTCATCATTTCTCACTGTACAATAATATTCCCTTTCATCCATGTGCCACAATTTGTTTAGCCATTCCCCAGTTAATGGAGCTCAGGTTCTATAACTCCGAATCTACTGCTATTTATTTCCATTCTATTACAGTTGTGTATATGTCATTTGCCATCATGATCTTCTTGCAGAATTTGAGTAATACAATATAATTTTTTAAAGTTATATGATGGTGGTAGAAACCAAAATAGACAATTGTTTTATATCCACAACCTTAAGAGAAATCGGTTATTTAAAACATATCACAAATAAGTTCATGTGTTCTCTTAAATTGTTAGTTAATATCAATTTGCTTAATAAGAAGGCAACATTGTTGAAACATTTAAGTGCTTTGTATATTGATTAATAGTGATGGGTATATTCGTGGCCTATTTCCATCATTTCTTATCTCTGTATACACAAGATACTGTAGTCTTAGCGTAAGAGATAGGAAGGTAGTCTTCTGCATCATGGTTTCTACCTAAAGTCATCTATTTAGAACTAGAAGAGACCTTTCGTTTTGTGGATACAGAAATTGAAGCCCAGGGATGTTAAGTGACTTGCATGAAGTTATTCAGTTAGTAAGTCACAGAACTGGGATTTGAACCTCATTTCCTCTTGCTTTGTATTCATTAATGTGTTCTCCATTAATTCGCTCATTCTTGACTTTGGACTTATATTATCTCTCTCTCTCTCTCTCTCTCTCTCTCTCTCTCTCTCTTTCTCTCTCTCTTTTTTGGAGGGCAATTGGGATTGAGTGACTTGTCCAAGGTCACACTAGTAAGTGTTAAGTGGCTGAGGTGGGATTTGAACTCAGGTTCTCCTGACTCCAGGGCCGGTGCTCTATTCACTGCGCCACCTAGCTGCCCCCAGGACTTACATTATCTCATTGCTTGTTTTTGTTTTTCCTAGCACGGCTGATTTCAACTATCCAAATAGCCTTTTTAGTCATTTTTGATGTCACTTGGCCATTCTCTTTGTTATATATTGTTTACTTTTAATACATACATTTGTAAATTCACCCAGATTTACATTTACTTCTTAATCAGGAATATGTTCTAGATAGTATTTGTAAAGTGTAAACTTTACACTTTACCCATTGCTGTTGGAACAGCTTGGACTCAAGGCTCTGCCTTTGACTTATGCTACTTCCTAGCCACTCAGCAAGCCTTTACTCAGTACTTGCCATGTGCCAGGCACTCCTGATTGTGGAGAGCCTGGGTCTGCAGAGGAGACAACCACAGTCATGGTACAGAGAAAAGACCACTGGATTTAGACTCAAGATTTTGGTGGTAAGCTCTATCTCGGAGATCCAGAGAACAACAAAAAAGGCCATAGTGGATGTGTTTAGACATATCAGTAACCTGCTTGGCATGAACATTTCAGGTTCTGTGTTTGTAATTGCTCCACAAAGAGGAAGGAAAAGTATTCTGGTCACACCCAGCCACACAGGACATGACACATCCCTTAGATTTTCTTAAATCTGTTAAGTTTTTAAGTATACTTAGATTGCAGTCAATCAACAAACATTTATTAAGGGCCTACTATGTTCCAGGCATTGCTCTGGGGATAAAAATATGAGGAATAAAGTTATCCCTTTTCATAAAGAGTTTACTTTCTAATGGGGGGAGAGTATGTATATAAGTAAATACAGAATAAATATAAAGAGAATATATACAAATAAATTCAAAGTAGTTAAATACAAGAGTGTTTGGGAAGGAGGACACTATCACTTGGGGGATTAGGAAAAGCTTCATGTAGAAGGTGGTCCTTGAGCTATAGAAGAGAGGGGTTCTTCAAGGCACAGGTGAGGAGGAATGCATTCCATGTATGGGGAATAGCCAGTGCAAAGGCAGAGAGACAGCAGATAGAGCATTATGTGTGAAAATTAGGGAGAAGTCCAGTTTTTCTGAAACCCAGAGTTTAGGAGGGAGAGTAATGTCCATCAAGACTGGAGAGATAGGCTGGGGCCAGTTTATGAAGGCCATTATCTTAAAAGCACAAAAATCTATTAGGAGAGTGTCACAAATGTTTAAGATGGGTAACTCGGTGGATAGAGTGCTAGGCCTGGAGTTAGGAACATCAGAATTTGAATGTGCCCTCAGACACTTGCTGTATAACCATGAATAAGTCACTGTATTTGCTTCAGGTTTCTCATCTGTAAATAAGGATAGTAATAGCACCTACCTTATAAAGTGTTTTGTAAATGCCAACTATCATCATCATCATCACCATTGTTATCAAAGTCTATAAATTCTAAGACTAGCTTTCTGGTGAACTTGATAAGTGACTTTGTCAAATCATCTTGACTTTCTCACAGGAAGAACATGAAAAACGTCTCTTAAAATGATCATAAAGTCACAATTAGAAATTTTGATTCTTAATAGTAATAATATGGATAAGGGTAACTTGGTTTCCATGATCATGAGTTAGAGCAATAAATGAGTCAGAGGTACTAAATACTTAAATTTTGGTAGCTAAAAGAATTGCATGTAAATAATGTCAGAAGAATTGTAGAGATCACATTAGTGATCTGTCTAACCTCATGACTTACTCATAAAAAATAAAATAATATAGTTGTCCAAAATAATATCCTACCTGAAATAGGCACATTTTTATTAAATTGATAACATATTTATAAGAGAGGTGCTAGCAGTGATATACACTAAAAATATTTTTAAAGAAATTTGCTAAATGTCATTCTTAAAACTCGGAGTGTCACTAAATCCTCCTCATAGCTAGAGGCAGAACTTCTTATCTTCACATGCCTTAATTTTCCTCACCTATATTCTATATTTAAATATTATATGCCTCAGGTGAATCTGGTATGAATTCATAATTTTATTTAGGATCCAATTGGTCAAGCATATTGCAGTTGCATGTTGGGATAAAAATCTCCTGTTGGTCTGGAAAGTATATAAAAGTGATGCTTTGTTACTCATGGTAATGCTGTCCACATCCAGAGAAAGAACTGTGGGGTCTGGGTACAGATAGAAGCATATTATTTTCTGTTTTTGTTGTTTTTGTTTTTTCTTGTTTTTCCCTTTTGTTCTAATTCTGCTTTCACAACATAACACAACACCTCTGTACCCATATATGCTGTAACTATTTGTGGGAACATGTTTAATATGATTGTACGTGTATAGCCTGTATCAGATTGCTGTCTTGTTGAGAGGGAGGGGGAGGGAGGAAAGGAGAGAAAAAACGAAACTCAAAATCTTAAAAAGTGAATGTTGAAAACTATCTTTATATGGAATTGGAAAAAATAAAATACTATCAAGTGGGAAAAAAAT
Organism: Pseudochirops corinnae; assembly: GCA_028646515.1. Lineage (NCBI taxonomy): Eukaryota > Metazoa > Chordata > Mammalia > Diprotodontia > Pseudocheiridae > Pseudochirops > Pseudochirops corinnae. Next base: position 245,007,248 of record CM053586.1, read on the forward strand.
AAAAAGACAAAAAGAAACCAGAAGAAAAAAAAGTGATGCCTTCTTGAACTGTCAAAACATTATAGAGCCATAGTCATATAAAATGTTCAACTATTAGAGGTAAAACTATCTTAGCTATAGGTAATTGCATTTATTTTGTTCTGTTTGTTTTCTTCTGAATAACTTTTTATGATGCCTAATAAACATGAATTGAACTGAAAGAGCTATTGTATTAATTACTAGATAAAGGCAAAGATAATTAACTTAAAGCTTTTGTGGAGTTTACAGTTCAATAAATGGTTGGGGTAAATAAGAGAAATAAAATACAAATTTGAATGTAATTCCAAGTGCTGTTAGAGATCAAAGAGAGAAAAAAAATTTCCTTTCCCTTTTTTGGGGTGATTGGAGCAAGCTTCATGGCCAAACATGGTTAAATAGAGATTAGTTGGGAGCGAGAGAGTTGGTGAACAAAGGGCGGCACAACGGAAGAAGGGTAGAATGAGTTTGGGCTACTGTGATTTATTGGGTTTGTCATTAAAGCTCAGTGGAGGAACACAAAATAAATGAAATAGTATGAAATAAGGCAGGAAAGCTATATGTTGGAGTCTGGTGGGAAGGGGTTCCAATGCTAGTCTAAAAAGTGGGAAATTTTTTGAGGTTTGCAGTATGGGGAAAATATATCATTCATTTTTAAGCAGAGGAATAGCATGATCAAAGTTGTACATTATACAAATTACCCTGGCAGTATGGAGACTAGATGGGAGCAGAGAGATGACAGTATGAGAGACAATTAAAAGACTTGTTATAGTCTAGTTGAGAGATAACAAAAGTCTAAAATAGAGGTTCTTAATTTTTTCTCTAATATAGATATAGACCCCTGTGGTAGTCTGTTGAAGCCTATGGACCCTTTCTCAGAATAATGATTTCTGAATGCATAAAACAAAATGCTCAAGGTTACAGAGTAAACCACAGATTAGTGAAAATAAAGATGTCATTTTTCCCCCATCCAAATTCACTGATCTCCTAAAATTTACCCACACAACAGACTCCTTGTTAAGAACCCTGGAAGGTGATGAGAATAGAAAGAAGGGGTAGATCCAAGAGATTTTGTGGAGGTAGAATTGACAGGATTTGACAGGTGGTTATATGTGACAGGTGAGGGAGAGAACAGTTAAAAAAGACTTACCGAAAGGTTAATGAGTTTAAAATACTGTGAGATTGTCAGTATGCTTAACAGACATGGAGAAGTTAGGATGAGGGATAGGGCCAAGATAAATTTGGGTTTGAATGTGTTGAGTGTCAGGCTTTGGTGTGGGATATTCAGGTAGAATGTCTAACAAACAGTTGGTGGGGAGTTGTGATGGGGAGTCCGAACTAGAGATAGAAATGTAAGAATTGTTTACATAGAGGTAAGAATTGAAACCAGAGGAGCTAAAGACAAAACACCTGCATTTAGAAAGTGGAAGAGGAAAAAAAGCTATAGAAGAAAACAGAAGAAATTCAGGAAGGTAGAAGAACCTTAAGATTACATCACCAAGCTAAGGAAGATGGAATGGGTAGCCCTCTGTTGTCCTATAGAGAGGTCAAGGTGAAGAAAGACTGAGAAAAGGTAATTAGATTCAATAATTAGGTCATTGGTGATCTTGCTGAACAATTTCAGTTGAGTGGTGGGGCAAGAGTCAGATTGAAAGAGGTTTTGACAAATCTAAGTGGGAGTGATTATACAAATAAAGCCCCATTTATGTATTTATTTGTATGTGATGACAGGATGCTTAGACTCTTGCTCAGGATTCATTTCTTTTTTCTACACCTCTGTACCAATATATGCTGTAACTATTTTTTCTAAAGCATCAAAGTTCACATTTATAATGCCATACTCCGTTATTACTCATGTTTTAAGGAGTAATTCCTGATGTATCATCTTTGCAGAATAATTGCATTATTGCTGCCAGAAACCTTTAAAATCATGGCACCAACTTTTGTGCAGCTAGCCAGTACTATTTCCAATTTAAAAATTTATAGAACTGATTTACTTCCAATCCCATCATTGCCCTCTTCACAGACAAATGCATTATAGTATTTACTACAATTTTGTAATTACCTTTAATGGTTTTTCTGTTAGATTTTTCTAGTTTTATGTTAAATGTACCTTTTAAAAATGGACCTTTCCTACATCCCTGCAATTACTGAAAGTGATTATTTGATGTTTTACAGAACCAGGCAAAGTCCCTTGCAGAACAAAAGCGATTACCCTTTGCTACTGATAATGACAACACAAATGAAGAATTAGGTAAGATATTCTGAAAGTATCAGTGCTTCATCTATGCTGCTCTTATAAGCAAATTCAGTACAGTATGGTGGTGTTGTATATTGCAAAGAAAGGCTTGGGATTTGGGTTCTGATTTAGCTGTGTCAACTTCACAGGTCAGCCAGCTTCTCTGAACCTCAGTTTCACTATTGTAAAAGGGACTGGACCCTATATGCAATCTGTAAGGTTATGTTATGCTTATTGTTATGATTCTTGTTATGATAATGGGTATTTATTTGTATTTTCAGTCTTTCCTTCTCTACTAGCTCCTTCTCTTCCATTTAGAGACGTTGGGAGAGTCAAGCCTTGGAGGAGGTGCTACCATCTCTCTATACCATCTCTTTTTCCGTGTTGTTCCTAGTGGAACTGGATTGAAGATTCTGTCATCCTCAACTCTTTTATCTTATTACCCCCTTTTACCTTCATACCATGTCTTGTCCGCCTTTTTTCCCCACTCATATGTGCTAAAATCATCTTGAATAAGGCTCTCATCACCTCTGACCTTACACTATTAAAAAGATTTCTAACCGGTCTATCTGCATATACCTTCTTCCCTTACCAATATATTCAGCATTGAGTTGCCACATTACTATTTTTGAGGCACATGCTTAAGTCACTGTCCTTCTCAAGAAGTTTCAATGATTCCTTATTGCCTTTAGGATAAAAGATAGCTTCTTTTGACATTTATAGCTCTTCATAATCTTTTTTGAAGCTGTCTTTCCAGATTGATAATACATCCCTACCTCTGTCACAGAAACCCCACAGACCTCCACTCCACTGTGACCCTTCAATCCACCATATTTTTGGTAGGAGACTAACCATCTGCTTTGAGACTTATAGCCTAAGATCCTTTGGACCTTGCCACCTGTTCTACTGCTTTCCTTTCCCAAGTCCTGTCTCTCTTGTCCATCTGCCATGAATTAAACATCAACCTGAACCCTCCTTTGCCTCTCCCACCTAGAATATGAGCTCCTTAAAGAGTAGAGGCTGTCTTGATTTTCTATTTGCATTCCTGCCACTTAGCACATAGTAGGTGTTGTAGTGCTTTCCCATTCTATTCCTCACCCATGCTCCATTCCAGAGAAACTCATGAACTTTGTCTCCATATGCTGACATTCTGTCTTCTGTCTTCATGCCTTTTCATGGGCAGTGCCCCTCATTTCTAATATTCTTCCTCTTTCCCTCTAAGATTCCTCTTGGAACCCCCTAGGACATTTCAGAAGTTCAACTCAAATGTCACCTTCAACAAATCTTTTTGGATCCCCGTAGACCAGTGGTTCTCAACTTTCCTGAAACCATATGTGGGCATGTCTGCATGTGGGTGGACCCACCTGGAGATGGATAGAGGAGGTTCCTAAGACTATGGGAAATATGTGTTTTCTGATGGTCTTAGGTGACCCCTGTGACTCCTGTGAAAGGGTCGTTCGACCCCAAAGGGGTCGCAACCCACAGGTTGAGAACCACTGCCCTAGACATTAATCTCCCTTCAATTATTTTGTATTTAGTTTGTGTATTTGTGGACAGTCATCCCTCGACATTCAGGAGGGATTGGGGGTCTGGACCCCTGCAAATGTAAAAAACCACAAATAACTTTAGACTCCAGCCCAAACCTTCATTTTTAATGATTCTGATGATACTTAATTAACACATGAAACAAATAAAACAAAACACTGTACTATAAAAAAATTGCAGGTTGTATGTGACAGGTTAATATTTCGCGTGCTATGCAGTCTTCGAATCTGCAGCCAGTATAGCTGTAACAACTGCTTCACAAATTTCTTTTCTCTTAAGAAAAGCACAATATACAAGATACAACCCTCACTGGGGGAGGAGAGAATCATGCGACTGCATCTGGATGGTAGTGAGCCAGAAGAGGGCTTCCCAAAGAGAGTGTGTAACCCATAGTTTTTTAGCGCCCTGAAACTTAACAAAATTTAACTGTTCAGAATAAATTTATATGTGTGTACTTGAAGTAATAAATGATAAAATAGATGAATGATGTATAGTATTTATGCATTTATGACATTACAGTTTTTTAGTTTTCTCTTCATTCATGCATTGTCCATGATTTTCTGCAATATACTGCATGCAAATCCCCCCAAATTCCCATTTAGTTATTAATGGTCAACTTACAAACAACCAAAACAGGGAATCTGAAGCCATGAAAGTCGAGGGATCACTGTATGTATTCTTTCCCCTCGGTAGAATGTGAGCACCTTCTTTGACTTTGTGTCCTTTGTGCCTAGCATAGTTACTATCACCTAGGAGGTAGCTAATTAATAAATGCTAGTCGATTTAAATAAAAAAGTGATTTTTTTTTTCCCATGCCTGACTGCTAAAAAAAAAAAATGAATCCTGGTGTCTGTTACTTGATCTTAGTGATTTGGGGAAAATTTTTTTTAGAAATTTCCTGAAAATCTGTGGTTAGAATTTCATTTTCTTTGCATTTTTTGAATGATTTTGTCATTTTTAGATTATCTTTTTGATTTCTCTCTTCCGGTTCTGTTGTCTTTGCTTATAAAGTTTCCAACTCTTTTCCCCAATTGTCTTTTTAAAAATTGTTTTCCCTTATTTCCTACTTCTAACTAAATTGGCCTTCTAGCCAGAAAATTTATTCCATTCCTTCAAATTTTTTAGTCATGTTTTCTGAATTTTTTCTTTTGCTATTTTTTTAACCAGTTTAAAAATTATCTTACTATTAGACTTCCCTTCATTTCCTTTGTTGTTTATTAGTTTGTAGGTATATGTTATTGTATCAGAACTATCTCTTTTTTTAGTCTTATGTTGAAGTTATATGTTTTATTTTTTTCCTTCTGTTGATTTCTCTTGAGGATCTTTTAATCTAGCGTATTTGCTTATTTTCTGGGAAATATTTTCTGCTAGTTGTTCATTTCCTTATCTTTTCCTTATCCAAGGGGCTATTTTCCTTTGAGGCTCTTCAATTAATCCCCTTTCCCTCCTTTTTATTTATTAATCTGTTTATTTAAAGGCATTTTTATCTCTTCAGGGGGGAGATTGAGTAGCTGGTCTCTGCCACCTCTGACTCTATGACCTTGCCAGAATACTTTTATTATGACTTTTCAGAGAACCATATTATAGAAAGTATGCCCCACACTAAAACTAGGCTGGATGTAACTTATCTTTCTTGGTTTCATGCCACACTTTGAAGTGAATTAGGGTTATAATTATCATGAATGTTGTTGTACAAATGAAACATGGGGTTGCCATTGTTGTTGGATCAAACTAGCCTTAGAATAAAAAATTGGTTTTTAGACCAACATAATAAAATTCGATATTACTGTAGTCTATTTTGTTAGTGAAAGATTTGGACTGAGGTGACATTTTTTTAATGGGCATATTTAGTTTTTCCCTTCAGAAGGTTAATTACCGGTAAGAAAGTGACAAGAATATATTTAGTTGCTCGAATGGAAATTAAGTAGTCTAGATGAGTGGTGTCAAACCCAAATAGAAAAGGGGGCCACTAATCTATGCATGAAGAGCTTTGTGGGCTGTATATTGCCTTAAGTTTCAATGTACAGTGTTAGATGAGTTTTATTATGGCAGGCGGCCCAGTAGATTGAGCAGTGGGCCTGGAGCCTAGAACACCTGACTTCAGATCCAGCCTCAGACACTTACTAGCCTTGTGACCCTAGACCAGTCACTTAACCTCTGTTTGCCTCAGCTTCCTTAACTGTAAAATGAGAGTGAATAATAGCATCTACCTGCCAGGGTTATTGTGAAAATCACATGAGATCGTATTAATAAAATGCTTAGCATAGTGCCTGACACATATAGAGACGTTAGCTATTTATTAGTTATGCATGATATTATTTTTATCATACTATTTTATTTATTCTGTTAAACATTTTCCAATTGCATTTTAATCTGGTTTTCCTGCCCCGTTGGCTGCATGTTAAACACCTTTGGTTTAGATGTGATCTAAAGCATACGTCCTGAAAATATCCAGTTCATTCTGAAAAGCTGCATTTGACTCTAGTACTCATAGAGGGATGACTTCTCCAGTTCCTGTATCGATGGACTGGCATAGAAGGGGGCAGCTCACTTTGTACTCCGTGAAATTATTTTATTGTTGTTGTTCAGTCATTTTCAGTCATGTCTGAGTTTTCGTGACCCCATTTGGAGTTTTCTTGGCAAAAATACTGGAGTAGTCTTCTTCTGCTCATTTTACAGATGAGGAAACTGAGGCAAACAAGGCTGAGTGACTTGCCCAGGATCACGTAGCTAGTAAGAGTCTGAGGCCAGATTTGAACTTAGGAAGATGAGTCTTCCTGACTCCAGGCCTGGCAGTCTATCCACTGTGCCATATAGCTGCCCTTAATTATCTTATACTTGAATTTTATGTCTTATTTCCATTTTGTTTTGTAGCTATTGCTTATGTGTTGATTGGCAGTGGTCTATATGATGAAGCAATAAGACATTTTTCATCTATGCTCCAGGTAATTTTTCATCTTCTATGTAATATAATTTTAGAGTTTATGATCTTAACCAAGTCAAAAATTTCTCCACGCAGGGCAAAATGTTTTCTATGGAATAATGTTCAAGGTTCTTTCTGATTTAGGTGGTTGGAGTAATTGCTGATCTTATTGTTTTTCTTCGCTTTTTTACTGTGAAATTAATTTGTGTCTTGTTAATCGCAATAGCATCTACATAAATTTGAAAAATAGTTGTGTATTTATGTGCAAAATATATTATTTATTCTATAGAACATATTATTTGCCAAACCCAAGCAATTGTTTGTGATAATAATGCCTAGTTTATAGGCAGAGAATCACTGAATTAAGATTTAGTGATGATTGACTTGACTTTGTACACAGAAATGGATTAGTTCAGATCCATTTATGGTTTTGTTTCTGTGCAATGGCACGATTTCTGGTGGATGATTTCTTCTGGCGGAAATACGTAAACCAACATATAGATTACTGAGTGAATTAAAGCATACATTAAGAGAGATTATTTACATTCACAAATATAAGGATAGTGAAAATAACTTGTAATCAGGTTCTTCGGTTTTCTTCTTCTTTTACCAATTTTTTAGTTATGTTCACCATAGGTACTCATTAACATTTTGTTGATTAATACCCTCACTTAAGCGTTCTTCATTATCTGCCTCAAGCAGTGCTCAAAGATTTTGTTTCTGTACCTGTCATTGTTGTGCATGAGTATCAAAGGTATAACCAACTTAAGGGTTAATTAAACAAAAAGTAATTGATACAACAGATATTTATACTCTAGTTTGGAGCATTAATTTTAAAAGCACCAATTTTAATTTTTTTAGTTAATTACAACATGACCATCATCCTTCTGTTTTGGTTTATTTCATTTGAAGATCCTAGAACAACGTTGTTGTGAATTGTCATCATTCATTCATTGGACTTTGGTGCAGAGTTGGATTACTTTAAGAATGATTTTTTCAATGTCCTGGTTGCTTGCCATTGAAACATTTATAAAATTGAAGCCCATCGCATCAAGGGAATCTACCTGTGTTGAACAAAGAAGAGCTTGCTTACAATGAGACAATTACAAGAGCAAACACTAGTTTATTCCTGACAACTATTTAAAACAAGCAATTACAGAAATCAATAACGGTCTAATTTACTCATTATTCAAGAACTCTTTTTCTTGGCAACATTCCTGGTACTTGTGTTTAAGGAGAACAATCTGTTGTTAGGATCTGACAAGCAGAAAAACCACTTATAATTTTGCAAATGTAACCTACCTTATTTACTAGTAGAACAAACTTGAGAAAATATGGCATTGAGTAGGATTATAACCAATTTGTAATGAGATGTATTACTGTATACAATTTTCCTTTGGAAATATGTTCTAGATTGTAAGATTAGACTGCTTTGCTTATTGTCACTCCATTACACTGAATACTCCTGGAAATAATCAAGCAATGGTAGAAATAACAGACAATTTAAAACCTGTAACTGATTCACAGAAAGCAAAGTTATATGATTGTTTAAAATACATATGCTGTGGAAATTGACATTCTATGAATGGAAGATGCTTTTCACTTAACTTTTTCCTTGCAGTGAAGTTCCAGAGGGCCATAAAAATATTATCTCTACTTTATTCACTGATGCTGTTATTGCAGCATTCTTCAAATTTAACTTTATATTTTCAAAGTGATTTATAATCTTTTTTTATTAGCATTTCTTCACAGAAATCTTTGTTTTCATGAAGTAGAAAATGCTGACTAGAAGTGACACAGTGTTCTAGTCATGAGCTGTGTTATAATCAAGTTGGTTGAAAAGAGACTGGCAGGGTCTCAGGAAAAGTCTTATGTCCCTTTGTGTTGTCATCTTTGTCCTGAGCCTTGGACGTCTAAACTGAATAAAATTCAATTTCGTTAGGTCAGTGAGGGATGATTAGCCTCAAGGGGACTGATTCATGCTAGCCAAGTTCACAGGCAACTAAAGTATAAACAAAAATACAATTTTATTAATTTGCAGTGGGTCACCTACATTTTTGTCAACGGTATACATTCTTAGTTCACTATTTCACTATTAAAGGCATCTCCTTCTGAGTTTCAAGATACCTAGGAAACTCAATTAGTAATGAAAAGTGATATGTTGCTAAGCATGGAATAAGAACCAAGGGAGTTGTATAGTTTTGTTGGCTATTTTGTTCAGCCTGTGGTAGAGCCTAGAAAACTATCCTAACTTCAGTAGAAAGTTTCCTAAAGTAATCCCCGAGTTGTGAATGTTCTACTTGGGAAGCAAAAACAGTATAGTACTTACAAGTTAATAGAGAAGCGATTAGAATTTTGTGTGTGTGTTCTATAATGACACCTTGTTTATTTTGTGGAGGTAGTAACCGGGAATGAGTCTGATGAGTGGGACTTTTCCAGCTAGCTGGCATTTGCCCCTCAAAATGCAAATTGTTTCAAGAATTCTGTGATTTTATTGGGATTCCCGCCATCAATGCTGATCTGATTCCCTCAACAAAGTCCATAAGAATTCACTGGGGTGTTATGGGATGTTCAGAAGGACTAGCATCTCTGGTGTGAAGGCTTGCCAATCCCTTGCTCATTCACCTTTGGTGTCCACCTGCCACCCAACTCTTGCTTATGGCTCCAGGAAGCTACATGTATGTGCAGTGGCCACAGCTTGGTAAAAGCATCTCAGCAGAAGAGCTACACTAGGTTAAGCATAATTGACAGAACTCAAACCCATTGGTGAGTTAAGTGGATATCTACCCTAAGCATGTGAAGACATCCTCTCAGTGGAATAGGAGGATGAGAATACTTGTTCCAGTGGCCATGAAGGTGGCTGAAGCAGGTTTTATGGCTTAGTCATCCACTGCATCCTGGGCCAACACTGGTTGTCTTGACTTTTGTCTTGCCACTAGACTTGGATGAGTCAGAGAGAGAGAGTGAGGCTAATGACTTTGTGCAACTTAAATGCCTTCCTTAAATCTAATTCACATTTAAGTCAAGACATCACCCTTGTGATGTCATTGGTTCTCTTCCAAAACAAAGGATGAACATCAACAACCACATTAATCAGTCTTGCAGACTCAACTCTCTGGCTCATGTAGCTCTAAAGCAGTGGTTCTCAACCTTTCTAATGCCACGATCCTTTAATACTTGTATGTGGGTATATCTGCATGTGTGCGGACCTGCCTGGAGACAGATGGAGGAGTAGTGTCTTGGTTCCTAAGACCATCAGAAATATTTGTTCTCCGATGGTCTTAGGTGACCCCTGTGAAAGGGTTGTTTGGCACCCAATGGGGTTGTGACCCACAGGTTGAGAACTGCTGCTCTAGAGAAACCCCTTTCCTCTCTGATGCCATTAGGAGTTTGCCCTTCTCATTATACTCCTAAACTCCACTCCCTTGATACTGGCTTAGCTCTGTCACCCCCTCTTAGAGGAAGGACTCTGATTCCTTCTTCCATTCTGTTTCTAGAGTAGACCTTGTTTGGCTGCCTGTCACCTGGACTCCTGCTGGTGGACCTGTCCTCACCTCACCTAGGGTTTCCTCCCCGTCCTCCATTATTAGAGCTGGCTTACTATTACTACCATTACCTCCATAGCAATCTTACCTTCTTTCTACTCTGGCATTCAGTCTACCTCACCATTGGATCATTTCCAACTGCCTTCAAACTCTTTTACCTCCTTGTTATCAGAATTGGCCCTTATCCATTTGCTTTTCTCCCCCATCCGACTGTCTATCAAAGGACCTACTTCTGCAGCTGCCCTCTGGGAGCCATTATTACCAGAGGACCTGCCACCATCATTCCCAGATGCCTTCAAATAAGCCCTTGCAGCCCTTGCCTGCTGGGTCCGATGGAAACAGGCACTGACTCCTCTGATTCCCTTCTATCTAATACTCCCCAAACAGAAGCTACTTGTAATCTCCTGCTTGAACTAACTTATAGATGGTATTGGCCTATTGAAGGAAAACATTTACCTGAGGCATAGACTGGCCCTAATTTGTAACTAGTATTTCTTTTATTTGTTAATGCCATGCTATGTTTTCCTGTTTAGGAAGAACCAGAACTTGTTAGTGCGATTTATGGGCGAGGGATAGCCTATGGAAAGAAGGGACTACAGGTGAGTATTTGACGATGGCGGCTTCAGTAAGAGTACTTTGTTGATTTGTACCATCAAGGAATATAATTGGATTCTCCTTAGGTATTTGAAGAACAGCCCTCTAAATGCTTTAATTTATTTTATTTGAATAATTTTTCTTGAAAACCTTTCTAAAAGTATTGTATAATAGAGGAAACAGAAAAGCTGTGAAAAATGGAAATTAAAAAATAGTGGTCTAGAGCCATTTGGTATAAAGGTAAGCAGCTCTGTACACTTCAGTAGACTTTGAGGGCATCCTATATTAAAACACAGAAAGAGAATTGATCATCATTTTTTACCTTTGGATCATTAAAAAAAGGCTGAATTATATTTTACATATTCCATTTAGGCAGATGACGGAGGTGGGTGAAATTATGTCATATTTAGCCTAGAGCTTCTGCTGAGATGGGGTTTGGGCAAAGAAGACCTGAACTGTGGTATATCTCTAGAGCTGATGGAGGATCAGCAAGATGTAGACCAGGAAGGGGTCAAACATACTGCTGCCAGCCCTGTAGCTTGCAACACACTCTCTAGGACAGCCTAACAAGATTACATGTAATTGGGAAATATTTTACAAAATAAATTAAAATACAATTAAGCATAAGTAACATCTTAAAACTAAGTTGGTATGGAGCCTCAAGGATCCTCATGTAGGAATTGGTGGCCCCTATTTCTGTTTGAGTTTGATACCACCGATGAAGATAGAAGAACTCTGAATTGAGGGAGAAAACCTGGTTGTATGCCTGTGAAACCTTGTTTGATGCCAGGGGTATGAAAAACAGGATGAAAAGAGTCTGCCTATCAGGAGCTTCTACTCTACTAGAATTCGCTTCTCTAGGCCTCAGTTTCTACATCATAAAATGATGGCAGTTTGATTCAATGACTTCTGAAGTTCCCCTGAGTTGCAAATCCACGATTCTATGGGAACTCAGTTAAAAGCTCCAGAGGCAAATGATGAGGATTGAAAACATGTTGGGGAATAGTTGCCATTAACTTCAATGAGAAACTGCTTTTAATTTTCCTGTGGTTTCCTTAGGCTTCCTTGAATTATGGGGGGAAAATGTGTTCTTATATTTCATAAATATTATCTTGGATATTATTAATACTCTTCTGAGCTCAAACTGACATTCAGGTATTATTTCATTGCCTCTGTCAGTCCCTCTGAGAGACTAGGAAGGGAGTGATATGAAACAGCCCTAAGTGGTGACTATGGAACAGAGGCATGAAATGAGGAGCAGAGCTGCACTTATCCAGGAGGCACATTTTGAAGCGCTTAGTCTAAAACTTGATGCATAAAAACTTGCTTGTGTCATGAATGCTATACTGTAAATTGCTAAAACTTTAAGGTGGGGAGGAGCCAAGATGGCGGCGTAGTAGCAGCAACATATCGCAGCTCTCACATAGCCACCCCAAAATACCCATAAAGTAGGACTCTAAACCAATCCTAGAACTCCAAAATGCACACAAAGATACTTCCCACTAAAGTCAGCTCA
>CM053586.1:245020124-245040313 GCA_028646515.1 Pseudochirops corinnae
TATATGAAAATATCTATAGGTAGATTGTTTCATTAATGTTCTACTATAATTGGTTTCCCTTGAAATCCTACACATTTATTTTATTGTTCTGAGAAGGGATCCATAGGTTTCTTCAGATTGTCTAAGCAGCAGTGGTTCTCAGCCTTCCTAATGCTATGACCCTTTAATATAGTTCCTCATGTTGTGGGGACCCCCAACCATAAAATTATTTTTGTTGCTACTTCATAACTGTAATTTTGCTACTGTTATGAATCTATCTGATATGCAGGATGTATTTTCATTGTTACAAATTGAACATAACCCACAGGTTGAGAACCGCTGGTCTAAGGGGTCCATGTCACAAAAAAAGATTAAGAATCCCTAATTTAGATGCAAATTTGTTTTCTCAGAGCAGAATCACTTTATGAGTCAAGGTGATTACATTACTCACATTATTTGTAAGGTGAAATTTATCTCTAGAGTTCAATCAACCTCAGACATTTTTAATTTGTTATTATAACATTTGGGTAAGATTTGATGGTAGATAATGAAGTCAGAATTCGTAGAGGTAGTCAGTGTAGTCAGTAGCCTGGGCTAGAATACAGACATCAAAACTAATAAGCACATTATAAATTTGATTAGAATTCCACTAAAGCCAGTGTCAACTAATTATATCTATACCTTATTCTTAAACTATTATGTGACACACCTAGAGAACTGGGCAACTTTGAAGCAGCCACTGAAAGCTTTCAAAGGGCCTTGCTGCTCAACCAGAATCACGTACAGACCTTACAGCTTCGAGGGATGATGCTTTATCACCATGGCAGCCTACAGGAAGCCCTAAAGAATTTCAAGGTGAGCACTGTGGATGGAATTCTTAGAATGTAAGGTAGTTGTTTTTTATATGCCTCCAGTAAAATGAGTGTAGTGGGTACCACATGGTTCAGTGGAAAAGAATGTTGGATTCAGAGTCAGGGTCAGGGTTTGAATCCTGCCTCTGTCACATCCTACCTATATGGTTGGGGCAAGTTATCTAACCTCTCTGGACGTCAGTTTCCTCATCTGTAAAACGAAGAGGTTGCACTACACATCCTCTAAGGTCCCTTCCTGCTCTGAACCTATGCTCCTAAAATTCTATGATACATATAGTACAGAGGCTAATTTACAAAGCGTTTGATCTAGTTTAGCCTAGCATTGAAATTTGGTAACTGAGTTAAAGGTATCTTCTGAATAAAGAGTTTGGATGCTGTTTTAACCTAGACAGATGATATGATTCCACTTTCTTTTTTTAATTCCCCAGAGGTGCCTGCAACTAGAGCCATATAATGAAGTGTGCCAGTATATGAAAGGACTCAGCCATGTGGCAATGGGGCATTTCTATGAAGGAATAAAAGCACAAACTAAAGTCATGCTCAATGACCCTCTCCCAGGCCAGAAAGCTAGCCCAGAGTATCTGAAAGTGAAATATCTCCGAGGTAAGGCCGAAATGACCAAAACCAGACCTACTTCCCATCTCTTACCCCTTTGGAACTCTATTAATTCAACTCACCTGTCATTTATCATACACCATGTGTATGATATATATATGATATATATATCATATATAAATATGATATAAAGACAAAAATGAAACAATCCCTATCCTTGAGGAACATATTTGGGCAAAGACTATAACAGTTCTATCATATCTTCATTTCATTTGAGAGTTGTATAACCTTCTAAAGATAGGTTGGATAAGAGTGGTAAGAAAAGGAATTCTTTGCATGTAAAGGTCCCTTGGCCAATCTTTAGTGAATTATTGGTCTTCCTCACAGAAAGCATTGTATGGCTTTAAGAGAATAAGTAATGAATATGTTGCTTTGGTGAAAGAGGAATTCAAAATTCAATGAGCTATCCCCAACTATTTTTCTTTTTTTTAAATTTTCTTTTTAATTTATGGAATAAGACAAACATTTTCCATATCATAGTACACTAAAAAAGACAATCGTACATGAAACTGCAAATCTGCTATGCGTAGCTTGCTATTCTTTTCAAATATATGACGAAATTATCATGTGAATTTTTTTCTTTTTCTCTGTCCCTTGCGCTGCCCTAGAGATGGCTACCATTAAAGAGAAATAGGTATATATAGGTAAAATTATTCTATACAAATTTCTATTTATCAGTATTTTCTCTGGATGCAGATAGCATTTTTCTTCATATATACTTTATAGTTAATTTGAATACTTACAGTAGACAAAATAATTTGAGTATTTATAATAGACAAAACGTATTCACTCAAAGTTGTTCTTAAAACAATATTGCTGTATACAGTATTCTCTTGGTTCTGCTCATTTTGTTCTTTATTATTTTGTGCATCCAGTCATTGAGCTTTTGGAATAAGAACTCACTATTTAGCAAAAACTGCTGAGGAAACTGGAAATTAGTGTGGCAGAAACTAGGCATAGATCAATATCTTACACTGGATATCAAGACAAAGTCAAAATAGGTACACAATTTAGATATAAAGACTGACACTATAAGCAAATTAGGAAAGCAGGAAATAGTTTACCTGTCAGATTTATGGAGAATGAAAGAATTCATGACCAAATAAAAGATAGAGAACATTATGAAGTACAAAATGGATAATTCTGATTACATTCAATTGAAAAGTTTTTGCACGAACAAAGCCAATGCTACCAAGATTAGAAGGGCAGCAGAAAGCTGGGAAAGAATTTTTACAACCAGTGTCCCTGATAAAGGTCTCATTTCTGAAATATATAGAGAACTGAGTCAAATTTATAAGAATAGAAGTCATTCCCCAGTTGATAAATGGTCAAAGGATATGAACAGGCAGTTTTCAGATGAAGAAATTAGCTATCTATAGTCATTTGAAAAAATGCTCTAAATCACTATTGATTAGAGAATTGTAAGTCAAAACAACTCTGAGCTACTGCCTACCTATCAGAATGGCTAACATGACAAAACAGGAAAATTATAAATGTTGGAGAAGATGTGGGAAAATTGGAACACTAATGCATTGCTGGTGGAATTGTGAACAGATGCAACCATTCTGGAGAACAATTTGTAACTATGCCCAAAGGGCTATAAAACTGCATACCCTTTGACCCAGCAATACCACTGCTAGATCTGTATCCCAAAAGAGATCATAAAAATGGGAAAAGGACCCAAATGTACAAAAATATTTATAGCAGCTCTTTTAGTGGTAGCAAAGAGTTGGAAATTGAAGGGATGCCCATCAGTTGGGGAATGACTGAAAGTTGTAGTATATGAATGTAATGGAATGCTATTATTCCATAAGAAATGATGAGCAGGTGGACTTCAGAAAAACCTGGGAAGACTTACATGAACTGCTGCTAAGTGAAGTGAGCAGAACCAAGAGAACATTGTACACAGTAACAGCAACACTGTGTGAGGAATAACTTTGATAGACTTAGCTCTTCTCATCAGTGCAAGGATCTAAGGCAACTCCAAAAGACTCATGATGGAACATGCTATCCATATCCAGAAAAAAACTATGGAGTCTGAATGCAAATTGAAGCAGACTATTTGCACTCTCTTTTTGTTGTTATTTCTCATGGTCTCTCCCTTTGGTTCTAATTCTTCTTTACAACATAACTAATGTGAAAATATGTTCATATGAATTTGTATGTATAGCCCATGTCAGATTGTACACCATCTTGGGGAGGGGAGAGAGGAAGGAGGAGAAGAAAATTTAGAACTCAAAATCTTATGGAAGTGAATGTTGAAAAATAAAAATAATAAAAACATTCTAAAAAAATAAAAAAAATAAGTATGCATTTAAGAAAAAAATGAAAGTCATTAAGGTAATCAATTTTTTTTTTTGCTTTTTTGGAAGGGCAATTGGGACCAAGTAACTTGCCCAAGGTCACACAGTTAGTGAGTGTTAAGCGTCTGAGGCCAGATCCAAACTCAGGTCCTCCTGACTCCAGGGCTGGTGCTCTATTCACTGCACCACCTAGCCACCCCAAACTCATCATTTCTTAAAGCACAGTAGTATTCCCTATAGAGTTGAAATCATGTCTTCCATTTCACCTTATTTTTATTCCTCTGTCCTAAATTAGTTTCCCTATGGTCTGGCTTTGGGATTGAGTTGGCATTTGTAGTCTATAACCTTTTCATATGAGGCACTTAGATGGTACAGTAGAGTACCCGACTTGAAGTCAAGTGAACCTGAGTTCATATCCTGCTTCAGATGCTAATTTAGCGACGTGATTCTGGACAAATTATTTAATAATCTCCATTTTCTTGTCTGCAATATAGGATAATAGTAATCTCTTCTCCACAGGGTTGTGTTGACCAAGTGAGATTACATAGGTCAAGAGCTTTGGAGACTTCAAAGATCTATGGAAATGGTAGCTATTGTGATAATAATGGTGACGATGATGATAAAACTTGGGACTCTGGTACCATGATGTCATCTTCTTCAGGACAAACACGCACCTTCTGTGGTCATCTAAAACCTTTTTGGCTCTAGGATTGAGAAAATCAGATCTTTGCTATTAGGCATGGAAGATTAGGTGAATTTAATCTAAACTGGCCTAGATTCGTTTGACCTTTTTTTAGCTTAGCACCTGAAGTCAGTGTTGTTTCATGCTTTATTATCATTTGATCACAGTGATTTACTAAATTTAGAGTGCCCATTTAAAATTCCTGAATAGATTAAATAACAGTTGGCTGACAAGAAGATCATATGGCACTTAGCCATGGGGAAAATTGCTGTTGGCACCGTGTTTGAGTGGGTCAAACATTCCTCCTTTTCTACAGAGTACTCTCGATATCTTCATGCACACCTCGATACCCCACTTACAGAGTATAATATTGATGTCGATTTGCCTGGAAGCTTCAAAGATCACTGGGCTAAAAATTTGCCCTTTCTCATAGAGGATTATGAAGAGCAGCCAGGACTACAGCCCCATATCAAGTAAGTGATCAAACTAAACATGTTTTTTTAGGCCGCCCTCCCCTCTCCCCCAGTTCACTGCCCTGTACATGTACAATACTTTCTATACATGTTCCTTCAAGTTAACTTTGCTTGAAGTTAATAGTACTGAAAATATTTTTAGCACAGCGAGTTGAAACTTGCTTAAGGATATCTTTTCTCCTCCTTGTTCCTGTGCTATATGCCATTTGCTATAACTCTAAACTGAAATCCAAACTAAAAATGCTCTTTTGTGGATGTGTGGGACCCTTAGAGATTTTAATTCCTTCAGAACAATTTTTTTTAAATGTTACCAATTCAGAGCTCGTGCCTTCAGAGAGAAAGGATATATACTGTCCTCTACCATCTCTCCTACAAGCAGGAACAGTAGCTAAAACAGGCATCATGGGGTCATAGTTTTATGTTATATGTTTAGGTTTATCAAACCTATTGGTAAAAGTGTATGCATTCAGCTCCGTTATCACAAATGGGTTCTGTTGTGTGAACACAAGGTAGCAAAAGTCTCAGTACAGTTTTAAAGCTTTACACTATACTAAGACTTTTAGGACACCATTCTTTTTTTAAAAAAAGACATACAAATATAGCCTCTGATGTCCCTTCTTGTTATATACATCCACAACTCCATAACTTCCCCCTTTAATTGATTCATTTTTCACTGAATATGGTTAAGTGCAAAGAGATCAAAGTAGAGATTGTGTTATGATATATTTCTTCAGCATAGGCTCAGCTGTAGGCGCGACTTAGTTATTTTCCCAGAGGAGGAAGTGATCACTCCTTCAGTGGAATCGGATTTCCAAATGGCTGTTGTAAAAGCCCTTATCATGTGTGTAATGTTTCTTCCAGAGATGTGTTGCCTCAGAATTTTGAGAGCTACAAGCCTGATGTACAGGAGCTGATTTGTGTAGCAGATCGTTTGGGATCGCTGATGCAATATGAAACACCTGGTTTCCTGCCAAATAAAAGAATACACAGAGGTATGTTGAAAATTGGATCTGCAAATGGAAATTATTTTTACCTGTTCTTTGTTGGGGTTGACATTTTAAATTTAATGGTAACACTTTACTAGATTGCAAGAGGAATGGGGCATTATCATTTAAAAAATAGTTTTACAATTTACTGTTCCAAATTTTGAATAATTTATGCATGAAATGTTATACCATCTTGTGCATGTGGAGGACCCATTGAGTTCTAAGCTTTATTGAATTCCTATACCAGAGAACTCGTACTAAAGTAGATTATCAGATTTGCATCTGATCAGGACAGAACTTTGTACAGATATTGCCACTAGATTGGGAGTGGGAATTGTCGGGGGAGTCCAATACTTGTACATTTTGTCTGTAACTCCTACCATTAGTTTGGATTATAGATCTAAGTAATTTATACTCCATAGGCAGCTGTGCTGAGGCTGCTGTTGAAAGGAAGAGGAATCTGGCACTCTTGAAGCTTTAGTAACAAGCATAGAAGGGAGGAGGTCACTTTGGAGAAAACTCTCTTTTCCATTTATGGATTTAAGTAGGGTTAGCATAATGAGATGTTCTTGAGTCTTTTTATTCTTTTTTAAAAATATCTTAGAAGCTCTTTTCTTACTAGGAAAAATTACAGTAAGTCTGAACATTGGTTCTTTCCCACTTGTACTCACCATACATGTCTTCTTGAATGTTCTTTGCCCTTTAGCCATGGGTTTGGCTGCTTTAGAAGTCATGCAAGCTGTGCAGAGGACATGGGCCAACTCCAAAGTACGAATGAATGGAAAAACTAGACTCATGCAGTGGAGAGATATGTTTGATATCGCAGTGAAATGGCGAAGGTAATGATCCAAGGCAGAGCTCTAAGCCTCATTTTGAAATGATGCTAATTGTCATAAACTAAAGAATTGGCTTGACCAAAACAAGGCATTGAATATTGTTTGGCTTAGTGCACACTACTTCAGGCCTGGTCTCCCTGCTATCCAAAATTATCACAAACCCTGTGTTAATATAGGTTCTGAATCATTCCCCCATCCACCAGTAAAATATGTCAGAGATTGCTGCTGCCACTATCTTGAAGTGATTCTGTCCATGTCCTTGGAAAACATTTGCAAATGAAGTCTTTTATTGAGTTGTGTTAGAATCCTCTCTTATGTTGCGCAGATTCTTGGGAGTAAACTTCAGTTCATAGGCTCCTCCTATTCAAAATATGCCCAATTAAACCAGCTGTAGATAGTTTGGGGAAATTCCTCTGAGAATCATTTTTATGAGAGTAGTGAAACATTTGTTAAATTTCTTTTGTAGTAACCCAAGTTCAAGATCCATTTTCTGAGTTACGAATAAACTTCCAGCTTTTCTTTTTAATTTCATTATATCTTGAACACTTTGCATATCTTTAAAAAAAAACCTTTTGATCATTTCTAGCCCTTATAAATTTTTTGATTTTAATAGGCTCTGTTTTGTAGGATTGCTGATCCAGACCAGCCTGTACTATGGTTAGATCAAATGCCAGCTCGAAGTCTTAGTAGGGGCTTTAATAACCACATCAATCTAATCAGGTATGAAATTTTTGCTCATTCTTCTATCCTAAAAGGAGTTTTACCCTATTGAATAGATTATGGTAGATCAGGGGTGATCCACTACTCATTTCTGTGTAGGTATGGAAACTCATACCCTAACTGTGTTCCAGAAGGCACTCTGTAACACTTATCCTTTCCAACATAAACTTTTATTTTTCTGTAGTTGTCTAAGCCTGTAGAAAACAGCCTCTGATTCTTTGCAAGGTCCCATTTCCTAAATTTTTGGTAAAAATTAATACATCATTATTTTACATCTTAAATGTTTTCTAATTCCAGAAATGAGACTATTAATTTACAAAACTACTTGACATTTGTAGTTGTTTATATTTAATAAAATGATATTTTTTAATGCCTGAATATTTTCCATTCTCAGGAGATAAATTACTTGCCCCCTCATGATCTCTCGAGTTCTTCTTTTATAAAATAATTTGTGACATTTATAGAGAATTTTTATGGTTTAAAAACTAAATATGCTTGAAGGCAAAAAAGAATTGATACTGAAGTTTGAATTTAATTTTGTGCCTGTTAAGGCATCTGATACCTTGAAAGTCAAAGGCCAGCGAGTTTGATGTATGAACATTATCTCAATAAAGTGGTCCTTTTGACTCTTCTGTGTCCTCAAACTTTGGCTCACCTTATTCATATTTAGACAGGCCTTTAATAAGCCATGAGATCTGCCAAGAACCTTGCCAATTATCTTGGTTCTCCCATTTGTTTAGTGAGAAATGAATCCATTTCCACAAACTTATTTAAGTTGGTTCTCATTAGAGCTCCTAAATGGCATTTTCATTTGTGCCAGCTTTGAACCCTGTTGTTTTTCTAAATATTTCTCATTAAATAACTAGCACATTTTACTTGAATCTTACAGGGGTCAAGTGATTAACATGAGATACCTGGAATATTTTGAGAAAATACTTCATTTTATCAAAGACAGGATTCTTGTTTATCATGGGTAATCCTTTCCTTTTCTCTTCTGTGTTACTGAATCACTTCTAATAAATCTTATAATTTGGTAGTCACATTTCCCTTGGGAAAAAAATGACATATACTGACAGACCAAGCAAGGATTTTTACTAATTATATTTGTAAAAGTCTTTTTCATTATCCCTCCCTCACAACAGCTTTGCAGGATATATTAAAAATTTTCCTGCTATTTCATGGAACTCTGCAGAGTGTTAATCTTTAGGCTCTAGTCTTTTTTTTAACTTCCAGAAAGCAGTGTGACCTCTCTAACCCTATTCTCCTATGAGAGCAGCATTTTCTTTCAATCTGCACTGTACCCTGGAGATTTAAGCCATAGTCTTCTATGTATCTGAATTCCTTCCTTCCCTTACTCCTTTCCTTCTTTTTTCTTCCTTCATTCCCTTCTTCCTTCCTTTATTCCTTCCTTCTCTCTTCTTTCCTTCCTTCCTTCTTCCTTCCCTTCCTTCCTTCTCCCCTCATTTCCTTCTTTCCTCCTTCTCTCCCTGCCCCCCTCCCTTCATTCTGCCTTCATTTCCTTCTTCCCTCCCTTCTTTCCTCCTCTTCTCCCTGCCTCCCTCCCTTCATTCTCTCATTTCCTTCTTCCCTTCTTCCTTTCTTTCTCCTCTTCCTGCCTCCCTTTCTCCCTTCATTCTCCCCTCATTTTCTTCTTCCCTTCCTTCTTTCCTCTTCCTTTCCCTGCCTCACTCCATCCCTCCCTTTCTTCCTTCGAAGTATCTATTAAGTACCTGCTATTTGCCAGTCATTATATTAGTTTCTGGGGAGACAGACAAAAATGTAACAGTTACTGTTTTCAAAGACTTTACATCCTATTGGGTGGAAATAACATGTATCCAGAAAAATAACAAAATACATATATGTGTCTGTGTCTGTGTGCACATGTGCTTACGCATGTATAGATAGATTGATAGACGATAATTTTTGGTGAGGAGAATCCTGGCATCAGTAGGGGAATCAGAAATTGCTTCTTGTGTTGGAAGAATTGGAGCTGAGCTTTGAAGGAATCAAGGATTTTGGGTGGCCATGGTTCAGAGAGAGTAGATTTCACATATGGCCTTTGCAAAGGCATGGACATTGAAGGTAGAATGTTGTGTGGAGGAAATAATAAATAGGCCAGTTGATCTGAACCATAGGAGTGTATGGAGGCGAGTGATATAAAAGAAGTGTGGAACCAGATTGCAAAGGGCTTTAAAAGTCTAGGCAAGGAGTATATATCTTATCCTAGAGGCTATAGGGCACCACTGGAGAGTCTTGTGCCAAGGGAATGTCACCATTAGACTCAGGCTTTAGAATATCAACTTGGCAGCTGTCTGGATGGATTGAAAAGGGGAGACACAGGATGGGAAGCCTATTGGGAAGAAGGCTATTGATATAGTCCAGGTGAGAGATGATGAGGTCCTGAATGAGGGTGGGGGCTGTGTGAATGGTGATAAGGGGACAGATGAAACAGTGATTGTGGCAGTAGAGTTGACAAGAGTTGGTGGCTGAGTGTATGTGTGGGGCAGTAGGGAGTGAGGGGTTTAGATGATGCTAAGGTCGTGAACATGGGTGACCAAAAAAGTGGTGGTACTGCCAGCAGAAATAAGGAAGTTAGGGATTAAGGAGTGGGTTTGGGAGGAAAGATTATGAATTCTTTTTTGAGCATAGAGTTTGAGATGCCTGTGGGACATTTAGTGTGGAATGTCTGAGTAGCTGGTCATGTGGGACTAGAGGTGAGAGGAGATATTAGAGTTCTGATATGTCGATCTGGGAATCATCTGCATAGAGATAATGGTTGGCCCCATGAGACCTGATGAAATCATCAAGAGAGTGTAGAAAGAGGAAAAAAAAAAGATAACCCAGGATGGAATCCTGACATATATCCACACAAAGTAATTGAGACATACATGGTTAATCCAGGAACCTGAAAAAGAAGAGCCCAAACAGATGGCCTGACAAGAACCAAGAGAGAGCAGTGTGACAAAACCCAGGGAGGAGATATTGAGGAGAAGGATGAATTGCAAGGCAGTATGGCTTATGTGGCAGCAAGGTGGCACAGTTTATAGAGTACAGGGTTTGGAATCAAGAAGACTCATCTTCCTGAGTTCAAATCCAGCCTCAGACACTTACTAGCTGTATGACCCTGAGCAAATCTCTTAATCATGTCTGCCTGTGTTTCTATATCTGTAAAATGAGCTATAGGAGGAAATAGCAAACCACTCCACTATCTTTGCCAAGAAAACCCCAAATGGGACTAAAAAGTTGCACAGGACTGAAAAAAATGACTGAGCTGAACTGATGACTTATATAAAGTAAACACAAGACCTAGGAATAAATAATTCTGAATTCTCTTTTTCAGCTCATCCACTTGCTCAGGGACCTCATTCAACTCTTCTATAAAACTGATTGTAAATTGCTATACAAATATGAAATGTCATAGAAACACCCAAGAAAATAGATGCTTTTGTTCTATAACTGAACTTAAAATATAGTTTGTGAAAGAAAAAAAATAGAAACAAAAACCTATATCCAGTTTTTATTTTCAGCATAGGAGAAACAAAGATTTATGTTAGTTCACAAACAGACACTGTATACACTGACTGTTACTTTCAAGGCTGTCAGTTCAGTGGTGATAACTCATCCATTCTCTGCCTCATTTCTTACCTAGCCTTAATCAGTGAATGGGCCTTGCCTCAGTCAAACTGAGACCTATTAAAGGCCAAGATCTTCCACTGCATCCAAGGCCATTTCCAGTTGTCCTGATCTTTATCTTGCCACTGGACCCAGATGGCTCCAGATGTGAAAGTGAGGCTGGTGACTTTGCACAGCCCTCCCTCACTTAAATCTGATTCACTTGCATGTCATGACATCACCTCCACGATGTCATTGGTCTTCTTCAAGAAGAAAAGACAGACAACAACAACAATGTTATTCATCCACCTAAATTCTCATCTGTTTCTCAAATCCTATTAGCATCAAGTCCATTTCATGTTTCAGAAAATTCCTGTATAGCTTATTACTAACTTTTCATATTTTGAATAATGACTAAGTAAAAGTTTCTTAAATTAAAAATGGAAAATTACTCCAAAATAGCTTGGCTAATTATTATATTTCTGCGTTAACCTTAACTGCCACCTCTCTGTATTTTTAGTGCTAATAATCCCAAAGGACTGTTAGAAGTTCGAGAAGCTCTTGAAAAAGTACACAAAGTAGAAGATCTTCTTCCAATTATGAAGGTAAATTTGTCATGAATCTGATGCTTTTGGAAATGAAACTACTGACTAAAGAAGGAAGTGCTAAATGCATAGTTTGCTTTCTTATGATTGTGATTTTAATTAGTATAATTGTGAAATCATTTAATTATGGCCAGATCTTTCCCTTGTATCAAATGACATGTGCCATGGTGTCCTTTTATTTTATTTTCAGTGTTAGAGTGGTGGTTGTATAAGTGTGTTTGGGTGTGTGTGTGTGTGTCTGTGTGTGTCTGTGTTTTAAGTTTGAGAGGGAGAGGGGTTATGTTATCACCTATTTTATCTAATCAAGTAAGTCATAATTTAGAGGGAACTGGATGGTTCAGTGGCTAGAGTGATGGACTTGGAATCAGAAAGACCTGAGTTCAAATCCTCCCTCAGACACTGACTAGCCATATGACTTCAGGCGGTCACTTTACATTGCATGACCTTGGTTCTCTCATCTGCAAAATAGGGATAATAGTAGAACCTATCTCACAAGTTTGTAATAAGGTCCGAATAATACAGCAGTTTGCAAACTTAAAACTGCTAGCTATTAGTATTAATTTAAGGCCAAAATGTATTATTTCATCATCACTCTAATAAAT
This sequence comes from Pseudochirops corinnae, assembly GCA_028646515.1. Taxonomy (NCBI): domain Eukaryota; kingdom Metazoa; phylum Chordata; class Mammalia; order Diprotodontia; family Pseudocheiridae; genus Pseudochirops; species Pseudochirops corinnae. The sequence goes on from CM053586.1 coordinate 245,032,410, forward strand.
TACATGAATTTCCTAAACTCTATTCATTCCTAAACTCTATAAGTGTAAATAACTTACTCTTAGAGTATTAGTTAAATGAGTAAGCTGAATAGTATAGTAAAAAAAACTGCTGGACTAAGCATCCATAGACTAGAGTTCTAGTCTTAGTTTGGTTAATTAATTGCTTGATAAGCCACTTAACTTTGAAAAAAGTCATATTAACATCTCTGAACGTCTTTCTTTATCTGTCCTATACCTACCTTAAGTGATTCATGATGAGTATTTGATGATTATAATGTATGTAAAAATTGTTTTGAAACTATACGTTTCTGAATAAAAGACACTATTTAGTCTTTCAGGTTATTATTTAATGTGATGAAGCTTCTGAATTCTTTATTTTTAATCTTGGTCCTTACAGTTAGTTCATATGAAATATTTTAGTCACTTAGACTTGCCATAGAATTATGGCGGTAAATTCTTTGCCTTTGAGATATCAAATAACTTCATTATAAGAAGGAACATCTTTAAGTAGGAACAGCTATTTTGTGAACATCTTTATTTTTAAAAGCAAAAGAGAAATTTGATAAAGACCATAGAGCCTGTAAGCCTGTATGGTTACTTTTCAAGACTAGATACCCATTGCTACTTTTGTTCATATCTATTTGTTAATGCTGTCAGTTGGAATATGGGGTGGTGGTGTCCTGTGGGAAGGGAACAGTTCTCAACATTTTGTGGCTGGCTTCAGTATAAAGGGATCACGAATATGTGTGTGTTTTAAAAGCACTTAACTTTACATTTTAATTTTTTTTTTAAATTTTCAAGAGTGAAATAAAGTGTTTAGAAAACAGAACATTGGAAATTTAAATATATGCTTCTTTTAGAAGGTTTAGTACAACAAAAGAATTGGGTATAAAGTGCCTAATATGGGCAAGATACCAGAGACACCAAAGATAGATATAACACATACTTTTAAGGCATTCACAGTTGAATGGTTCAAAAATGGCATTTAAACAGACATGGGTGAAGCCAGGGAGGGTGAAACACAAAAAAGAGGTCTCAGCATCATGCTCTGGGAAATTTGTAGAGGGACGATATCATGTATCAGGGAAAGTTCTGTGGTGGAAACAGCCCCTAATTTGTCTTTGAAGGAAGAGTGGGGCTTCAGCAGACATATATAGGGATGGGGACAGGATAGAAAGATGCCTATTGTAGGCATGGTGGATAGCATGAGGGGAAGTGCAGGTGAGAACGAGAGGTGGAGAGTAGTGTAAGTAGTACATCATGACTGTAACAAACTGTATGTGAAAGGGAGTAGTCTGAGCAAAGACTGGAAAGAGGTTGGAGGCAGATTTCAGAGAGCCTTGAATTCGTGGATCAGGGGTTATGATACTTTACTGGGAAAGGTCATGGGGAGCTACTGAAGGTTTTAAATAATTTTTTTAAAAGAACCTGATGTGATCAGAGGAGTGTTGCTGGGAAGATTACTTGGTCAGCGGTGTGAAGAATGGATTTAGAGAAGGATTAGACTGGAGACTGGAAGACCAGTTAAGAGGCTTCTACAGTAGTCCAGGCAAGAGGTAATAAAGGAATTAAACTAAGGAGGTTACAGTGGGAGCCTAAGTTAAGGATACACTCCAGCCCATTCCTTTTGCTTCATTTCATTTTACATTTTGCGCTGGTGAACTGTGGTGAGATGTTTGTCTCTGCCTCAGTGCCAGACTTTGACTTTTATTTTCCTTGCCCAACTTAAGACTCTTTGAATCTTGCCTATTATTCTTCTAGTGCCTCCAGGAGTTTCTATTTTATTCTGTTTATCCAGATTCTCTTTATTCAAGTTCCACAAGAGGATTGTAGCAATCAACTTCTGAATTTACTCTGTTAGTTTCTCTTTATGCCCTGAAAGCCAGCAATTTGCTTTTTTTTTTCCTTTTTGGAAGGGGGAGGGCAGGGCAATTGGGATTAAGTGACTTACCCAAGGTCACACAGCTAGTAAGTGTTAAGTGTCTGGGGCTGGATTTGAACTCAAGTCCTGCTGACTCCAGGACTGGTGCTCTATTCACTGTGCCATCTAGCCGCCCCCAAAGCCAGCAGTTTGAAACAACCAAGGTTGGACCTGCTTCTCTTTGAGGAGTAGAGACAAATGCAGTATCTTCATTTTTTCAATTCTTTTGTGAATGGTGAATGTTCATTACATTAATTTTTTTTTAAAAATTGACATCTGAAGTAATCTTCATTTATCACTGATAATTTGTTAAGATTTGCCTTAACATCTGTGAAATCTCCATGTTTCTGTGAGATCTCCTTGTTTCATTTTTATGATGATTTATTTATTGTTTTTACTGCCATCTATTGAGCTCTCTCAGGCAAATTCTGTGCCTTTTAGCATTTTATGATGCTAACAAGCATTATAAAAGAAAATAAAATTGAGGTCATCTATGTCCTTAAGGGGCATTAATGGGATCATAAGCTAGGTTAAAATAACTTGGTGAGTTTTTATTTTATAGTGCTTTATAAGAGATTTAAAGCTATAGCCAAACTAACAAAAAATTGAGTGATTTTAGAAAGTAAGGCATATATTTATTTAAATTGAAGGCCAGCATTTTATGCATGAATACCCATGGTAGATGAACAACAGAATTTTCAGCTTTAAATTGCAATATAATACCAGTAAAAAATTAAATGACTCTGCTCCTTCAGCCTCGTCACTCTCACTGAGCACTGATCAGCAGGTATGAAGTAGTTGTGGCATTTGTTCTTTGACACAAATTAAGGTAGTTTATTTTTCATAACAGCCCAGATTCAATACAAAGTAACACAAAGTAATAGTGTGCATGTCCCAACCTAAAGACTGAAAGTTCCATTTCATGGCATTTTAACTTTTTATTTTTAAATGTAATACAAATTAATTAATTTAAATTTGTTAAATTAATAAAGTTGATTAAATTAATAAATTTATAATTTATTAATAAATAAAATTAATTAATTAAAATAAATTAATACAAAGATGGTGGGACATTGGTTAGACATGGTATATGTGTAAGCCATCAGGTTGTCTTCATTTTGGAAACAGGGTGATTGCATGCCAGTCAACCAATCAGCAAGCATTATTAAACACTTCCTGTATGCCAAGATCATTGGTTTAGAGCTAGAAGGGCCTTTAGAAGCCATTTTCTTCATTCCTCTCATTTTTATAGATGATGAAGCTGAGTCCTAGAGAGGTTAAATGACTTACCTAAGGTGACATGAGTAATAAGTGGCAGAGCTTGGAATTTACTGTGAATCCTCAGACTCTGAATCCATTGCTCTTTTCTGCTGTGCAATATTGAGTTTATCTTAGGAATGACTATTATTGCCCCTCAAGGCACATGGATGTGGGTGGCCAGAAATAGAAATCCAAATACATAGGAGAAAAAAGAGAATTTACTCTGGTGATCAGGGCACCTTTCCTGCCCCCCTTCTCCTGGGCTATGTTTAGGGATAAGCTAAAATTTGGATTTATAGAATCTAGGATCATTAGAATGAATCTGTTTTGTTATATGGAATAAGATAAAATTATCTGATATTATAGCAGAAAGGATCTTTAGTCCAGGCTTCTAATTTAACATATGAGATGGGGGGAGTGGGAAAAGCATCCAGTAAGTACTCATGATATATATGCCAGGTACTGGGCTAAACACATTATAAATATTTTCTCATTTGATCCTCACAGCAATCCTTTAAGGAAGGTGTTTGTCATGATCTCCATTTCACAGTTGAGGAAACTGAGGCAGACAGAGAAGTGACTTGCCCAGGGTCACTCAGCTAGTAAGTGTCTAAGGCTGGATTTGAATTCAGATCTTTTTGACTCCAGACCCAGCAGTCTCTCCACTATGCCACTTAGTTGCTCTTAGAAGGCTGAGACCTAGAGAAGTTTTAAATGTTTTTCCAAATCCCACAGCTTCTAAATACTAGAGCAGGAACTGTAGCCCACTTTCCTGATTCCTAGTCCTGAGCCCTTTGCCTACACCAAGCAAGAAATACCATTCCCAAGTAACTGATTGGTATTGGTAGACAATTCATTTATTTCATCAGGTTGACCTTGTTTAAAATAGCCGAGTCAAAAAATATGTATTACTAAACAATGAGTAGGGCCAGCTATGAGGTTACAGACTAGTAATATTGCTCTTCTTTCTTCTTGAAAGCAGTTTAACAGTAAAACAAGAGATGGGTTCACTGTGAATACAAAAGTTCCCAGCCTCAAAGATCAAGGGAAGGAATATGATGGATTCACAATTACTATAACAGGAGACAAGTATGTATGCTTTTAAAAGTGTGAGTATAAAATATGGCCATGTATATGTGTGTGTGCGCGCACATAATATCTACATAGAAGTATATCCCAAGGGCTGGTATACAGAAATAATCTGGTTAATTTTCATTTTCCTATTAGAATGAAAGACATCAAGACTTGGTACATAGCCAGAACCTTGTACTTTTGTTGAGGACTACTGACTTGGGATGTCTGAAGGTTGTAGTGCCAATGCAGTATTTACAGCACCACGATCACAATAAAGACTGTGACTATAAATATTGCATGACATTGTATTGCAAAATATACCAAACTCTCCATATAGAGGACAGAACTGAAATATTTATTTAGACACCAGAAAATCCAATCCCAAAACCAGTAAGCCAATTCCGTCATAGTACCAAAGATATTAAGAAGCCTTAATAACACTGAGAGCCACAGCATCCTTTAGCCTTCCCACAAACCAATACAAGATCAATATTTACTCACAAACCTCTCGCCTTGCCTCAACCTCCTCTCTCTCCTACCCTCTCGCTAACTCTGGCTCCCAGCTTCCTATGGGCTCTGCTTCCCTTCTGCAAACTCCCCCCACCACAGGCTCCATGTGACTGCATTCAGCCTATTAGGGTGTAGAATTTACTTTCAAAGCAGGGGAGGTCTTCAAAGTCCCCCCTAGGTCTATTAAGGGGAAGGGAAGATCTTCAAATTTCCATTCCCATTACAAAGGTTTAATTTGGTATAGTCGTTAGCTGCATGTCTTCAGTTTGAATTTTCTGATGAGCCCTAATCTAGCAGTTTTCCATGTTTTAAGTACAGAATTCTTTCTAGAAAGCACTGTGTTTTCTGTATCTTTGGAAACTCACATTGGATCATTGATCCTGTAGGAAACTATCTGAAAAACTGCCTTTAGGCTTTTGAGTGCTTATGAAAGTTGGGAAAAATTGTGCCTGCATTGTGAGTAAGGAAGGGAGGGAAGATTAAGCTGAGAGCTTTTCAGGAGTTGACTGGCAGAACTGTGAAATCAAATCTCACTTCAAATGGGGGTAAAAATTTAAGAGTTCAAAATCAAGTGCAGTCAGGTTTGGGTCAGAAGAAGTAACTGGCAAATGATTTGGAATGGAACGTGGAAATTGAGAAGGTAAAGTAAAGAGTGGGGAAAATCAAGTACAGCATTTCTACACTTACTATTTTTTATTTAATCATTATGTTTTAGGCAACTCCAAAGCCAATCTCGTTCAGTTATCAGTTAAACAACAAGCACAATTGGTCCCATTCAGTAATTCTGGTTTTAATTTGTATGCCATGAGGGAAGGAAGAAAACAAGCATGTAGTAAGTGTTTATTATGTGCCAAATGCTGGGGCTACAAATGCAAGCAAAAGGAAAGACAGCCATTGCCCTCTAAAAGCTTGCGTTCTAATGGGGGGAATGTAACATGTAAAAGCAAGCAAAGCTAGTTAATGAAGATCTGGCATGGGTCATGATTTCCAAGGCCTAAAGCCAGGATTAGGGCTGGGAAAGGGAATGAAGGCAGGCCAGCCTGGGCTGCTCCAGGTCATGGAAGTTCCAGGAGGAACTCACCATGGGGTGAGGAGGGCAGGTCTTATAGAGGGCTATTCCAAGTTGAGAAGGCCCCAGGGGTGATTGGATGTGACAGGTCAAAGAGGCCCCAGGTTCTGTAAGTTCCAGGAGAAGATAGCTACGGGACATGGTTCTGAAGTCCAGAATTCAAGGCCAGGAGGGAAACGAAGCATCATGTAATTTTGAATTAGTCACAGATCTTTGCTTTCTTAGTGTAACGTGGGCAATTTGCTACTTTATGAAGAACTTTGACGTGCATGCATAGGATCCCTAAATAAATATAGTGATTCCCCTGTAAATGCATCTTTGGAGAGTGAAGCTCCTTTATAGTTGTAATGCCAAGCAAAGGCAACTTCCAAGATTTGGAATACCAGCATTGTAACTCTCCATTTATTCAGTGACAAATTAAGGCAAAACATTCACAGAAAAGAGAGAATCAAAATACAGCCTTCACCATGTGTAATTCAATAATTTAGTAAGTCCTCAATTCAATCACAAAGTACTAAAGTCCAAGTACTACTCCATTCCTGGGCAGTATATTCATTTAGTCAATCACAAAATCTTCTCTCTATTCAACTGGAGATTAGTTTCCAATCATAAACAAAGTACATTCATTTGGTAGCAAGTTCTCAATTCAGTCACAAAGTATAAAATCAAAGTACCCCACCCCTGCCTAGTACATTCATTTAGTCAATCACGAAGTCTTTCTTCTCAAATGGAGATTAGTTTCCAATCATAAACAAAGTATATTCATTCAGTCAATCACAGAAAACAAAAATCAAAAGTTTTCCACCCCTGGATCACAACTGAATTACAATACCATCCATTACCACCTAACACCTTCTCAAAGGAGCAGTGAAGAACACAAAGGCCATCTACCCCAAGCCACAGCAAGGTTATCATCACAGCATTCAGTATCCAAGGAGAGGTCTTTTCTTCATCTTGCCTCATCAACCAAGGCAAGTTCTCAGCAATCTCTGTTCCTGGGGAGACAATGCTTAACAAAGCCACAATATACATTGCCAGCGTCCTCATCAATTCACTCTCTGCCTGCAGAACAGTCTCAGGACCCCTGAAACCATCAGCAAGACCCTTCTCCAGGATTTCTGTAAACATACAACAAGAAAATCCTGCTTCAGGGCTTCTGAACCAACAGCAAGGCTCCTCTGCAACAACATCATTATCCTTTACCAGCAGGTGAATCTGGCAAAACAACATCAAAACAGACAGACAGAATACCAGCATTACAGTCATGCCTCCTCAGTTCTCAGCAGCTCCAGGTGGCACTTCTCAAAAGTCCTGGGCAGCTCCAACTGGCCCTCAGCAGTCTGGATGGCCTTGGCTGGCAGTTCTCTCTCTCTCTCTATCTCAGCAACTCTGGCCCCCAGCAATTCCCCTCTCTCTCTGCCTCCACAATGTTGCTCCCCAAAAGTTTTTCTGGACTCTCTCTGCTTGGGCCTTCTCTCTGCTTGGGCCTCTCTTTAAATCAGCGGTTCTCAACCTGTGGGTTGCGACCCCTTTGAGGGTCAAACAACCCTTTCACAGGGGTCACAGGGGTCGCCTGAGACCATCGGAAAACACATATTCCTGATGGTCTTAGGAACCGAGACACCACTCTTCTAATTGTCTCCAGGAGGGTCCGCCCACATGCAGATATGTCCACATACAAGTATTAAAGCAGCATTAGGTGCATTGTTGGTGGAGTTGTGAATTGATACAACCATTCTGGAGAGCAATCTGGAACTATGCCCAAAGGGCTATAAATAATTGCATACCCTTTGACCCAGCAATACCACTGTTGGGATTATATCCCAAAGAGATTACAGAAGTGGGAAAAGGTCCCATACGTGCAAAAATATTTATTGTAGCTCTCTTTGTGGTTGCAAAAAACTGGAAATATAGGGGATGCCCATCAATTGGGGAATGGCTGAACAAGCTATGGTATATGAATGTAATGGAATACTATTGTGCTATAAGAAATGGGAAGGAGATGGACTTCATAATTACCTGGAGAGGCTTATACGGACTGATGCTAAGTGAGAAGAGCAGAACCAGGCA
>CM053586.1:245040813-245070362 GCA_028646515.1 Pseudochirops corinnae
GTGATTGTGGAACTGAATCTTGTAAATTAAAAGTAAATGAGTAAATAAAAAAAAAAGCAGCATTAGGAAGGTTGAGAACCACTGCTCTAAATCCATGGCACTAACTCCTCTCAGTTCAGCCCCCTCTCTTCATGTCAACAAGTCCATCCCACAAGTGGGATTCACAAGCTCTGGGTTTCAACACTCAACCCGAAAACCAAGCCAATAGAGGGGAACATTTAAATTCCGTTACCATTACAATAGTGAAGTCTAAAGACCCCAAGGAAGAAATGTTGGTATGTGTCATATAGCATAACCAGTCTTACTAAGCTGGGTAAACAAATGTCATTGCCACCATCAGCATTTATTAAGCATCTGTTATGATAGACACTGCAGATTCAGGGATACATAAAAAAGTAAGAGTCCCTCTTCTTGAGCTCTGAAGAGTCTATTGGGGAACTAGGACACATACATAAAAGGTGTCATCCTGAGAATTTGATAAGCATGAATGAGGTCTTTTGAACATAACAGTGAAGGCCAAACCTCTGTCTGGGTTTACATAATTATTTTAACTGATACTCTTTATCCATATAACTGGTTACAATTTGGTAAAACTACTATCACCCAATCCCTGCCTGTCTGTCCCGTACACAAAGTTAATCATTAGAGGTTTTGTCCTTGCTGAAGTTCAGATAAACTCTCTCTTTAGCATTCCCCTCCCAGCATAATAATTGACACAGTCTACCTGTTCCCCTGTGAATTAAATTATTCCTCATATATAAACTACCTATCTAAAGCTGCCTTATCAGATACTATCAGAGTACTCGAAAGATGTTAGTACATAGTACTTATATAGCTTGAAATAACAGGGTAGCTATAAGAGATTTCCAGGATTAGTTTTCTTACGTTGGGATCAAGATTGTTGTTTTGTATCAGATATTACAAATGTTCAAGATCACTAACAAGATCTGAGTGTATGAATGCTAGTTCATAATTTCCTCTTGGTTTCACTGTTAGGTAAATGGTAGGTGCCTTTATACCTGTTAACCATTAATTGGCTGGTTTTTCAGAACCTAGAACTCTCAGCTAGAACAGTGGCAGTTCTCTGGCAAAGAGTGGTTCCAGAATTATATTCTTTGGCAGTTCTAAGTCACCCTTAAATATATAGAGCTGTATTCCCCTTTATGAACCTATGCTCATAGAGACAACTGGTCAAAGTAGGTTGGCTTTCACATTGCATTTTATCCTTTGAAGTTATATGTAGAAACTAAATGCAGTGAAAGGGAAGATACGCCAGTATTTAGCTATTTGTCTTTCTGCCACATCCAGAAAACTTTCTGGGTTTTGCTTCTTTTCTTTTCCTCAATATTTGGGTCTCTGAACGAGTTGTGTAACCATTTCTGTTCGTTCTTCTTCTTTCAGAGTTGGCAATATATTATTTTCTGTGGAAACTCAAACCACAGAAGAAAGAACACAATTATATCATGCCGAAATAGATGCACTGTATAAAGATCTCACAACTAAAGGAAAAGTATTAATTCTCTCATCAGAACTTGGGGTAGGTTATTATGTCTACTTTCTCCTAAAGGGGATTGATTCACAATATAAATCTTTTCTTTTATGTCTCTGCTAACATTCTTTTTCTGCTATGAAAACATATACTATCCATGTAATAATCTTGAATTACTCTGTGTAATATCTACCTTCTTTTTCTGATGCTATTCTTTAAACATATACATAACAACAACAACAGAGCTATAAAAACCTAGAACTTAGCAACTTTGGTTAAAGGAAACAAAATGATTGATTTCCATTTTTAGGAGCAGAATGATACAACTAAAGCAAGGTATTGGCAGTATGATACACTTTTGGTTTGGCCAGAACTGTTTGAGAAACTGCTCTATGATGAAAATGGCATGAGCTCTTCCCCTGTCATTTTTCTTCTCTTGTTATGATTTCAATGAATAATTATCATAAATTGATTCATGATAGTTATTTATGTAAAATCCCACTTTTTAAATTAACTATGACTAGCTGTTTTTGACTTGCTTACAGTAATGAGAGTGCACTTCAGTTATCATTGCTTTATGTTTTTTGGATCTTTCCTGTTTTTATTAACGTTAAGCCTTGACTGCTTGCCTACTCTAGATTCTAATTCAGTCTCATCATTGATTTGCTTTGTGACCCCGGGAAAACCACTTTTTCTCTCTGACATCAGTTTATTAGTTTTTGTATGTCATCATGAGGGATTTATGAGGTAATGTTAGCAAAAGATTTAAAAACTTATCTTAGTTTCACAGTAAACTAAATTTCTTGAACCATAATGGGTTTGCATGTGTACGTTATCTTTTATGGAAAGCGTTCGAGATGGGAATCATTCAGTTTTTCTAGAAGGAAGAAGATAGTTCAGTATAGACTACACGTTAGGACTCGCTAGGGATAGGATAAGATGGAAAGTTGGAGAGTTTCATTCCTTGTAGGGAGGAATAAGCCAACGTTTTTTCTCAATGGAAATAATTCATGTGTGTCTTGTCACCTTATGGATAATTATTTTACAACCCAACCCAGTATTTGGTGTTCATGGGTTTCTGTTTCCCTCCCCAGGAGGCTGATGCTGTCTGCAACCTAATTTTGTCCTTAGTTTACTACTTCTATAATTTGATGCCACTCTCCAGAGGATCCAGGTCAGTGGTATTCCTTAATTATAAAACGTGTGCCCTTTGGATAAACTGCCTCAGGTAGAAAAATTAAATATCAAAAAATAAAACATCAGCCTGTAGTATTCCTTTCCTGTCCCACAAAACACAACCAAAATGGTACCTGTACAACACAGTATCATCAGAAAATGCCAATTTTTTAAGAAATGGGACTTATGCTATGGCTTGAAGATTAGTAAGCCTATTGATCTGCTAAAACCAAAGAAGGAGTTCTAAAGATGAGGTCCCCACTTTCAATTCTCTGAAAGGCAAATTTGTGAACTGTTATTATTCATGAGAGATTTGAATTGTTGGTGCCTGCAGGCCACATGCAGCCTTGTAGGTCCGTGGGTGCAGCTTTTTGACTGAGTTCAGGTTTTACAGAACAAATCCTTTTATTAGGAGATTTTGTTCTGCGGAAGTTTGGATTTAGTCAAAGGGCTGCACTTGAGGACCTAGAGGGCCACATGTGACCTGGAGTCTGCAGGTGCCACACCCCCTTTGTAGGTAATAAAGCTAATTTCCATAGCAACATAAACAGACATTTTCCTTTCTTTTATTGGTAATTGGACACTTAGGGATATTTGGTTTTTAGCCCTGGCACATACACATTTATCTATTAATGTCTTTTAATGTTTCTGTTGTACTGGCTGCACGTATTTCACATGCATACCTTATTTCCTTGAAACCTAGAAAAATGACTGTTTTCTTGTTTATATAATGAACCTCATCAGTGTATGGAGACAGTACTGACTTAAAGCATCCAGGTTTCTTATCAAGAAGAAAGCTTTTGCTAGGCATAGTATCCCATGCCTATAATCCCAGCTAAGCTGGACTGTCTGATCTCCTGAGCTTGAGAGTTCTGAGCTGGGCTATTCTGATTAGCATCTCCACTAAGTTCAGTATTAATTCAGTGAGCTATTTGAGGAGAGAAGCTGCACCAAATTGCCTAAACAGCCTAGGTCAGAAACAAAGCAGGTTGTTTTGGCTCCTGAGCCAATTAATTAGCAGAGGAGTCAGACCTGTAAGTAAGAGTAGTCTCTGAACTTCCATCCTGGGCAAAAGATAGAGAAACCCAGTCTTTAAAAAAATAATAATAATAATAATAAGGAAGCTTTTATAACAAGTCAGTTTTCACTTTGGTCTGGTTATCACAAACTGAGACTGGGTTCAACTTTTAATTCCCATGGAATGTTGTAGTCAAAGTTTTGAAGCTGGAGTTTTTTTTTCCCCCTTACATGATATGTAGTAATATGTAGATGAGCCTATGCACACATAACCTTTGGGAACCCAGGGTCACCTCTGCTCCATGATGAGGCATTGTGGTAGCACTTTGTAGAGGACATAGATGTAGCAATAGGACCTGTCATTTCTCTGGGGTGGAAACTCCTTCTACCAAGCAGATTGGCACCTTCTCTACAATTTATAATATGAGAGAGTTGCCTAAATCACCAAGAGGTTAAGTGAGTCTCTTATACTCAGGGTCACATAGCCAGTCTCTGTCAGACTCAAGACTTGAACCTGGCTCCAGTGCCAGGGGCTCTCTATCCATTATTACATCTAGGAAGGGGGAGTTCTAGATTCACATGCCAGCTTTGATATAAAACTGGGGAAAGCCATGTAACCTCTCAGAGTTTTAAGTTTCCTCATTGCCAAGGAAAAATAATGTTTACACCTACCTCACAGCATGGTTATGAATGGTTTTCATAAATCTAAAAGCGGCAAATAAATCTGAGTTGTTAATGCAGAGGACAGGAAAACATAGAGGGGTTTTGATCTGGATTATTGGGGAGACATCCATACCAGTGCAATTGTCAGTCTATCTGTCTGTTGATAGCACTGTATTAATATTATTAACATTAGATGTAGTGACTGAAACTTTGTTTTTTGTTTCTTATTTCATTGTAACTAAAGTCGGAGTAGGACAAAAACTAAAGAAACAATTCAGTATTATTCTTTAAAGTTTAGTTGGTGTCATCTGATTTTGATTAATCTTGATTACTCAAGTTTAAAACAAATTGATTGTATCATACAATGATGATTGGATGATCTCTTAAGGGCCTGTCTAGCTCTTAAAATTCTCTTTCTGTGACTTTCATTCTAAGGGTCCAAAATATTGTTGAAAACAGATATGGAAGTTTAGTCGTTTGAGTCAAGGTAGCTGTGTGGTGAACGGGAAGGTCACATCAGCCGAATAGAATTTGATCATTGTTGCTTTTTGTCCATATAGTGTAATAGCTTATTCTGTGATTGTGGGCGCATTGATGGCAAGTGGGAAGGAAGTAGCCGGAAAAATTCCCAAAGGAAAGGTATGTTGGAGTTTGTAATAGAAAGTTGGTCAGTTGTACATTAAATTTCAGTTTGTGAATTTTTCCTATTTCAAGGTACATCAATTGATTTCAAGCTGTTTTCTTTAGTAGTAAACCACACAAGCTAAAGTTGCATTTTTTCCCCACTCCAGTTAGTTGACTTTGAAGCCATGACAGCTCCTGGATCAGAGGCCTTTAGCAAAATAGCCAAAAGCTGGATGAGCTTACAAAGGTAAATAAATGTTTTGGGGAAAGCTGGAAGTTGCTCCAGACTGGGCATAGCAAGTATCTGTTTACCACTCCTAGATCTTTAAAGAAGCATTTTTTATAATATGAGTCATTATTGACCAGTAAGCTTCATTTGTGTTTTAAATGTTTAGGATTTGGGGTTTTTTGGTAGCTATACTGGGCCATTAAAAGAGTAGACATATTGAAATAGAATGGAAAAAAAAATGGGGCTGTTAGAAGCAAAATTTGTTTACAAAATAAAAACAAGTCTCCCTTTTTTCCAAACTGTTTTCAAAATAATCAGATGTTTATTTCCACATAATTTAGAAAAGTCACTTATTACCCGAAATCCTTGGTGTCATTTATCCTGTATTAAGGTGTTGAAAGTATAAACAATAAATTTTCAGATTTTTCATTAAGCAGGAAATAACTTAAATTCCTCTTTTCCATGTTTTCAATTTTCAGAAGTTTTTGTTGTAATTTAAGCCAGAAGTACACGTCTCAGTAATTATTCTTCAGTAATGAATTACAAATAGCAGTAAGTCAGTAACTCTGCCATAGAAGGTGGGGGAGGAGAATTGCACCTTCAATAACGTTTCCTGGCTTTTGTTTTCAGAAACATCAAAGAGGGTTAAATCAGTCTCAAAGTAAGACATGCTCTAACCTCAGAGAAATAAGCAGACTGTGCTATCTGAACTCCCTGTTCTTTTTCTTCTACTTCCCTACCCTTGAGATTCCATCTATCTCCTCATTTTGCTTTCAGATCCATTTGACAGAGCAGCCAACCCTCATAATTGCTGAGTAATCTGTATTCTCTTTTAAAAGTCAGTTCTAAAGTGAGTTCAGTTCTAAAGTGAGCTGTTCACCCAGATTGTTAATATTGGGAAGCTCCCTGGTTCTGCTGTCAAGAAGACCTGGATTCAAATCCCACTTTGAATTATTACTACCTGTGTGACTTTGGCAAGTCCTTAACCTCAATGGACCTCATGTTCATTTGAAAAAGGGAAGGTTGTACAAGATAGCCTTCCAGATATGTATTCCTCTGTAGCTATTATATTTAACTCAGCAGTCAACACTTAGTATTTGAAACGATTGTGCTTTGTCCTGCCAGGTGCCTTCTCTCATTTCAGTTTCATTCAATCAGTTGACTCTACCTTTTGTAAATTATGCTATTTCTCAAAAATATGCCTTGGAGATTATATTTCCTTTTATCACATAATTTTGAATCACTTCTCTTGCCTCAGTTACATTTTAAAGAATTATTCACTTTACAAAGGAGGGGAAAAAAGGTTCATTTATTTGTCTGTTGGCAGAACTCCTAAACCAACTAATTAGTTTAAATTTGCAAGACTCATTTCAAGTACCACCTCCTGTAGGAAGTCTCTCTTGATTCCCTCACCTTATTCCATAAATTCCTTTATATACATTTTTAAATTTTTTTATGTATATATTATTCTCCACCTCTTTTCTACCCCATAGAATGGAAGCTCTTTTGAGGGCAGGTAATATTTTGATTTTATCTTTGTACTTTGCAATATTTAACATAATGCCTCACACATAGTAGGTGCTTAATAAATGCCTGCTGAATAAATGAATCCTGGTTATTTTTCTCTAATTTCTCTCCTTACCCAGTTGATTCATATGTATGGGAATGAATGAATACGTAGTAGGAATAAAAATCTTGTTCTTTTAGGCAAATTGTGTTGTCTTCATGTCTTTTTTTTTTTCTTTCAGTATTCCTCCTTCTTACAAGAGTCTTCCATCAGTATCAGAGACATTTCCAACATTAAGAACCATGATTGAGGTGCTAAACACAGACTCTTCTCCACGGTGTTTTAAGAAACTATAGTTGTTCTATAGTATTTATTATAAAGTAAAGGGCTGGGACCTCTTGCTTCTCTTAAGTTATTTTTTTGAAAAGTGAAATTATGAAGAAATTAGGTCCTTTATTACTTTTGATACCAATTTTTGATAGGAACTGAATACTTGAAAGCATTTTCTTTACTTTTCCAGACTCAAATCATGAGAGTTTTGTGGGTGGGACTAAAAGTCTGGGAGGGAAAAAAATGTATTGGCCAATGGCCTGTTGGTTTTCATTAATAATAGCCATACACTGCTTCCCTATAGCAAAACAGTATATACATTTACTTTTAGAGACCAAAAATTAGGAATTAAAAATAGCCCTGATGATTTTATTCCTTATATAGCAATGGGATTTTTTTCCCCTCCAAGGAATATTTACCTTTATGGACTTTCTGATAAGATTGTCCTTTTCAGCTCATAAAAAATCATACTTCGTGTTCAAAATCTCAAATGTTTTCAAGCAGTGAAAGCATTTTAAGACCATTGATGGATGCCACACAGCATACACATAAAATTTTGGTGATACAATTGTCAGCTAGTGTTCTAGAACACTGAACTACTGAATTGTGCTTTTTTTTTCTTTTGTTGAAAAACCTACTGTACGTCACCAATTTGGGGCACTGGATTGTGTGTGTTGTGTGTCGTATTAACTGGTTGCTATTTCAGGTAGCAGTGTATGAAAATTCAAAACTTCAAACAACCACTGATTTTACAAAATCTGGTTTCCATTTTGGGGTTGGGGAGGATGATGTGAAAACAATGAACCTCTGGTTAATTAAAAGGTTGCCGTTTGAAATTCATTTTCTTTGACTTTTGTGACTGTATTTTTAGAACCTTGACTATTTTCTCAGATGCTTGCATACACAAGACATACATAAGAATGACCTGCATTTGTATGGTACAGAATTATCTGCACACAGGTAACTCAAAGGAGAGGTGTTTAAAAAAAAAAACCTATCATTCTTGGTAGAAAGCCAACCAGAAGACTGACCATTATGTAATAGAAAAGGAACTGTGGCTAAACCTTTTACTCCATTTGAATAATTTGTTAACTAGGGGGAAAACAATTTAAAACATCAGCATACAAATGGAATGTAAGCTTTTTTGTGTACACAAGTGAATATAAATTAACATCCCTCAAAGAAGCCATCCTTTCTAAAGGCATATGGGGTAAAGTATGATCAGGGCTAGGTTTTCTCTGGAAAGAGTTCTCAAAGGAGGTAAGGAGATGGTCAAAGATAAGTGGGGCAGACTGGGAGACAGCATTCCAGATGAGGAAAACAGCATTCACAAAGGCTTTACCAAACTGAATGAGTTTGTGCCAAATAGGAAACAGATTTGGGTGGGGAGGAGAGGGAAGAGGAAATCATTGGAAATTAGGTTCTTTACATTAAGGGTACATTTGGAAGTTAGTGGAAGACTCAGAATGCCTGGCAAAGAAGTTTAAAGGAGGTCAGGGCACCTAAGGCAGCTTATATTTTTGAATATGTAAGGAATTTTCCCAAATGGTTGACAAATTTTTATTCTTTTGAAGAATTTAGAAAGTTTCACATGTAGGAGGTAAGTAGATCTAACTTGTATTACTGTATTTAGAGAAAGGGCCTGAAGTTTGTGTGTGTATAATGTATGTATTATACATACACATATATACTCGTATATTTATAGATCTAGATACATAGGCTAGGGTAAGCCATTATGGTCCCTTCCAACTCTCAGATTATGTGTTTACATTCAACAGTTTAAAGTTTTAACTACCATGTGAAAAATGGCTTTTAATTTTACCCTGTTTTCCTGTGCTATCAAGAGACTATGAACTTGGAATGAAAGGCTTTTGTCAGTAACCATCTATTAACATCTACTGTGTGCCAGATGTGCTGAGCACTAGGAATGCAAAGAAAGTCAAAACAGTGCTTGTCCTCAGGTGCTCACACTCTAATGGGAGAAGACAACACATAAAAAGAAACTGAAGAGGAGTGAGAAAGGAATGGTACCTGAGGGCTTGTAGCCAAGTGGATGATGATGAGGGGGCTGCCTTGGACCCCCTCCTTAAATGGAGGATCTGGGAGGAGCTCTCCACTGTCCACCCTCTCCACTCTAGGGAGGGAGTGGTCTCAGGTGTTTGGTGTTTGGATAAGTGAGTTTCAGATTTGGCTCAGTCTTGCTAAAAAAAGTAAATGTTACTGAACACAGTAGTTGAGAGTAGGAGAATAAAGTTTGTACGGATCATTCCAAATATGGATGGTACCCAGTATAGAAATTTTATATCCTAATGGATCATAACTAAGGAATATGAGTAGGCTCTTATAGCTAATGCCATGCCAGAAGACAAGAGAGGAGATTCTGGCATACAATCCACCTGGAAATGTGTTGTGTGGCATTGATGCCTTGGTTTTCTAGGAGCTGTCAGTTCAGGTGTGTTCTAGACCCAAGGGTCTTCATTTTTTAAAATAAAAACAAAACAATATTGTCCAAACTAAAGGTAACTAAAGCTTTCTCGTGTTTGCTCACTTTGGTATTTTGCCTGATATCATCGATTTAAGGTCATTCCTTCTGGCATGAAATAGCAACAGAGCTGACATGAAAACAACTGTTCACAGCATCCTTAAGGGCATGCTTTTAGGGACAGATTAAAATAGATGACTTGTGGATCACCATTTGTACCCCTGGCTGCCTTTCAAACTACAAACTCTGAAACAAGAAATAAAAATTCAAATACCAGAAATGTTTTTGTAACAATTTAATTTTTTTCTATTTTTAAAAAACAGAAATATATTAATTATTCCCCCATTCTGTTTACATAGTGGCTGTGCATCATTGCTAAAGACCCTTCTGAACATGTTCTGAATATGCTGGTTATTCAACTCTTGACAGTAATTCGGATTTCAACCCAATTGCAGGAATGTTCCTGGAAAAGTTTGTCATACAGTTCCCATTGGCATATCAAATTTGGCAAATTTGTCACCCAAGATCAAAACAATCTTAACTTGGAGAGAAAAAAAATGGGAGAATATCCTCATTTTCAAATAGGATCTTTTAAATAAGGGTCCCAAACATCCCTTAGTTGCCAGTAAATTCTTTTTAGGGGGCAAAATTTTGCACAACAAACATCTAAACAGAACGTTCCAGCCAAAAGCTGGCTCCTGATGCTTTGGAGGAAGGCGAAAAACCTCCATCACACATTAGGCCAATTTTGTGTGGATGGTGGGGAAAAATTCCTTCCTGACCCCCGAAGGCAATCAGCTTTTGCCCCAAGCATGAGGTTTGTAATCCACCATATTCATCCCCTTACCCCCCATTCTCCCTTGCCTCTTCACCCCTGTGGGAACTAAACTATGGGATAGAAGAGTCAGGATCTAGAATAGAAAAGGTAATTGGAACAGTTCGGGGAAGCAGTCAGGGAAAGGGGAGAATGAGAAGGTGAGAGTTAAAGCAGGGACAGGTGTGTTTTGTGAACTTAGACCAGGTCAAGGGAGGCAGTCTGCCTGGACTCTACCATCAGCCTATTGGTGGATATGTCTAGGTATGTTCCCCACTGGGGACAATTAGCCTTTTGCTTAACCTGGACAAACACTTGGTTCTTTCTGATGAAACAGAACAGGAGAATATGGTTCCTTCATCTTAGATGATCCTGGTTCTGGGTGGTCTCCTATAGCATTTTCTTCCTTGGAAATCCATCTTCTGCAAATGAAAAGATTTAATGAAGAATAAGGAATCTCATGGACAGAAAGGGAGGTAAGTATCATCTTCATCTGTCAATCTACTTACACTGGTTTACTTGGGTGTTTCAGAACAAAATCAGACACCCCAAATAAACAGTATGAAACCCTTTGGCCCTTCCTGCAATCTGATATTATCAAGGAAAAATAATTTAGTAGGGGGAAAAAAACTAATCAAAGCCTTGAATTCTGACGAGGTTCTTTGTTGCAGATTAGCTGATATAGTTGGCATGTAGGAAAACATCTATTACAATCCCTGAAGATTAAATTGAAAAAGGAAAGTTATTGATCATCTTTACTACCCTGCTTCTAAGTAGAAAAAACTGCTCACCTCAGCTCTTTCTGCACTCACAGGTCTGGTCTCTAGAGTCATTCTGACGAGCAGGCAACAGCCTAGAGAGAAACAACCCAAGAAATCAAGTCAAGAAATACATGTATCCCTAGCACCTAGTACAGAGGTACTAAATACATGTATCCCCAGCACCTAGTACAGAGGTACTTACTTAGTTCTTCTTGACTGATTACCCTTCTTACTTTTGCAAAGGCATTATAAGGCCCTTTTGGAAGCCTTGGGATTCTAGTTCTAGTTGGACCACCCCATGTAACCCGTCAATCTAACCATTTAACTTGTGTTAATTATACTTAACTATCGATAACCAATTCAACAAAACCTTGTTAAACTCTTTCTGTGCTAGACCCGGGATGAAACACCTTAGGGATGAAAATCCCTGCCCCGCTTGAGTTTAGCTTATTGAAGGTCTGTAGCATACACAAATAATACAAAATTTAAGCCAGTAGCACTTGAGAAGCAAAAGAAAGCATAAGGTGTAGACATAACCCCCTAAAGTCAAGGAATACGTTGAGCCCCAGGCCTGGTAGGCAGTTAACTTGTTGACTGCAAATAAGCTGACAACTGGGAATGTATTAATACTAAATACTCTCATGGGTTGAAAATAAAGTGAAGTAATTTAATTGCCTAGGAACTCAATTCCTTCCTGTTTTGATATGAAAAGGGAAAGAAGCAGGATAATACTACAGTTGTTTCCTTTCTGGAAATCACTGATTATCTCTATCATAAGATAAAAGTACTCACCTGAGGGGTAGACCCCTTGACCCCCTGCCTAGAGCCAATTTGCGAGCTGTAGCTGATGTTTGTGGAGACTGAAACAAATAGGAAAGCATCCTGGTGTAATCCTCTGAGCCCTCCTTTGTCACAATTAGTCTTTATAGTATATGTGACCATGACTTCACAATGACCAGAGGGATGAGCTGGTATACATTTTGTTGAGGAGAAAACTTGCAAGTGGTTAATAACAAATAGTTTCTATTACTAATGAATCAAATTCATCTTGCTCATTCTAGAGAGCATTTCTAAATAGAATAAATTTTTAGGCTGTAATATAATAGCAGGCAAATTGTTAAGTTAACAGGAATAAATATGATTTTGACCCCATTTTTCAGAAAACAAAATATGTACATGTCTTCCCCCTACCCCCCCAAAGTTCCACATATGAGTAGTAGAATGGACCAGCCCCGTACCTTGGTAATGAAGCTAAATTATAGAGCAGTCTGTAGGAATGATCTGGACTTTAAGAGGTCATCAAAAATTCTGATTCTAGGTTCCTTGAACTTGAGTCAAGCAAGCTTTGCCATAATTGGATCATACTTATTTAGTAATAGAATTTATTAGAAAAGGTGGGAATGGTGATCACTCATTGGTTACAGCCCTTCTATATGACCAAACTATTGTACAATGTGAAAGTATTTGCAGATCCTATACATGATTGCACGCCACCATGGGGGGGGGGGGAAGGGAGGGGAGAAAATCTGAAACTCAAGTGATTGTGGAACTGAATCTTGTAAATTAAAAGTAAATGAGTAAATTAAAAAAAAAAAAGAAAAGGTGGGAATGAAAGATCTGACTCTATAGCCTAAAAAAAAAAGTAAAATAAAAATTGGATGACCTACTTAAAGTAGGTCATTTATCCTTCCCCTAAATTTCTAGCTTTTGCTGACCAGGAAGGAGTCCAGTAACTGATAACACAAGAGTTGACTCAAAAAGGGAGATTGTGGCTAATATATCAGTCTGCTGCTGAATCACATGATTTCTTAGAAAAAACTAAAGAACCTAACCTTCCCTGGTTGAAACTGAAGGCAATATTTGAGGGCTATTGAGTGTCAGAGCCAGCAAATCAAAACTTTCCAGGATTGTTTCTGCTGAACTCCTCTACCTGGCCCTTGAAAACCACTGGGACCTTATGTTCAAGTCTGTTGATCTTGCAGTTGTATGGGAGGAAGGGAAAGTTCCATACAGTAAGGTTAAAAAATAGAAGTTTACCAGATGTTAAGCCTCAGACACAAGCTGTGTGACCCTGGGCACACTTATGCTTCAGTTTCCTTATTAGTAAAATGGAGATAATAGCATCCCTCCCAAGATTGTTGTTGGGAGCAAATAAAATTGTTAAAGTGCTTAACACAAGTGTCTGTTACATAGTAGGTGCTTATTAATGATTCTTCCCTTCCCCCTAAACCATATAATTGAAAACAAAATACATTTTTCCCTTAGTTCTCACATAGTCTTGAAGATATGATCATGTAGAAA
This sequence comes from Pseudochirops corinnae, assembly GCA_028646515.1. Classification (NCBI taxonomy): domain Eukaryota; kingdom Metazoa; phylum Chordata; class Mammalia; order Diprotodontia; family Pseudocheiridae; genus Pseudochirops; species Pseudochirops corinnae. The sequence goes on from CM053586.1 coordinate 245,054,207, forward strand.
GAAAGTCTTTTTATTTTGTACCATTATGGGGACTCTCACCTTAAAGAGTTTAAATGGTTGGGCATATAGAGAATCCTGTCCCAGCCACTTTCCATTCAGAGATAAATAAATCTCATGTTTTTATAACATTTTGGGCAGCTAGTTAACACAGTGGACAGAGTACTGGGCCCAGTGTCAGAAAATTCATCTTCCTGAGTTCAAATCTGATCTCAGAGATTTACTAGCTGTGTGACCCTGGGCAAGTCACTTAACCATTTTTGCCTCATCTGTAAAGTAAGCTAGAGAAGGAAACAGCAAACCATGCAAGTATCTTTTCCAAGAAGATCCCAAATGGGTTCAGGAGGAGTCTGAAACAAATGAATGATAACATAATATTTTAAAGCTTTACAAGATACTTTCCTCATGATAACCTTAGGAGGTAGGCAGTATTAGAATTATCTTTCCTATCTTATAGATGAGGAAAATGAATGAGGTTCACTGCGGACTGACTAGCCAAAAGTGAAACAGTTGTCCAGCAAAAGATGGGTGACTTGAATCCCAGGCTACCTCTGTAAGTGATTTATCTAAAGTCTGACAACAGATCTCTAACACCCCTAGAATTAGCAGCTTTGTCCCAGAAGTTTAGAAGGAGGCCTTATTTACCAACACCAAATGACCTCATTTCAGTTCAAATGAAAATAATCCAGTTAGTTCTCAAACCCAGGAGGTTAATGCCTTTGCCACTAGTAATACCTAGATAAGATCACAGGTAAAACATTTATAAAGTTACCTAGTGATCTTGAAACAAGCAAGATAGTTTCTGCCCCCAAGGAGCTTACTTTCTAATGAGAGACGATTAATAAAGGTGAGCTAGAATGGTGCTGGTGGTATTTTTGTGGGAAGTGGAGTAGAGGCCTGGACCCTAGCCCTGAAGGCAAAAGTTGATCAGAGTCAAAGTATCTACGGGTGTCAGCTGGGGTCTTGGTTGCTAGAGGTGATGGTCTAAGCAAAGCTGGCATGGCATGACTGGGACTGGTCAGAAAGTGATAGTATCTTTTGCTGCTGGAAGGTGTTCTGGGAAATTGATCAAATTTTTAGGCCCAATTCAATATATAATGAAGTAAAATGTGTGAGAAGTTCTATTTCCTGTACTAGCAACTTGAAGAAAATTCCATGTCTTGAGGCTATGTTCCAGCTTACTTCTCTGAGGACTCCTTGCTAATGTGGAATGTGTTTATTATGTTAAAGTTCCCTTATCTCATCTCCAGATAAATAGTTTAGACTGAAGAATTACACTTCCAAATTATTAAGAGGGTTGTATTGCTCAAGATGTCCTGGATTTGGGCACTCTTTAGCCCCATGCTTTATATTTTTTTTATTAGCATTCAAAATTAGTCTTCCAGAAGCCCTGGATCTGATTAAATGTTCAGCTTGAGCACCAAGATTATTGTGAAAAGAATGAAAGCTATTTTTGAGACTTGGAAAACTTTAGATCTATTACCCATTTATCCTCTGTTCTGATGGAAAAGTCTGGAAGCCATACTACCGGAAGCCCTGGGCCCCATTCTCCTACAAACTCTACTCAGATGAATCAGGCATAACATTTTAGTATTAATTTCTGTCCCTTGTTGAGACAAGAATGTAGAGGAGAAGCCTAACTCTTAACGTTTTGCTCATAGATTTAATTATATACACTTCCCTTTGGTTGTCTGAGACCACAAATACCTAAGATGTTATAGGCGAAGTTCTCCAGAAACATGCATCTATTCTGGTTGTCAGACATGAATATTTATTCATCCTTGGAGAAGCTGAATCAAGCATTGGGAAATAAAAGGCAAATCAGTTAACAAGCATTTATTAATCACTTTTTATGTGCAAGGACACTGAAAGGTAAGAACTGAACCTTGCCCTCAAGGAGCATACATTCTAATGGGGAAGGCAACATAAGTAACTTGGTACATTTAAGATATATACACAGTGAATGGAAGGTAATCTCAGAATGGGAGGGCCTCCTGCAGAAGGTGAGTCCAGTTCACTGAGATTACGATTCTTTTTCCCCAAGGCACACACAGGACATTCTGCAAAATCATAAAAGTAGATGATATGGAGGGTTTCCTCAGCCAACTAAGCTAGGCAGTGGAATAAATGAGGGGAATGAGGACAGGTTGGTTGGAAATTTATGGTAATAGCATTTAAATGTCAAGCTGAGAAGGTTTAATTCTATCCCGGGGGCAATAAGGAGCTAATCAAAATGGCAGGAATATAGAGATGGAGTGTCTTATGTGAGGAACAGCCAGGAGGCCAATGTCATTGAATCACATGGTATAAACTTGGAGAGCTCAAGGGTTGGTGAAAGGGGGAGGGAAACTTGTAAAGTATAAGCTTTGTGGAACATGAGTTAGAGAAGGAAGATGAACCAGAAGAAAGTAAACCAATTAGAAGGGTATTGAAATAGTCCAGGCAAGAGGTAAGAGGGGGAGGTCATTTCAGTGAAGCTGAGGGGATGGATATCTGTCCTTTCCTTCTTGGAAACTAGAGACACTTACAGTGGTGAGCAAAGGCTAGGCCTAGCCATCACCTCCTTTGTGTACACTTTTCTGATTTCCCCAGATAAAAATTATCTTTCTTCTAAAACACTGTTGAGTACTTTGTCTAGGTCTCTCCTTTCCCCCATTATTCCACAGACTGAATTATACTTGCACGTATCATGTCCACTGTCCCCTATGTCCCCTTTCCAGTCCCCATCAAGTAAGTTCCTTAAAGACAGAGTCTGGTCATTTTTATCTTTGTATTCCCAACCCCAGCAATAACAGTATCTTGTGCATAATGGAAGTTCAATATATACTTGCTGGATTTAATTAAACAACACACCATAGGGGAAAGGGTTTAATATAGTAAATAATTTCTTGTTTCTAGCATAGAGATATCATTTGGTCAAGATTATCTGTGAGCATGTGTCATGCTCCTATATGGACAAATTGGGACTATTTATTTATAAATGAGGGAGTTAAACCAGTGAGCAAGATATATAAGGGTGGGTCTAAGATTCTAAGTGTGACTGGAAAGTCTAGCATGCAACTATGGGAGGGATGAGAGGGGTGATTCTATAAAAAGGCAAAGCCAGGTAGCAGGGCTTTTTAGGGGAAATAGAAATGTAGAGCAAAACCAACTGTTCCTGGAGTAAAAAACTGTCTGCTCCTCTATGTGCCTTGGGGAAAATGAGAAATACAAAATAGGAGTGAATTGTCCCCACCTTCTACAGGAGGCCCTTCCCCTCTCAGACTATCCTCCATTAGGAGGCAAGAATGCATTAGATGCAATGGGGAAAGGTAGAATCCAGGTTCTACAAGCAACCCTACAGAAAAGCTGCACCATGCCTAAGGGGAAGGAAATTTCATTAGTACCTTACAAAGGATAGAATATTACTTCTAACAACTAGGAGATGAAAGTTACCCATTATCACGTGTGCTTTCTGAGTTGGAGTCCATATTCTAGGAAGAATTGTGGAAAAGTCTCACAAACTTTGGGGGAGGGGATTTGATTTATACCATCTTTACCACAGTAATAGATATCTGTTTATAAAAGCCAATTAAGTCTGGCTGGCTAATTTATTATTAACAGAAGATCAATGAAGGAAGTATGCTACTGGAGGGCTCATAAGTGACTGCATTAAAAAGACCACAACCCTTCATGGTTAATCCCTATAATTCTAAGGGGAGATATAGTAGAGACCTTTGGGGGACTTGACCCAGTAGAGTTGGGAGAGTAAGCCCCCTCCCCATCCCCAAGCAAATACTACACTTACATTATTGCAGTCACTGTATGTATTGTTCTCTGGATTCAGTTTTCTTTGCCCCAGATCAGTTCGTGTAAATCATGTTTATTTGAATTCTTCACATTCATAATTTCATGACCACATATTATGCTGCTATACCAGGGCTTGTGGCACACGTCTACGATATCATTGCTTCTTGTTTAATCCTTTGTTGAACTTCACCCAAATGCTCTCCACCTCATTCCCCACCCTCATTTTTAAATTTCCTTACATAAATGTATATTCTGAACATGCAATGCTATCCTATCCCTTTTTATCTATTCCATTACTTTTAAAAATTAAATTTTTTTCAATGAACTGCAACAAATAATAGGCATGTTGAAACAGCGAAATGACTCAGTGAATAGAGTGCTGGGCCTGGAGTCGGGAAGAATTGAGTTCAGGGGCAGAGCCAAGATGGCAGCATAGAAGCAAGAAAACTCCTTGAGCTCCCCCTATAACCACCTCAAATACCTATAAAATATGACTCTAAACAAACTTTACAGCTATAGAACCCACAAAGTAACATAGAGAAACAAATCTCCCACAGAAGGCAGCCTAGCAGGCAGATAGGAAGGGTCCATCACAGCCTGTTGGGAGCTAAGCCCAGCCCTGCATGAGCCGCAGTTTTAGCCCCAGGGTGGCCCTGATCAGCCATGGCTGGAGAGACTTCTGGAGAGTGGATCACCAGCAGCTGTGGCCGTTTCCAGAATTATCAACCCATAACTGCCAAAGACAAAGTAAAAGATCACTGTGGACTTTGGGAACAGGGGGACCAAGAGTACAGTCCAGCCTCTGCCATTGGAAGAGAGAAGCAGCTCAGGCTCGGTGGCTGTGCAGCTGCTTCCATGTGGCTGCTTCAGAGCTCCTGGCCTGCAGATTGTAGGGGGACCAAGTGACCATTCTGAGGGGTAATCACTGTTGCTGTAACCTGCTTGGATCTGGATCGTTGTCTTGGGTGGAGGTCCTGGGCTGTGTGACCAGGTGCCAGAGCCTGTGGAGGCTTGAGAGAAGGCACCCAACTAATAGCTCCAGCACCTGCAAAAACCCCAGTGATCTGGGACAAAGTTCTCCTCTCTGGAAGCAGAGTTCTACTGTGGCAAAAAGCTCAAAAGTCAAGTAATTGAGTGGCAACATGAGCAAGCAAAGCAAGCACAGTAATCCAACTTTAGATTCCTTTTTGGGGGACAAAAAAGGATCAAAGCATGGACCAGGAGGAAGATCACACAGTCAGAACTCCTGCACCAAAAGCTTCCAAGAAAAAATATGAATTGGTTACAGGCCATGAAGGAGCTCAAGAAGGATTTTGAAAATAAAGTAAGAGAAGTGGAGGAAAAATTGGGAAGAGAAATGAGAATGATGCAAGAAAATCATGAAAAGAGAGTCAACAACCTGACTGAAGAAAATAACACCTTAAAAAATAGATAACTCAAATGACAAAAGAGGCTCAAAAAGCCAATGAGGAGAATAATGCCTTAAAAAGCCGAAATTGCCAGATGGAGAAAGAATCTCAAAAGCTCACTGAAGAGAATAATTCCTTCAGAATTAGGTTGGAGCAAATGGAAGCTAATGACTTGATGAGAAATCAAGACTTGAGTTCAAATCTTGCCCCAGATGCTAGCTATGTGACCTTGGGCAAGTCATTTAATTTCTGTTTACCTTTATACACTGAAGAAGAAAAAGGCAAACCAATCCAGTATCTTTGCTAAGAAAACCTCAAAAAACAGTACTGGCCTGCTATGGCCCATGGGGTCAAAAGGGTTGGAAAAGACTGAATGACTAAACAACAACTATAGCAAAGTGCCCTTTTGTGAGATATGAAATGATATAAATATAATTATGCAATACAAATTAAAATATAAAATTTCAAACTGGTCATTCTTAAAATCCCAAATGTAATCATACAATTAAAATATAAAACAGTATTTTACTTGGCAAACCATTTCCCACTTAGAAGTGCCATCCAATGGAAGGAGATATCTAAACTCAGAGAAAGATCTAGAAAGACTATAGTTCTTTTTCATGTTTGGTTTTGCTTTTTTTTCCCCCAGTGATCACTCATTGGTTACAACCCTTCTATATAACCAAACTATTGTACAATGTGAAAATATTTGCAGATCCTATACATGATTGCACGCCACCATGGCGGGGGGGGGGGGGGGGGAGGAAGGGCGGGGAGAAAATCTGAAACTCAAGGGATCGTGGAACTGAATCTTGTAAACTAAAAGTAAATAAAATAAATTTTAAAAAAAGTGCCATCCAAGCTTTGTGGAACTTTCTGACCATCCTTCCTAAGGCGACTAGGGGTGATCACATCCATACAGTGTTATTTGCCATGAACCGTCAACACCATCTAGTCCCCTGTAATTTTACAGATGGAGAAACTGGACTCCATGGAAGTTAAATGGCCTGCCCAAGGTCACTGGGCCCTACTTCTACCTATATTAGTTTCTGGTGTCAGTTAAAACTTTGTTCTCTTACTTTTAAAAAAAAGGAAATCATGACCCATGCAAGAAGGAACGAATTTATTAAAGCTTTTATCTCCTTCATCTTGACTAATCTGAAAGAGATTACTTGTATTTAAGTCAAAATTAAAAGAGAAACACTCTTGGTATAGACCTTTTGTCCAAAAACAATTCCCAAGTTAGCAAATCTAGGAAATTAATACATTTCCAGTGCAAATACTTTTTAATGCCTTTAGACACAACTGAGCTCATAATCTGCTAGCTTTCTGTTAAGGAAACAGCCATTTTCAAAACCAAATTAATCCTTACAGATCTAGATGTACCTAAGGAAAAACATCTATTTTTTTCCCAGTTACTTGCAGCACTTTTATTTTTCCTTACACAATGATGTGACATTACAATTCTCAACTTTTAAGACACTTACAAATTTTGGTATTCTGCTGTTATGTAAGAACATTAAGGCAGCATACAAAAATCTTACATAAATTAACTAGATGCACAAATTTACAGGTTGTAAATGCAAAGTTTTTTGCACCTCAAGTTTAAGTAACAGCCCCATGATACTAGGGAGAAACAGTAGGTTTAAGAAAAAATAAAAAACCTGATTCCTACAGCTTGGATTCAATATGTATTCCTGCTAGGATGGTGGTAAGATACACCACACACTTAATAAACTCTTGCCAGCCTTAGGAGAGAAATTCTGCAAGTCCGCTCTTTTAGATGCTGGAAATCTGACCTTTAGATACCTTGTATAGATCTGATGCTTTATACAACTAAACTGTACAGCTGTTGAGTGTCAACCAATACAGACACTATATTGCCATATTATCAAGTCAATTCTTTATAGAAGTTAAATCATAGCCTTACCTGTCAAAATGAAGTGACCTGTATCAGGGTTTAGATCAAAGATATGTACAAGGTATGCTAAAATGTTCACCAAGGGAACAACTGTTAACTTGAATATGAGGTCAAGTCAGTAACGGTTCAGCTATCTACAAAGTGCTGGTATTTGTCTCACAGTAGATACAAACTTCGCCAAGGATAAGCTTCTTTTCAAAGAAAGCTTTTATTCCAGTTTCATGAGACTAGCATGAAGTGTATATTTGCCAGAGCAAATTTTTATTTGTGAATACTTGTGTAGCAAATGCTACACATCTAGCGGTACATTTAGAAGCATTTGCGATGGACAGTGGATGGGCCAGATTCATCATATCGCTGCTTGCTGATCCGCATCTGCTGAGAGGTAAAGAGAAAAGCCAGAATAGAGCCACCCTTCCAGATGGAATACTTACATTCAGGGGAAGCAATGATCTTAATTTTCAATGTGCTAGGTGCCAGGGCTGTGATTTCTTTCTACATTCTCTCAGCAATACCAAGGTACATGGTAGTACCACCAGACAATACTGTGTTGGCATATAGATCCTTTTGGATATCAACATCATACTTCATGCTGGAATTGAAAGTGGTCTCATGAATGCCACAGGATTCCATACCCAGGAAGGATGGCTGGAAGAGGGCTGTTGGACACCTGAACCTCTCAATAGTGATCACCATTGAGAAGCTCATAGCTCCTCTCCAGTGAAGAGGCTGAAGTAGCAGTGGCAATCTCAAGCTCAAAGTCCATGGCAGCGTAGCACAACTTCTCCTTGATATCATGAACAATTTCCCTTTCAGCTGTGGTAATGAAGCTGTATCTTCTTTCTGGGGAAGGGCATAACCCTCATAGATGGGCAAAGAGTGGGTGACACCATCACCAGTATCCATAACAATACCAATGGTATAACCAGATGCTATAAAGACAATACATCCTGAATGGCAACATACATGGTTGGGGTGTTGAAGGTCTCAAACGTGATCTGTGTCATCTTCTCTCTGTTGGCCTTAAGATTTAAGGGGAGCTTCTGTAAGAACAGGATGTTCCTCAGGGGCTACACAAAGCTCATTGTAGAAAGTATAATGCCAGATTCTCTTCATGTCATCCCAATTGGTAACAGTGCCATATTCTTGGAGGTTTTTGATGTAGGAGCTTTGACTTTGTCGTCTTCTGATTATATTTTTTGATCTTCTTTGTCACCAAAGTAAGATTCTATAGTCTGACTTTTTTAAATGCTGTTTACTCATCTTCCCAGTCAAATACTTGACTTTCTAACTCCCTGTCAAGGCAGAACTCTGCTTCCAATGGGGGTAGGGGTGGGTGTGCTATCCCAGACTTCTGGGGTTTTGTATCAGTCACTGGATTCCCACCATCTGTGGGCCCAGAGCTGCAAAAGCAGCCACTGTTGCTCCTGCTGCTGCCACCAGTGCCTCTGCTGCCACAGCAGCCACCTCCACTGCCCCAGGCCTGGGGCCAGACCTTGTGCTCCTCTTTCACCCAGGTCCCACAAAGTTCCCCCACTGACTTTCCTCTCTGTTCTCGTGGATTGAGAAGTTTGGAAATCTCCACAGCTGCCAGTGATTCAGTCCCCTGAGGCATGTTCTGGCCCTGTCTGTGTCTGACATGGCCTATACCAGACTGTGCTCTGCTTTCAACTCATGGTATATACCCTTCCTGTCAGCCTTCCAGGTTTTCTTAGGTTAGAGATGTGTTCCACTCTGTCATTTTGTGGGTCCTGCAGCTCCAGAATTTGTTTAGTCATTTTTTACAGGTATTTGGAAGGGTTTGTGAGTGAGCTCTACCGTCTTGCCTCCACCCCAACAAGGCCATATCAATGAGATATTTCAGAGTCAGGATATCTCTCTTGCTCTAGGTCTCATCACCAACATAATTGTCCTTCTACCATGACACCCTGGTGTCTTGGGTATGCAACAAGGATGGGGAACACAGCCTGAGGAGCATCATCTCTCACGAAGCCGGCTTTGCACGTGCCAGAGCCATTGTCAATTAAAAGAGCAGCATTTTCTTCTTCCATTTTTGTTTAATCTGAGGCTGTTCATCATCCTAGTCTTAGAATTTAAAGTAGGGGGTGGGGGGTGGAGGGTTGGGGCATGAGGCAGGGGGAAAGAAGAAAGCAGATAGAGGGGATATATCCAAAGTAGTCTATAAGTGCTGCCAGCTACCACTGAGTGCACAACATCTATTCTATTATACCTATAAAGCTAAACTCACACTGGGAGAAAAATCTGTTCTACAAGACTAGATTTCTTCTTGGAAGACATTCCAATTCCAGAGGAAACATCCACAATACTGGGCACCCAAAGTGCCTTTATCTGCTAACAAAACCTTGAATTTTACAGCTCAAAGCTATCCAGACCTTCAAATTATTTGAATGATGACTGCATGTCTGAAATAAGTTTATGGCCTCCGGGGGTGACTATGCTAAGGGGGATAACTTTTAGTTGCATGTACAAATCATGTTCTGCTTTTTTAAAAATTTCATTGCTTTATACTTTTGTTTAGTCATTTTTTAGTTTAGTTTAAACGCTTAGTTTTGTCCAACTCTTCATGACTCTTTTTGAGGTTTTCGTGTTAAAGGTAGTTTGCCATTTCCTTCTCCAGCTCATTTTACAGATGAAGAAACTGAGGTAAACAGAGTTAAGTAACTCACTCAGGGTCACACAGCTAGTAAGTGTCTGAGGCCAGATTTGAACTCAAGAAGATGGAGTCTTCCTGACTCCAGGGCCAACAGTATACCACTTAGCTGCTCCATTGTTTTATAGTAATGCTTCATATTTCCCCAACATAACCATCTATTCATGTTAAGGTGCTGTAATTTGCCCAGGAAGAAAAATGTTTGGCCTGCTCCCTGTGGTTGCATCTGCCAGCATGTCTATTACTAATACCCAGCCCTCTGTAGTTTTTTGGTTCTATAAATCTACTTAGTGGCTAGAACCTCAGGTGAGCTACTGAATTCAGGCAAACCTCCAAGCCTAGGCACACTGCCAACCCTAGGATGCTATTGGCTTTACCCTGTTTATTTGTGTGGGCTCGTTTATTCACTATCAGGATATATTTCACATTTCCCAGCAAAGGTATAAGGAATAAAGCAATTGAATCTAGAGTTTGACCTTCTCAAGCAGATTAATTTCACTTTAGAGGTATTTTATATGTATTAAACATGTATCTTATGCCTGAATTGAGGATGATAAAATTATATCTGACTCTTCTTTTCTGTTAAAGAAACAGCCATTTTCAAAAACAAATGAATTAGCTAGGTGGTAGAGTGGATAGAGCACAAGACCTGGAGTCAGGAGGATTTGAGTTCAGATATGACCTCAGACATAAGCTGTGTGACTCTAGGCAAGTCACTGAACCCTGTTTGCCTCAGTTTCCCCATCTGTAAAATGAACTGGAGAAAGAAATGGCAAGCTACTTCAAGATCTTTGCCAAGAAAATCCCAAATGGGGTCACAAAGAGTCAAACAGAACTGAATAATAACAAACACAAACTTCTCTTTTATGTTTCAGTTTCCCCATTCCATCTCTGCAAATTCTTGGTTCGTATATTTTTGAGGTCTGCCTGGGAAAGGTTTGTGCCAACTTAGCATCATCATGATCAATCACTGGATCCTTGAGCAGCTGCCCCATCAGCATTTGGAATACCAAGTGCTGAGCCTCATGGTCTTGTCTTAATTTTGCTTATATCCTGTGCAGTGGTGCATTCTAGATGCATTCCAGTTGCTCAGGGCTCTAAGTGGAGGATTTCCAAGTTGCTTAAAAAGTGCCTTTTTCTGGATGACTCTCAGAGGATACTGTTCAAAAGTTCCCCCTTTTCTGGGTCCTATAGAGTGTACTTGGATATCCTTCTCTTTTACTTTTCACAGCCCTTGGGGCCTATTCATAAAAATTGTCTCTTCCTTCTGTTTCCTTCTTTCCTGGGCTTCTCTCTTTGTCATTTTCCTTTGACTTTAGCAAAGCTTCTAATGCTTCCATTTATTTATCAAATTTTCCTGACTAATACTCTCTTCTTGTTCCCCTTTTATCAATTTAGATGTTCCTATCTTCTCTTTACTCTCTTTTTCTATTGACTGGCATTGTGAAGTCATGAATAGAAGGCTGGACTTGGAGTCAGGAAGACCTGAGTTTGAATTCTATCCCAGACACATTTGTATTATGACCTTGGGGAAATCATTTAACCTTTTGAGTCTCAGTTTCATCATCTGTAAAATGGGTTCAATAATAACACCTACTTCACAATGTTGTGGTGAGGACCATCAAATAAAGCAATGTATGTAATGCTCTTTTCAAGCTTTAAAGCACTCTATGAAATGTGAGCTGCTCTTATTATTTCTTAGGGGGCAGGACAGGACAACTGTCTTCAAGTATTTTGATTTCAAAGAAGGGATAGAATTGTTTTGCTTGGTCCCAGAAGGCAGAAGTATGTGGAAGTTGAAATAAATTAAAGGTTGGTGTAGAACTTCTTAAGAATCAGAACTCTTCAAAAACCCACCACATAAGGTAACGAGCTCCCTCAAGATGAGAGAACTAGCAAAGACTGTATCTGTTTCTCAGGAATGTAGTGACAGTAGAAAGAGGACTTAACTTGGAATGCTGAATTTGACCACAGAGCCCAAGTTTAAATCCTGACTCTACTACTTACTGTGTGACCTTGGACAAGGCACTCAAGTTTTCTGTGCCTCAGTTTTCCCTAATCTGTAAAATGAGGTGGTTGCACTAGATGGCTTTATAAAATCCCTTGCAACTCCCGATCAATGACTTTGAGTCTATGAATATTGTGGTGGGGGGAATTCCCATTCTGCTACTAGGGATTTGAGGTCTCTTCTGACTCAGAAATTCTGTGATTCATCCATGATAGCTTCCATATAAGGGAAATTCCTTTTTTTTTTCTTGGACCCTTTGTGTCTCTTCCGCTAAGAGTTTGAGGGCTACCTTTTTTTTGTCTTATCTTAATTTCTTAATTTCTTCCAGATAAGAAAATTTCTTTTAACATTCCTTTTCCTACTGAATATCTTCCAGTGTACTTTGTCTTTTGTTTCTGTTGCTGCTTTCCATACTCAATTTCCAGAAGTAAAGCCCTCAGAGGCTCAGGTCTTTTTAGCTTTTAGCATTGTTTCAGGATTAGCAGTGATTCATTAGATTTACATTAGCCCAGATGTCTCTTCACTTAAGTTTCCATCTTAAACTTGTGTGTTGATCAAATCTCCCATCTCCTTTACTGAGATCTGTAACAGTGTCTGAGAAGTTAATCATGCTCAGGGCCTATTAAAGATCTTGGGGAGAATCTATAGTTAAACCAGATGGCTCTCTAATTTTAGTCATTGCATATTTATACCAAAGTCATGTAAAAGGAAAGGCAAGATAGAGGAAGACCAGAGCCCATTTAGACCAATAGCCAGTGCCCATCAGAAGTTCTGCAGATAAGTAATTACACAAAACTCCCTAGGTCAGGCACCAGTAGATGGTGCAGTGAAAGTTTACCTATTCAAGAGACAAGTGTTTTAGTTCCAGCTCTTCCATTATCTAGTTAAGTGATACTGAACAAGTCACTTAATCTCTCTGGATCCTTATTTCTTTGTAAAAGAACAGGGTTGTATTGGCTCATCTCTAAGGGCCCCTCCAGTCTGTAAATTCTAGTATTCTGTGAAATGTGCACCTGTATCTCATCGACTCCATTATTAGCTTAAAAAAATCCCCATAGATTTATGATCATTTATCATTCATCAATAAACATTTATTTAAGCATCTGTGTTCCAGGCAGGGGCAGCTAGGTGGTGCAGTGGATAGAGTCTGTGCCTAGAGTCAGGAAGGACTCATTTCCCTGAGTTCAAATTTGGCATCAGACACTTTTTGTGTGACCCTGGGCAAGTCACTTCACCCTGTTTGCCTCAGTTTCCTCATCTGTAAAATGAGCTGAAGGAAATGAAAAACCACTCCAATATCTTTGCCAAGAAAACCCCAAATTGGGTCATGGAGAGTCAGGCCAACTGAAATGACTGAACAACAGCAAATGTTCCAGGCACTGTGCTAAGAGCCAGGGATACTAAGACAGGTAAAAGACAGTCCCTGTTCTCAAGGAACCCACATGCAAGTAACTATGTGCAATCTATAGAGAAGGGCAGAGGGTGTGGTGTGTGTGTGTGTGTGTGTGTGTGTGTGTGTGTGTAGCATGTACCTATTTCAACATGTGAATAATTAGGTAGAAGAAACTATATATGTGTGTGTGTGCGCAGATAATTGCAAATAGCTATGTACAAATGAGCTATAAATGATGTGTACTATATTATTATATAGTATATTCTATGTAGATTATACTCTATGTGTCAAATATGCACCTATATCAACATGCAGATAATGGTATACAAGAAAGTTATATATATAAGCTATATGTATGCATATATATAGCTTTATTTGTATTAATATTATATATAAATAGATATTTGCATGTTGCCTATATATCTGCACATATACACATATGTACATGTATATATACTCACGTGTATGCACATATATGTATATATGCACACATATACCTATAATGCATTGGGAATAATCAACAGAGAAAAGGCACTAGAATTAAGAGGGTTTGGGAAAGGCTTCCTGTGGCAGGTGGGATTTTAGCTGGGACTTGCAGGAAGTCAGAAGGCAGAGATGTCAAAGGACACCGTTCCTGCATGGGGCATAGCCAGTGAAAATCACTAGAGATGTTACTTCTTCAAGGAACAGCAAGGAAGCCAATGTTTCTGTATCAAAGAGTCCTTCTGTGAGTGTATGGTATATGAAGACTGGGAAAGCAGAGGGGCAGGTCATGAAGGACTTTGAATGCCTGACAAGAGAGTGTTCTATCGGATGCTGGAGGTGACAGAGAGTCACTAGAGTTTATTGATCAGGGGAGGTAACATGGTCAGACCAGAACTTGAGGAATATCACTTTGACTAGTAAAGAGACACTCTATGGAAGGCAAACCATGCTAACCATGCTAACCAGAACCATGCTAACAAAACTCCTTTTGACAAAGACATTGATGTACTAGTTACTGCCAATCACACAGTTAAAGCTATATCCATAAAGACATTCCTCTCTCAGCTCTCGCTCTTTTTAAGCCAGACAAGCCAGGCTTAGGTGATAATGAGAACAGCACCAATTTATAAAGACTGACATATATCCAATTCCCAGGCCTTGTTCTGTGCAAACTATACTCTGGTGAGGAAGAGTCTTGCCAGAGTGAAAAAGGACACCTTAGAGGTATTGTAAAGAGAGCTTGCATCCAGTCTCTTCATCCCCTCCCCCAGCTTTTAAATTCATCTCTGCAGTCCCAGTTCTTTGCCTGGCTCCTAGCATGTATACGGACTCTGGCCTTGTGGCTGACCATGCCACTTCCTAGAGATGAGGGGTAGTTCTGAACCAATTCACAACAATGCCCTGTCATTTTCCCTTCTATAAATTACACACAAGAGAATAACTCATTTATAACATGCTTTAAGGCTTACAAAGTGTTGTCCATCTATCATGGAACTGATTATTACTGTAGAACTTGACCTTTTTATTGGTCTTGAGACTCTGCTCTGCCCCAGCGTTTTCTCTATAGCAGATAACTAGCTCCACTGCCAGAGCACTTTAAAACCATGCTGAGAAGAGGACAGGAGAGCATGAACTTTATATATCTTATATCCCTAGCTTAACTTGGTTAGATATAAATATATGTGGCTACAATTAGCCCAGAGAAAAGCACAATGTATACCCATTATAGATACCACAGTTCTCAAAGACCACATGACAAAGAAGGGGTATGATGTCCACATACAAGAGATAAGGAAATAGTTTATAGTATGAGAGCCTTGTTATCTGTTCTCCTTTGTTCAATGTTACAAGTGTATCTCGAGTTCTCTGGAGAGCAGGGACAAAGGGAGAGAGGTCATATCCTAAGCATGTCCTGTACTTGCTTAGGCCATTTTGTCTCTAGATTCCTACTATGGGAGATACATATTTTTCTAATGGTAACAGTCCCACAAAAGGAAACCACAAACTAAAAGTTTCCTACTCCGCTCTTCTTTGTACTGATTGTGTGGTCTTAAGAACAAATTCTCCAACTGGTTTCTGGGTACTGGACACCAATTCTCCTGGTGAAAGAGCCATCTATCAGAATGTCCCCAGTAAAAACAGAAATTTGTAATGCCTGCTAACATACATAAATTCTAATGAGAAAATAAATTAATGTATCCTAGTTCATTTATATCCAAGCCAAATATTTAGGCAGGAAATGTCCTATATATGCCAGTCAACCTGGACTTTTTTTAAAGAATGGGCTGGTCCCTCTTTTTGCCATCAGTTTACTACTATCTGTGGGCAAGCCATATAAACTCAGCAGATGTTTATTAAGAATCTAATGTATGTATTGTACTATATCACTTCTCTTTGCCTGATCCTCTTTGTAAAATGGGAGTAGGAGATCAGAATGAGGAATATTTGTCTGTGGCAATAGAGCACTATATGAGAGTCTCATTTTTTTAAATTAAATTTTATGTTTAGTTTTAGTTTACATCATTCATTTCCACAAGATTTTGAGTTACAAATTTTCTTCCCATCTTTCCTCTACCCACCACCCTAAAACAGCAATCCCACTGTATACCCCCTCCCCCAATCTGCCCTCTCCTGTATCCTCCCCCATCCCTCCTCCCACTTTCCGGCAGGGCAAGATGGATCTCCATATCCCAGTGCCTGTATATCTTATTTCCCAATTGCATGCAAAAAATAATAATAATAAAAAAATCATAATAATTTATTTAAACAATTGATTTTACAACTTTGAATTCCAGATTCTTTCCCTTCCTCCCTCATCACTCACCTTTACTGGGAAGATAAGCAATTCAGTATAGGTTGTGCATGTATAGTTATGCAAAACATTTCCATGGTGGATATATTGTGAAAGACTGACTATATTTCCCTCCATCCTATCCCACCCCCCACTTGTTCTATTCTCTACTTTGACCCTGTCCCTTTTCAA
>CM053586.1:245070862-245088127 GCA_028646515.1 Pseudochirops corinnae
CAATGTGAAAGTATTTGCAGATCCTATACATGATTGCACGCCACCATGGGGGGAGAGGGAAGGGAGGGGAGAAAATCTGAAACTCAAGTGATTGTGGAACTGAATCTTGTAAATTAAAAGTAAATGAGTAAATAAAAAAAAAAATTGAGTGTGTATGTTATTCCCTCCTTAAGCCAAATCCAATGAGAGTAAGGTGGACTTATTCCCTTTCATCTTCCTGCTCTTCCCCTCCATTGTAACAACCTTTTCTTGCCTCCTTTATGTGAGATAATCCACCCCATTCTATTTCTCCCCCTCTCCTCCCAATATATTCCTCTCTCACCTCTTAATTTTATTTTTTAAATATCATCCTTTCACATTCAACTCACCTGTGCTCTCTGTCTATTTGTACATGTACACACACGCATATACATAAAGACACATACACCCACCTATACATGTATATGTATGTGTGTGTGTGTATACACACACACACATATTCCCTTCAACTATCGTCATACTGAGAAAAGTCTCATGAGTTATAAATATTGTCTTTCCAAGTAGGAATGTAAATAGTTCAACTCTAATAAGTTTCTTATGATTTCTCCATCCTGTTTACCTTTTCATGCTTCTCTTGCTTCTTGTATTTGAAAGTAAAATTTTCTGTCCAGCTCTGATCTTTTCATCAAGAATGCTAGAAAGTCCTCTATTTCGTTGAATATCCATATTTTCACCTGAAGTATTACAGTCAGTTCAATAATCTTTTTTAACTACATTCACTAGTTCAGGGGAAAAATCAGCACCCTAAACTTCAGAGAAAATACAAACAGAAAAAATACAAGCAGAGAAATAGAAACCAATAGACAGGGCTCTGACTGCCTGACTCAGCTATACACTTTATATACATCCCTGGATCCAGAGAGAACCTTTGCATCTGAGCAGTCAAGGAGCTCTGAACATATATATATGCAGGGAAGATCTAAAATCCCATTAACGCTATAGCTGCTAAAGTATAAGCTACTTGAGAGTAGGAGTTGTTTCATTCATTTGTATTTGTAGTCTCACCACCTAGCACAAGGCCAACACATGGCAGATGTTTAATAAGATACTTGTTAATTGATTTAGTGGGATCCAATACAAAACCATTCATTCTAATCACTGTGGTGGGTGTTAAGCCCTCAAAGGAACCATGTTTGGCTAGTACTGGGGAATAAAGGAGTGTATGCGTGTGTGTGTGTGTGTGTGTGTGTGTGTGTGTGTGTGTGTGTATGTGTGTGATGAGAAATTAAAGGAAAGATCATGACTGAGAGCAGCCTAGATTAAGATCACTGAGAAAGCAGGGGACGGGTCACCATGAAGACAAATTGTCCCATTACAAAGTGGACCAATTGATGAGGCATGCTTCCAAGTCCATCCCAACATCTTAAAGAAATTTCAGGTCTGACTTGGAATGTTATCACAGGGGAAATTGAGGGAATCTGTTGACTGCCTTAGGAAATTACTATCTCCTATATTAGAAGTGACCTCCAAACATATAACTAATAGCAAGCAGTTCCATATTTTTATGCGTGTGTGTGGTTTTGGTTGTTGTTGTGATTTCACCTTGTTCACTTACTGTTTTGTTGAATTGTTTTTCTGCTCTCTTCTATAAAATCAGTTGGGTTTAAATGTTTATCAGTTTAATTACTCTTTTTAAAAGAGTAGGTTTTAGGTTTTAGGTTTTTTTTTTATTTCAAAAGTCTTTTTTTGTTTCCAATTTATTATCTTATTCTCTAATTTTTTTTAACATTTCCCCTGTTGTACTTATTTTGAGTTTATTTCTTAAGTTTCTAATTGTTAAGTATGCATATTCAATCAACTAACCCTCTTCTTTTCTATTTTGTTAATGTATGTTTTTTGGATGTAATTTCCCCCGGAAGATTGCTTTAGGAACATCCCAGAAATTTTGGTATGTTTTATCATTACCCTCATCTTTCACGTAACTATTATTTATGTGATTTACTCCTTGACCCTTTTATTATTTAGTATTTCATTATTAAGTCTCCACTTAGGTATTTTTATTTTATTTGTGTTCTTTGAATTGATTACTATTTTATTGTGCTATGGTTTGTAAAGGATACATTTACTATTTCTTTTTATATTCATTTACCATGTTTCTGTGCTGAAATATAGTCAATTTTTGTAAAGTTTTCATGTGGTACTGAGAAATATATATATATATATATATATATATATATATATATATATATATATATATATATAATTTAGTGTTCCTATTTAGAAGATGTCATGTCTTGTCATCCTGATGTCTTTAGTAATTTGATCAATCCTATATTTTCTCTTTTTTTATTTTTCTGTTAAATTTTTCCTACTCTGAGATTCAGACATTAATGTTACCTACTATAATTGTGTCTTCTTGCAGTTCAGTTAGTTTTTTCTTTATGAATTAAATCCTGTGATATTTGGAGCATATAAGTTCAATATTGAGATTGGTTTATTGTCTATGATTCCTTTCAGCATAAAGAATTTTTTTTGTCTCTATATCATGAATTTTTGCTTTTGTTTTGTCTGTACTGTGATTGCAATTTCTGCTTTACCACCTTGTATTTCTTTTGTAAATATTCTTGTGTAACTTATGAAGAAGTAAGTTATTCATTACTGAAGGCGTTTAAGAAGAAATTGGATGGTCACTTGCTGGGGGTGTCACATAAGGAAGTTTATCCTGTAATTAGGGGTTGGGCTAAAGGACCTTTACAATCCTATTCAATTCAGAGATGCTATGATTTTTTATTTTTTCCGTGTTTTTTGTCCTAACTTCTGTTTATATAGTTAAACATTTTAGGCATAGTCCCTCTTCCTTATGGATTTTTACTAACATCTTGCTTTTTCTCTACACTGCCTACTAGTGCAGGGTTCTGCACAGGCAATAGAAAGCCATCTTAAGATCCTGAGGTTGAATATAATTTATTATGATAGAATAGGCTGGTAGCCTGTCTATTGTTCTTATACCTTTGAAAGTGACTAATGAATTGCTGAATTCATAGTAGGCAGTCAGTACATGCTCTTGATTGATTGGGATACTGGACAGTTGACTTGAGAAATCTGCAAGGCATAGACAAATTCATGTCATTGTTATGGAAAGAGGTTTTCTATATCCTAGCTAACTAGCAAGCAGTTTATTTCTCATGCATATAAAATTTTAAAACAGGAAAGATTGCCCGTCTGGTATAGCTTCTGGTCTTGTTCTCCTACCCACTCCTGCCAAATCATTTTACCTAAAATGCTATTTTCATCATGTCATCCTACTACTGAAATGAAATGTAGAACCTAAGGTGAATTCCAATTATATAAAATATAAACTCCTCAGCCTAGCATTCAAGGTCTATTAGTTGCTCTCTTGCCTTTCCAAATGTATCTCCCACTAGCCATCCCTTTCAGATGTCAGCATGCTGCTTTCCCTCCTTTCCCATCTTGCTAAATCTCTCCTTTGTGTCTTTCCTTGCACTTCATTCAGGATACATGAAGTATTCTCCTCTTTATTTTCTGCTGATTAATCCCTGCCTATCCCTTGCTTTCCCAACTTACTTTTCCACCTTCTCTAACCTCAATCTACTTAATCACTCCTATAATCAACAATTGTGCAGATGGGTTTGTTCTTTTTTTATGGTATGATCTAGAAGTTCTTCCTTTGTGGCTTATAGTTGTTCTCTTGATAGTTCAGGCTTTTGATTTCCTCATACTTCATTATAAGTTACTGAATCTCCATCTTGTATTATTTTTTTTTTGTTATCTCTGAAAGTGGTGAGAACATAGTAGGCTTTTCATAAATGTTGAATTAATTTACTAATCCACACAAATTACATATCAGTCCATTTGTGGGCCCCCCGCCCCCCACCCAAGTCACATTACTAACCTACAAATATCTCTACTTATGTGATTTAGTAGAAAGAACACTTGGTGGTGAGTCAGGAGATCCAGCTTCTTACCCTGGCTCAGCTATTAATAACTAGCTAAGCAACTCTGAGGAAGGAAGGAGGGAGGGAAGGAAGGAAGGAAGGAAGGAGGAAGGAAGGAAGGAAGGAAGGAAGGAAGGAAGGAAGGAAGGAAGGAAGGAAGGAGGAAGGAAGGAAGGAAGGAGGAAGGAAGGAAGGAAGGAGGAAGGAAGGAAGGAAGGAAGGAAGGAAGGAAGGAAGGAAGGAAGGAAGGAAGGAAGGAAGGAAAATAATGATATCACATATGGTGAATTTGTGTCTATCCAAGGGTCTACTGCCATGGGTGCCAACACTTTGCCCAGTAAGGATGGGGGGAGGAGAGAGGGAACAAATTATTAAGCATTTATTAAGTTCCCTACTATGTGCCAGAGACTGTGCTGAGTGCTTTTACAAATATTATCTCATTTGGTCCCCACAACAACCCTGGGAAATAGGTTTTGTTATTATTCCCATTTTACAGTTGAGGAAACTGAGGTAGATGACAATTAAATGACCTGCCCAAGGTCACACAGGGGATTTAGGTCTCCTTGACTCCAGGCTCAGTTCTCTATCCTGAGGAAAGAGTAGACCCTGCCTTCAAAGACCTTACAAAATAGTAAGAGTTGTGATTTTGTATTTTGTAGGATCATAGATTTAGAGCTGGAAAGGAAATCAAAAACCATCGATTTCACCCTTTTTACTTTACAGATGAGGAAATTGAAGCTTCAAAAGTTAAGTAATTTGCCCATGGTTATATTGTTGTTATTGCTAGTATTTTCAAAGAAGACCAATGACATCATGGGGTGATAACTTACTCACAAATTGGGATTTAAGTGAGGCAGTGTTGAACAATGTCATCAGCCTTACTCTTTCCTCCAGGGTCATTGATGTCCAGTGGCAGGACAAAAGTCAGGATGACTGGTGATAGCCTGAGATGCAGTGGATGACCTTGGTGTTCTCAGTGTCTAAGCTCTAACTACTTCAAATCATCTGCTTCAGCCACTTCCATGGAACAAACTGTTCTCATCTACCTATTCAGATCAGGAAAGTCTTCACATGCTTGGGGTAGACAACTAACTCACTGACTTTTTTGAGGTCTATTGATTATCCTCAACGTGATTTAGTCCCATAAGTTGAGATGGTTTATTGAGGTATGGCTGCTATTCATGCTACATCTTCTTGGAACTGCAGGAGAGAGTTGGGTGAAAGTGGACACCAAAAGTGGATGAGCAACCCTGAAAAGGGCTTGGCAAGCCCTCCCACCAGAGGTGCTAGTCCTTCCTGTTCACCCCACAAATCCCATACATGGCTATACAGATTAAGTGAGTGGCAAAGGCAGGATATGAAACCAGGTCTTCTTGACTCTAAGTCTAAAACTTTATCCTTGAAGCTATACTAACTGTGAATTTTTGTAATATCCTTTTTCCTGAGTTACATAATTTTTATTTATTTCAGAGCATGATACCCTGACTTTCAGGCTGCTTCATGGTGAAGGCTAGTTTATTTATATCTGTATTTATTGTCAAAAAGTGGAGGAAAGCAGGCTCTACCAGTTGGCACAACACTGAACAGTATACAAATGATCAGGGTTAGTCCAGTTATGAAGTAGATTACCTTTGTTTTTAAGGGCTTCCCTTGTCCTCTACCCTTTTCATCACAAAATTTACCTCAGGTTCCCAATATTCATATGCTGTCCCCTGACTCTCAAGGTTCATCCTTTGTGGTACCTTCTTTCTCCACCCTCTCCTCCCCACCATTGCCATTTAGATGAACAGTTTCCTGTTAAGCTAATTTTTTAAAAGCACACTAAGGGTTACTAGATGATAATGTCTTAATATTCTTTGTTTTTTTTTCTTTTTTGGAGGGGGGAAGGTAAGGCAATTGGGGTTAAGTGACTTGCCCAAGGTCACACAGCTAGTAAGTGTGTCAAGTGTCTGAGGCTAGATTTGGACTCTGGTCTTCCTGACTCTAGGGACAGTGCTCTATTCACTGCACCACCTAGCTGCCCCCGTAATATTCTTTGTAAAGAAATGTACCTAGGAGCAAGAGTTCAGCTTTAGAAGCTATTATTCTTTATGTCTTGTTGAATTAATAGCACAGATAATCTGGGAGAATATCTGACTTTCCTGAAGGATCAGATTTAATTTGATAGCAATGAGAGAGAGGAGGAAAAAACTCTGTTGGGGAGTTCTGGTGCTTAGCAATAGAAAGTAGTTCGTGACCCTCCCTAAAGTTATACTTGTTTTAGTAGTCCTTTAATTTCATAGGGGACTCCTAGTAGAAAGACTTCAACCCAAAGGAATAAATTCAGAATGGTGGAATTTCATGGACAAAAGAAATATCTTTGGGAAAGGAATCTTTTAATGCTGCTCTCCAATTATATCACATAAGCCACCACATACTCTGGCCCTCAGGCTGGCTGTGTAAATCTAGACAGTATTCCCAAATTATAGGAAATAATTTCTGTTCCTATCACTGGTTATTCTAGTTGCTTTCATATTGTATTAAAAAGCCTAAATTCTAATATTCACACCCAAGTCCCACCAAAGTGATGGGTAGTAAGGTCTATTAAATGAATTATGGTGAGTAGCTATATGTCAAAAGTTAAAATTCATCACATTTCCACAACTGTGTCCACAATTATCATCCAGTAGAGGTGGCAGTAGCTTCTCTAAGGCCATTAGCTCTAATCATAGTAAGTATTGACATGAGATTTACATAGATTATCTCATTTGAACTTCATAACAACCCTGTAAAGTAAGTACTAAAGATAACATTAGACCCATTTTACAGATAAGGAAGCTAAGGATTCAAGAGAAAGTAAGGAAATTGTCCATGATCACACAGCTAATTAATATCAGAGGCCAGATTTGGCTCCAGATTTTTTTTGGCTCCAAGTCTAGTAGTAAATTCATTATACCACACTGTTACTATACCAAATAGAAAGGCTATAAATACAGGCCCAATGATAAGCCTGTTAGGCATATATATACACACACACACATATATATATATATATGTTAGATAAACCTCTCCCTCAAGGATTTATCCCCAAGGAATGATACTTTTGACCACAGCAACTCAAGATTTTTTGTATTGTACTGAAAGATTTGTGATCCATACTGGTGGAAGGTGTACTGACATCATGGATCCTTCAACAATGTACATTTAGAAATAAAGTACTTATTATGTGAGGTCCAAAGGGGAAAAAAAGCATTTCCAACTCAGATGACTAGAGGCTTCATAGAGGAAATAGTATTTGAGGGAGCAAAAGGAGATTCTCCCAAAATGGGAGCCTTAGTTGGCTCATCAGCTATCATGGTTCCCAGAATTTTGACTTCTCAGGTTGGAACCTCAGGGACCTTGTTTCATAGCTTAACAAATTCCCAGTTTCTTGTATTTGCAGGATGGAGTGGAGCCCAAACAATCACTGTGGTTCAGATCACATGACTTCATACTATCTTTCAACTTGGATATTGTGGGCTTCAATCAACTAATCAATAAAAATTTGTTAAGCATCTACTATGTGCCTGACACTGTGCTAAGGGCTAAACATACAAAAATAAAATTAAGAACATGCCTACACTCAAGGACCTGGTAGTTTATGAGACAGGGAGGGTGTCAATATCTTCAGAGATAAGTAAAATTCAGGATATATATATATATATATAAAACCCACTACCACCAAAGCTATTTCCAGAGAGAGGTAGTAACAAATGAGAGAATACTGAAAGGCCGGTTGAAAGGGAGCACTTACCTTGAACCTTGATGGAATCTAGACTTCCAAGGGAAAGGGTCCAGTGTGATGAGGAAGAATATTCCAGGCACAGAGACGGGAGATAGGATGTCACATACAAGCCAGTATTATGGGAGATATCTAGAAGCAAGTAGGCCAATTTGGCTGGAGTATGGAGGGAGAGAGTAATGTGTGATCAATCTGGAAAGATAAAATGGAGCCAGATTGTGAATGCCAAAGAAATTGGCATTTTATTATAGAGGTCACTGAAGTTTCTTGGGTAATGTGGTAAGATCTCCACTACAGGAATATCAATTTGGCATCTGTGTGGAGAATGGATTGGAGAGGTAAAGAGACTGAAGGCAAAGAAACCAGTCAGAAAGTTCTTGTAATAGTCCAGGGAGAGGTGAAAGAACCTAAATGAGGCAAGTGTCTGTGGGAAGAAGATAGAAGGGGAGAGGTAGGAAGAAGACTAGGAGGTAGAATTGACAAGACATAGCAACTGATTGACATTAGTGGGTAAGGGAAAGTAAGTATGACTTCTAGGTTGCAAAACTGGATGACTGGAAGGATGGTAGTTTGCTAGACATAATTAGGGAAGTTTGAAGGAGGGTTGAGTTTGAGAGGAAAGATGATGAGTTGTGTGTATGTGTGTGTGTATGTGTGTGTATGTGTATGTGTTTACAAATAATACTAATTTTATTGAAATAGTTATTAAAATATTTTTAAACAATTTAATGGATCCCAGAATATAAAAAATCTCTGTTCTCATGCTATGCAAATTATTCCAGATTTTGGAAAGAATGTGTAGATTCATTTGCCAAACCATCATTAATAATGCTTAAGGATTTGTAGAGGATAATCAAGATGTCAGAAGATCAATGATGGTCAATTTTCAAGGAAGCTGATGAATGAAGGCTCAGGGGATAAGGTATATTCCAGTATCTATAGACAAAGAAACTTGACATAAATATAAAGGGAAGCTTCAGAATTCTACAAAGTCACAAAACTTCAGAGTTCATCAGAGAGCTCCTTTCTCAGGGAACTTCAGGAAGGCTCTGAAATCCCAGGAATTGCATTTCTTCATAGCTCTATCGTTGACTGTCAGTTCTCTTGTGCCCATAACTAGCTCTCTTCTTTGCTGCCAGAAGTCCCACTTCTTGAAGTTCCTTGAATAAGACTTCTCTCTGAGTATATCTGGAGAATGTAAGTTTGCTCCTTGTTGGATGCAGTGTCTCCTACTATTCAAATAGCTCCACTTAAAAGAAACATGGCTAGTGGAATGAAGAGAGAGAAATTCTCTCCTCCCTACCTAAGAGCTGGCCCTACACTGCTGGCCCCTGTCCTGAATAGTCCAAACAAAGGCATTGCTTCCCCTCTCCCACTTCAAGTTCAATCAGAAAAATGGGTTTTCTTAATGAGTTGCTTTGAACATGTCAAGTTTGATATGGGTATGCAAGCATCCCAGTGATATCCAGCAGGCAGTTGGAAATATCATGCTAGAGATCTCAGAAGATGAGGAGGGGATATGTAAATCTGGGAGTTATCTGCATAGAGTTGATAGTTGAATTCTAAGATTTGCCTCACCCCGTGAAATGACCAGTAAATACGATTCAGCATGTTCAAGTATTGAGTGAATCTGTTCTAGTGCCTGTAGACTCAGGGATATGTGCAGTTTATATCACTTATAGACTCTGAGCCTGATTTAAAAAAGCATCTGATACATACTGATGTCCAAGATTATTGCAAAATTAGATCATGGGAATAGAGAGGCTTATATTACCTTCTTCTCATGGATGTTTTGAGGATCTAGAGATATAACAGATGTAAAATACTTTTGCAACCCCAAATCACTATATAAATTACTATTATTCATCATAGTGTGGGAAGACTAATGGACAGTGTGGTCTGAATTAAAAATTGCTTAATGTCTCACTTTCAGCAATAGTTCATATTCTTATAGTGCTCCTCACAACAACTCTCTGAAACAGGCCATGTAAGGGTTGTCATTTTGGAGTCTGCAGCTGAAGAAATTTAAACTTAGAGAGGTTAAATGACTTGTTCATGGTCACACAGCTAATATCACAGATGGTATTTTTTTTAATTTAATTAATTTTACTTGTCAATTCTGAATTCTCTTCCTCCAACTTCCCCCTTCCCCACCAATTGAGAAGGCAATGGAAAAATAAAACCTGTTACAAATTTATATATTTAAGCAAAATTAATTCCTGCGTTAGCCACGTGGGAAGGAAGGAAGGAAAGAAAGAAGAAAGGAAGGAAGGAATTTGTTTTGAGCTTCATGTAAAAGACAGTGAGGAATGATTAAATATTTTTTTAGTAGGGGAGTGACATGGTCAAATCTGGTTCTTGAAATATTAATACAGCTATGATGTTTAGGATGGATTAAAACTTTACATATAGAGGGCTCTTCCATTGATCAACACATTTATTAAATGCCTACTGTGTACCAAGTATTATACTATATTATGAGGATACAAAGACAAAAAAAGAAATAACCCCACCCTCAAAGAGTTTGCATTTTATAGGGGAAAGTGACATGTACAGCTATAGGTATATATGAAATAAATAGAATCACAAAGAGGCCATATGTTGTTAAATATTATTGCTGAATGTTGTTCTTATTCAATAGTAATAATAAAGAGATGGGCTTTTGTGCAAGTAGCATAGAATCATTGAAAGTATCACACAATTTACCAGAATGTAATCTACTAACGCAGAAGTTCTCAACCTTCCTAATGCTGGGACCCTTTAATTCTCGTATGTGGGCGTATCTGCATGTGGACAGACCGCCTGGAGACAGAGAAGCAGTGTCTCGGTTCCTAAGACCATCGGAAATACGTATTTTCCAATGGCCTTAGACAACTCCTGTGAAAGGGTCTTTCGACCCCCCCAAAGGGTGTTGTGACCCACAGGTTGAAAACCACTGTCATAACTAATGGGATCTATGGTATCATGTAAAAAAATGTTTCAGTAGCCAGACTGAATCAATGTACTGTCCATATTGCTGTATGTCGGTTAGGCATTTTTCATTCATTTTGATAAACCATTCTGGTTTGGCTGAGTTCTTTTTAATAATTATAGATATCATCCAGGAAGTTTTATAATATTATGGGGTTTGATGAAATTAATACAAAATCATTTGTGAAGAAGGGCATTTGTAGAATCTCTTCAGTAATAAGGAATCTTTCTCTTCATGGGACAAACTCTATGACAATGGCAAAAAGAGGCAAACATTTGTTTCTCATGACCCTGGTTCACGGGTCAATTAAATCAATGAGCTCTGTTGGACAAAGCACGGTGTTGAAACAACTGACCTGGGAGGCATACAGACAATCGTGTTCTCTCTTTTGATCTAAGGGGGACTAAGATACTCTTTTACCTCTCAAAATAAGATCTTTCCTGCCCACCTAAAATTGATTTTAAAAAAAATTCAGGAATCCTCTGTCAAAATGTAACTTTACATTTATGTCTTTTAAAACTTATGTATCAGAATTATGTAGCACTTTTTAAACTTATATATCAGAATTATGTAGCACTTCTATGGTTCTTTGCCAACATGGTGGCGTGGAAAAGAGTGTCAGGAAAGACCTGGTGTCAGGAGAAACTTAGTTACAAGTCCTGGCTGATAAGCATACTGGGATCTTATGACTGGAGGCAAGTCTCTTGACCTGTCCATACCTCAGTTTTCTTGTGCAACATGACTTAGTTTACAGAGTTGAGAGACTCAAATGAAATTTTGTTTTGAAAATGCTTTGCAAAGTTTAATGTACTAGATAAGTATCAGCTTTGGTAATAACAAAGCACTTTCCTGTGAGATGATGTATGTATCATTATCCTCACTTTAAAGATGATGAAGTTGAGTCCCTAAAAGGGGCAACACTAGAAAAGGGGCAGTGAGAGAACTGGAATATAAACTTTACCCAGATCAATTTTGCCCAGAGCAGACTCTGAGAAACTGTAATAGATAGCTTCAGTCATCTATAGTCTATCTATCTATCTATCTATCTATCTATCTATCTATCTATCTATCTGTCTGTCTGTCTGTCTGTCTGTCTGTCTGTCTATCTATCTATCTATCTATCTGTCTGTCTATAAGTGGCCTAAAATTATGAAGAAAAGATGGAAATAGGATCAAAAGGGGGAGACAAAACAAGGGACATAAAGGATGGCTGAAGGAGGGAGAGACGGGGGAAAGTGTGTAGCAATGATTTATGCATAGGAAAGAAGTCAAGGGAATTCTTCCCCCTCATCCTCTAAACTATCTGTTCCCTAGTTCTAAACAGTCCCAGCTGTGGAATGTATTTTTCTCCTTTCTATTCCTCTCTTCAGGCTGCACTGACATTTACTAAATGGCTTATTGACCCACTGTTTGCTGAATGTCACAGTTTTAAGATCCATAAATGGTCATCCCCCATGCTCCCTCTGGGAGTTTCATGGCCTCATCCCAGCCACTCTGCTTGGAAAGGATACTTGAATCTGTTTCTATCCTTCACCCCTTTCTTCCTAAGCCAAATTTCAGGGGCTAAGTGAAAACTTTAGGCAATTCAAAGAGCTGGTTTATGGGGATCTGTGTATTTCTGATCTGTTGAAATTGCTTTTAGTTTTCTGGTATTTTTGAGTCATGTTCCATCTCTAAGAGCTAAAAATGTTAAAGTAAGCAGTCACAATATCACAGAGAATATGCAGGAACATAAGACATTTTGGTTAATAGTGAATTAAAACATTAACTCCAGTGCCAGTATGTTTAAATTCTGTTTCTAGATATATGAATAGATGCAACTCCCCCCCAGGGTTCTTTTCTCATAAAACTAATGGTACTTTGGGTGTGTGGTCAGGTTTAAAGGGGTATGCTTAGGGTTGTGAAGTAGAAATCATTCATCTTTCAACCTTCAATATCTATCTCATGATTCATTTCCATCACCATATCTAATAATTGCTTATTTTTCTTCTAAGCATCTCTTATTCACTTGTTCTTTCATTTTTATTTCCACTACACTTCAGGTCATTGCCATCTTATAATTGAACTACTGCAACATTCTCTTGGATGGCTTCTCTCACTAGTAGAATGACTCAATCCATTCTACTTGCCAATGCTTTTGTCATCTGACCTCTACCCTGATTTCCTTCCCAACGTAGCCACTTTATTTCAGCTGATCTCTCCACTGTCCTATAAGCATGATATCTCTATCCCTACTTCCACACCTTTGCTCATTCTTCCCCTTAGATAGAAAGCCCTTCTGTCTCTAATCCATCTCCTCAAATCCTCTCCATCTTTCAGTGCCTAACTCCTTGAAGCTATTCCTCATTAACCCCCTTGCCTCTCAATACTTACAGTGTTTAGTGTTGGTTGCACACAGTTTATTGATATATTATATTCTCTTGTATTATTCATTATTTGATATGTTTACTTTGTTTCCCCAATCATGTTGTAAGCTACTTGAATAAAGGAACCAATCTTAAATTTTTTTTTCCTAAAAAGTCCTCAATGCCTATAACAGTCCTAAATGCATACCCTGAATGATTACTTAATAATAGTATTATTGGTTGATTATTACATTTCCTTTCAATTTCAGTCATTAGAAGTGCAGGCCATTGGATATCATAATAACAGAAGAAAATTTGTATTCATATCCTATGAGGAAATCTTCCTCATGGAATTTCCTTTTTCCATCTATTAATCTAGCACTTGATGTATCTCTTCTTATTCACTAACAGTAGCTGCCACATTAGAATGTGGCTATGCCCAAAGATGTATAGCACTCCTATTTATTCTTATGACTATAAAAGTACATAAAGACATATATGCATGTTCTAGTATATAGAGTGCATAAGGAAGTGAAAAACTATAACTGCCTTGCTTTAAAAATACTAGAATTTGGGACTTCTGGTAGCCAACCTCCAAACCACTATAAAATAGAGCCCCAAAACAAATCCTGAAACAGCAGAACCAGCAAAAAGATGGGGTGAAACAATTTTTTAACCCAAGAAACTTGGAGGATCAGCAAGAAAGGCCTGTCTCGCTCCAGTGAAAGTGGAGTGTGGCCCAGGGCAAGAAGTACAAGCCAGCAGCAATTCCCACCTCAGCAAACCAGAGGGAGATCATGAGCCATGGGGTGGTGGAGCAGGCATGCTTCAGTGTGTGTGTGTTGGAGAGCGAGGGGATGGATAGATGTCCTGTGGTAGCTGGACCTCCATGTGCTTCAGCACAGCCCTGGGCAAACAGGTAGATGCCTACCCTACCACTGCCTAAGCAAATAGGCAGCTGCTAGCCAGGACCCAACCACCATACTTCAGGGTAGCTCCAGGCAAACAGGCAGTTTCCAGAGGCCTGACCACCACGTACTTCAGTGTAGCCATTGGGAAACACAGAAACACCCCATTGGGCCTCAGTACACACTAGACACCACCATTAAGACCCCAGCTTAGCGCTAGGTAAGCTGCCAGATCTCTAGGGCCTCTAGCAGCACCACCCAACCCCCCACCCCTCACCTTCAGCCCAGCACCAGACACAAGGTCACCCATGGGCCTCAAGGCGACACAATGAAGCACCAGGTGAACAGCCAGGTCCTGCAGCCACTAGCACAAGAAATGAGAGATAGTGCCCCTGGCACCCTGGAAGCAGAGCTCAAATTTAAAAAGAAGGAAAAAGACCAAAAAAAAAAAAAAAGATGAGCAGAAAACAACAACAACAAAAAGAATCTGACCATAGAAAGCTATTATGGTGACAGAGGAGACCAAGACACAGACTTAGAAGAGGACAGCAATGTCAAAACACCTATGGACAAAACCCCAAAGAAAAATAGGAAGTGGTCTCAAGCCCAGAAAGATCTCATGGGAGAGCTTCAAAAAGAGCTTTAAAATCATATAAGAAAGAAGAAAAAATGGGAAAAGAAATGAGAGTAATGCAAGACAATTATGAAAAAAAAGTCAAGAGTCTAGAAAACTGCTTTAAAAGTAGAACTTGCCAAATGGAAAAGAAAGTACAAAATCTAATTGAGGAAAATAATACCTCAAAAGTTAGAATTGGGCAAGTGGAAGCTAATGTCTCTGACACATAATGAATCAATCAAACAAATTCAAAAGAATGAAAAAATGGGAGAAAATGTAAAATGCCTCATGGGAAAAACAACTGACCTGGAAAACAGATGCAAGAAAAACAATATCAAAATCAATAAATTCCCTGAAAGCCATAATCAAAAGGAGGACCTGAACAGCATCTTTCAAGAAATCATCAAGGAAAACTGTCCTGCTATCATGGAACCAGAGAGCAAAATAGGCATTGAAAGAATCTACAAATCACCTCAGGAAAGAGATCCCAAAATAAAAAGCCAAAGGAACATTATAGTCAAATTTCATAACTATCTGTTTAAATAAAAAAAAAATACTTACAAGGGCCAGAAAGTACAATTCAAATATCGGGGAGTCACAATCAGGATCACACAAGACCTGGCAGCTGCAAGGGGAAGGTTTAGGGGAAAAATTAGTGAGGCTCATTTTGGACATATTGGGCTTAATGGATATTCACTTCAAGATGTGAGACTGCAGGTGAGCAGAGAGTTTGAGGTAGGATAGGTAGATTTGAAAATTATCAGCAGAGAGATGATAATTAACTCAATGGGAGCTAATGAGATCACCAAGTGAATGGTATAGAGGGAAAAGACAAGAGGGTTCAGGACAGAACTGAAGCAAGGAAGAGGTAAGTGATTTTCCCAAGTGACTCAGTGACTCAGTGGCAGAACTGGTAAGCCACCTCAGGGTCTTTTAGTCCCAAACTAATATACTCACTATTTTACATTGCTTCTTTTTAAATTAATTAACCTTTAAATGTACCAGTCATTCTATAATTCAGTCCTGATCTACAGCTGTAAGATGTGCTAAAATAGATGATACAATCGGATGATGTAGCCAAGAAGTTAATAGGGAAAATGTTTTAACTAGTGTGAAACTTTTTCATATGAGACATCTGTAGAGAAAAAAGAAAACAACAAATTATATGCAGTCTGCAGGCTTAATTAGAAGAGTATGCTTCTACTTTCCCTACTTTGAATCAAATCTTTTGCCAACAAAGACTCCAAGCCTACCTTCCCTTCAGAACCAGAAGATGGACCATTCATATCCTGACCTGTGTCCAGATTTACTTGGCTAATTATATTAACTCCATTACAAAAGACAAGCAGCCACTGGATTTTCTACCTGAATCATGCTGCTCTTAGAAGGATCAAAAGATGTCATTGGGAAGCAGAATCAAGATGGTGGTGCAGAAGCAGCAAAACTCCACAGCTCCCCCCAGAACCACCTCAAATACCTATAAAATATGACTCTAAACAAATTTTAGAGCTCCATAACCCACAAAAATTATAGAAAAACACATCTCCCGCTGAAGGCAGCCTGGCAGGCAGACATGAAGGGGTTCATTGCAGTGTACTGGGAACCTAGACCAGCACCACATGAACCAGTGGCTTGGCTCCTGGGCGGCCAAAACAAACTGCAGCTGGAGCTTGCAGGAGAGTGAATCACTGGCAGCTGTGGCATTTTCCAGAATTACCAACCCATAAGAAACAAGGACTAAGTGAAAGGTCAGTGGAACTTGGCTAAATTCAGGCCTACTACCCCAGGGCTAGAAGCAGCTGAAGTGGCAGCCCTGCAGGCACCTCCACATGGCTGCTTCAGAAGCTCCCAGTCTGCAGATTGCAGGGGGGCCAAGCAACCATTCAGAGGCTAAGTGCCCTTGCCTTGAGCTTCCTGGATCAGGATTGCGGTCTTGGGTGGTGGTCCTGAGGTGCGTTTTCAGTGAGCCAAAGCTGGTGGGGGCTCAGAGATGGTGGCCTCCTAATAGCTCCAGCAGCTGTGAGAACCCCAGCAATTTGGGAAAGAGCTTTCCCCTCTGAAAGCAGAGTGCTACTGAACCCAGAAGTCAAGTAATTGACTGGCAACATGACCAGGCAAAGGAAGCAAAGCAAGCCCAGCAATTCAATATTAGATTCCTTTTTTGGGGGACAAAAAGAATCAAAGCATGGAACAGGAGGAAGACAACACAGTCAGAACTCCTGCACCAAAAGCTTCCAAGAAAAATGTAGACATGACAAGCCATGGAAGAGCTTAAGAAGGATTTTGAAAATCAAATAAGAGAAATAGAGGAAAAATTGGGGGGAGAAATGAGAATGATGCAAGAAAATCATGAAAAGAGAGTCAACAACCTGACTGAAGAAAATAACATCATGAAAAATAGATTAACTCAAATGGCAAAAGAGGCCCAAAAAGCCAATGAGGAGAAGAATGCCTTAAAAAATCGAATTTGCCAGATGGAAAAAGAATCTCAAAAGCTTTCTGAAGAGAATAATTCTTTCAGAATTAGACTGGAGGAAATGGAAGCAAATGACTTTATGAGAAATCAAGATACTATTAAACAGATCCAAACAAATGAAAAAATAGAAGGCAATATGAAATATTTCCTGGAAAAAACCACTAACCTAGAAAATAGATCCAGGAGAGATAATTTAAAAATTATTGGACTACCTGAAAACCATGATCAAAAAAAGAACCTAGAAATCATCCTAC
>CM053586.1:245088627-245099169 GCA_028646515.1 Pseudochirops corinnae
CTCTCCCTCTCTCCCTTCCCCTCTCTCCCTCTCTCTCTCTCCCCCCCTCTCTCTCCCTCTCTCTCTCTCTTTCTCCCTCTCCCTCCTTCCCTTCCTCCCTCCTCCCCTTTGAATCCCCAGTGCACAGTTGGAGGCAAATAGTAAGTGCTTAGTAAATGCTTGTTGACTTACTGACTGAGATGAGAGACCAGATAAACACTCAAGGAGAGGGAGGGGGAATGTGGTAGTGAAAGGGAAGATGGCAGGCTGCCCAAGTAAAACTTTGCCTGTTTCTCAATTTTTCTGTGGGCAAGATCTGGTCAAATAATAAACAGAAAGGGTCATATCTATCTCTGCGCTGGGTCAATGTATAACTTTTCCTTTGTTTCTTTTGGAAAGAAATTATGAGAACGTGAGGATGGGAAAACAGGGAGCAGGGAACAGCTTATCATAATAACACTGATACCTAACATGGGCTTGGCCACTTTTCAGGATAAACTTGCTGCCTGGTAGACAGCTGGATCTCTAGTCAACTATTTCCATTCTCTGGAGGTAAGATCATTGAATTCAATAGTAAAGATTCCACAGGTGACATTTAGGGGACCCCAAACCTTGGCATGGTCATCAGGGATTGAGTGAAAGGTAAATCACATAAAGGATAGAAACAGGTCCTCCTCTGTATGGCCTATTAGGACATGCACACTGTGGATAAACTTGGACACACTGCCCATAGGGATCAACTGGTGGCTGGGAATGCTTCCTAAGGCAAATAGGAGCCAGGTCATTGGCAAGGTACACAAAGGGAAACTGCTCTGAGATGGAAAGTTATTGTAAAGGTCTTCCAATGAGATAGAAATGTGGAAGTCACAAAATCTGGGCCCATATGAAACCTAGCAAAAGGAGATTATGTCTAGTTCAGAATCTGTCACAGTATTTCCAAGATAAACCTATAATGATGATGCTCTGAATTTAGATGACTAATTTCAGTTATTTATACACCTGATATACACCTGCCTAGAGTGGAGAAGGTAGGTGGAAATATACTCTAAGAACATCCAATTTCTTTTCTTTGATTTCATACTCACCAAGCAATCTTCTGTTCTGTAATTTGGTTTCTTGAATGGGTTTACTCATTTGGGTTTACTCAGAATGTGTGTATCTCATTAAGAGATCACCTAGCATTTTGGTTTACAAATCCAATCAATTTCCTGTGAGGTTGGGGGTCATGCTGTTGTTGATGTTTGTCCTTTGTTCTTGCAGAGAACCATGACATCAGGAAGATAATGCCATGACATGCAAATGAATTGGATTTAAGTGAGCGAGGGGTGTGCAAAGTCACCAGCTTCAGTTTGTCCTCAGGAGCCATCTGAGTCCAGTGGGGAGATACAGATTAAGACAGCTGGAGATTGCCCTGGATACACTGGAAGACCTTGGCCTTTTTAAGCTAAGGTCTTTAACAGGTCTCTTTATGACTGAGGAAACACCCATTCAGTGATTAAGGCTAGTGGTCATGAATCCATTCACTAGAGCAGTGGTTTACATATTTACATTACGATTCATAAAATAAAATCCCACCTACAAAATTATTTTCGTTGCTACTTCATAACTGTAATTTTGCTACTGTTATGAATCGTCATGTAAATATCTGATATGCAGGATGTATTTTCATTGTTACAAATTGAACATAACCCACAGGTTGAGAACCGCTGCACTGAAGTCTGATCAACTCAAGATTAATGGATAAAGTTGAGAATGGAGATAACCATGCCTTAGTACCTTTGAGACCCTTTTAAAATAGCCCTCTTAACATTACTTGACACTATCTTACTTGCAATATGATTTTATTCGATTTATTTAACTGATAAATGAATGCTTTCAGATTTCATAAAGATCAATGTTTTTGTCTAATTCTTAGAAAATTGCACCAGACCAAGTGGTGCAGGTCTTGGCTTTCAGAGAAACTTTTCATTTGAAGTAACTGGGGCTGAGGAGAGGACATGAAAAACAATGACCTGGTTTCTTCATACTTTTCTTCCAACAAGAATGTTTCTATTGTAAATTGGAGATAAATTCATTTTGGTTTTGGAAGTCACCCAGATAGCAGTTAACAAATTCAGAGCAAGGGAACATGAAGATCAAGAAAGTTTCATTAATAGGAAATGTTGCTGTGATATGATGGTTCCCTGAAGAATCATGAAGAACATAACAGATATGTCCTTGGACCTCCAAATAGCCCTCGTTAGGTTGCTAATGGGTATTTTTATTAGTTCTCATCAGAGATCACTAGATAACTAAAAAATGAAGCTACTTTCCCCATGGAAATAGAAAAAGAATGGAAGAACATGGAATAATGGAACGTATATGCTGGATTTGGAGTCACAAGACTGGGTTCAAATCCTGACTCTATTCCCTTTTTTTTTTTTTTTTTTTTTTTGCTTTTTGGAGAGGGAAGGGAGGGCAGTTGGGGTTAAATGACTTGCCCAAGGTCACACAGCCAGTTTTTTTGTGTTAAGTGTCTGAGGCCGGATTTGAACTCAGGTCCTCCGGACTCCAGGGCCAGTGCTCTATTCACTGCCACACCTAGCCACCCCAACTCTATTCTTTATTGCTTATTTAACCTCCGATGAGTCATTTAACCTGTTTCGGCCTCATTTTCTCATTTGTAAAAGATTCTTGAACTAGATGGCTTCTGTGTCTCCTTCCAATTTTAAATCTATGATCCTATAAAATAGTCAAAAATTTTAAAGGCCATAAAAGAAAATATTTAATGTAAATTTGGGGAAAAGTTAAAATATATGTGATATTGTTTATTGGACTCATTTAGTATATTTACAAATTAAAGTCACCTTAGTTAGGAATGTGAAAATGCATTAAGACTTGTTAAGAGAAATACATATTTTGTAAACTTTGGAAAATCATTTTAATTTTTTTCCCCTGAGCTGGGAAAGTAGCTCCAGGAAGTCATTGGTGGAAATTTTTGTTTTTGTTTGTCTTGAAATTTTATGCTTCATTCCCCTTCCCCCAGGTCATCATATCTCTGAGTCAGAATCATATTCTTTTTGAGCCAAAAATCTATATGATCCCAAAGGAACATTTTGTTGGAGGGCAGGGTTGCCCTCCTGCATGTTACTCTTGGAGGTCAGAAGACATTGCTTCCAAACATCCTTGTTTCCCTTAATAAGCCATTATGGATTGGTCAGCTATATACTTATTTAAAACTCAAAAACATTCTTTTTATTTATTTAAAAATTTCTTGGATCTTTTTTTTTTTTCACATCTTGTCTTAATTCTTTAGACTGAAATAAAGCCAAAGTGGGAAAGGGCAATATTGCAAGTAGATGGAAATATACTTGAAGAACAATTTCTGTGCTCACCAGCATGCTTCTCAGTAATTTACTTTCTTGCATAGGTTGGATAAATGAGTTCTATAAGTTTGACATTTGTTAGGGAAGTTGTATTTTTTTCCTATTGTCTTAAAACTCTGAAACTGTAAGCAGTACTCTCCTATTCTCTCATTTGAAGATTTGGTAAAAATTAGGTTGTGTTCCCTTTAACCACATGATTCATTATTTCATGCCTTCAAGCTTTTATTATGCAGAATGAACAGTCCTTTCCTAGTAGAAAAGGCATTCCATTACTTTAATCATTTTAGTTGTCTTTCTCTAGACTATCTCACACTCTCCTGTGTCTTCCTTGGTGTATGATAATCAGAACTTTTTTGCAATATTCTATGTGCAGATGTTAAGGGGTTTTTCCAAAGGCAGGAAGACTTCTTCTGCATTATTTTGTCAGGAACGTATGGTATATGTAGCATTGCAAGACAAGCAGGTTATCAATGCAGTTTAAAAATTATTTTATTGAAATAAATTTTTGTCATAATGGTATTAGTTGTAATGAACTTTGACCTAAAACATGACAGTCTCCTAAGATTTGCAGTTTGCACAAATTAACATCTTCTTTCCTTCCTCTCTTTCTCCCTCCCTCCGTTTCTCCCTCCTTCCTTCCCTTCCTTCATTCCTTCCTTTCTTTCTTCCTTCCTTCGCAATTGGAGTTAAGTGACTTGCCCAGGGTCACACAGCTAGTACATGTCTGAGGTCAAATTTGAACTCAGGATCTCCTGACTCCAGGGCCAGTGCTCTACTATGCCACCTAGCTGCCCCTAGATGTAACATCTTTCAAATCCAGTAGCATCACTATAGATGAATAAGCATTTTCATACATCATATTAAGAATCACTAATTGGGGTTATGGATTTAGGGCCAGAAGGGACATCACGAGTCACCTAGTTACATTCTCTTATTTTTATAGATGAGGAACCAGAGGCCCCTAAAGGCCAACATCCCCAATATCACATGAGATATAAGAGACAGAGGTGAAATTTTAACCCAGATCCCCTAATTCCAAATCCAGTTCTGCTTTCCACTGTATCACATAGCCACTAAACTACATCTATTAAAAGACCTGAACCGCCAGCTCTTGCAGTGATATAAATGTCACCACTTATTTCAACAATTTCTGTCTCTTACTCCTGCTTGTAGTATGTCTCAGCAGTTGAGATTGGGGTTGGATGCAGCCTTGATTGGACCATGTCCTATGTGATCCTAAGGACATTGGTGAAGAAGGATACTCACGGCTTGCATTCTCTAACCGGATCATACAGTTGAGGAAATCGTCAAAGTCAAGTTGGTACTGCTCATCTGCATACCTTAGGACAACTAGCTGCAAGAGGTAATTGTTCAGCTGGAAGCCTGGAAAAAACAGAAGAACTTGTAAGCAACAAAAGGGATAAGGTGTCCCCTCTGATACAGGAATAAGGGCAAAAATAGGCACCACTCAGAAGGTGCTAACAGGAATGGTGCTATTTATTAACTGACCTTGATCCTTTAGCCTTGTGATCTTTTAGCTTTCTTTGATCCTTTAATTTCCTTTATATTTCAGCCTTTAGGCAGCTCATGACCTGACCCAGCATAGGAGTAGCGACTAATTCTCTGTTTTCATTGAGATAGGGAACTCCATCTACCAACACAGTGACCAACACCTCCTCTACAATGTAGAGGTTCAATTCATATAAAATGGGGGTCCCTAAACCCTACATAAGAATCCCAGCTGCCTCATATTGGCTTAGAAAACCACATATTAACATTATCTATGTTCTATCATATTTTTGTTTTGCTAAATATTTCCTCATTTCAATTTAGTCTGGTTTAGCAGCACTTGGGAATGTCTAACACTTTTTATGAGCAGATCTACCTAGACCACTGAGAGGTTATGTGGCTTGTGCAGGGTCACATTGGCATTATTTATCAGAGGTAAGATTTGAATCCAGGTTCTCAATATGATATGATTGGCATTTGTATAGTTATTTAAGGTTTGCAAAGCATTTTACACATACTTTCTCTTTTGATCCTCATAACAACTCTGCAGGATTGGTACAATTATTATCCCCATTTCTCAGATAAGAAAACTGAGGCCTCAGAGAGCTCAAAAAACTTGCCCATGGTTGCACTGCTAGTTAATTGCCAGAGGTACAGTTCAAACTCAGGTCTCTCCTGACTTCAGGTTCAGTGCATTTTCCACTACTCTCATGAATTTGGTACTGTCATATTGACATCATGATACTAGTATCCACCCTTAGGATCCCTTGAATTTCCAGGAAGTATCATCCAAGTGGGTGGCCATAGCTAACTCCACTCCACTCTTAACAAAGGTCCTGACTGCTGACATCCAAGGCTGTGTTCCAGGTTAGCTATCCCTAGTTATGTCCCAGCTCCTATTTCAGGGTTGCTAGGCAACATACAGAATTCACCAACATCCCTGGCACTCCAGCTGTGGATACCTGCAGAGGAAGCAGATGTTTCCCATGGACATTGGAGTCAGATGCTGTTAGAGACTCCTGAAAGCTAGATATTTTCTAGGGAGAATCTCTGCTGGTGCACATTTTACAAACTTTCAGAAATGAGTAATGCACATTAGACATGCCTTACAAGATATGTATGCTAAAATGGAATGTTTGTCTCCTTTCATTTCTGCCTGCTTTCTCAGTTCACAGCAAAT
Source organism: Pseudochirops corinnae (assembly GCA_028646515.1). Taxonomy (NCBI): domain Eukaryota; kingdom Metazoa; phylum Chordata; class Mammalia; order Diprotodontia; family Pseudocheiridae; genus Pseudochirops; species Pseudochirops corinnae. The sequence goes on from CM053586.1 coordinate 245,094,661, forward strand.
TTCTGGAAGGGTCGCAAACGGGTAAACAAATAATCACCAGGATCTTTTTGCGTCCTCAGTTGCTGTTGAGGAGAGAGGAGGAAGAGATGAATCCATTTTTATAAAGTTCGTGTCTGGAAGGCCTAGCCATAAGCAACATAGTTTTACACTTTCCTCTCGGTCAGACTCAAGACCCAGGTTTCTTTCACTTTTTCCTCTGCAAAGGCCTTCCATCTGCTGCTCCTGCTGCTCCTGGAAGGGGATCCCCAGGGACGAAAAGGGTAAATAGGACCTTGGGACGTACCTATAGGCAAAAACTGCTGACCAAGCTCCGGAGAGTTTCCACCTTCCTTTCTTTTCACCTTCTAGGTATACTAGAAGAAAGGTAGCTTTTGGTTTTGCTGGTTCTTTTTTTTTTTAAGGCAAAGCAATTAGGGTTAAATGACTTGCCCAAGGTCATACAGCTAGTTAAGTGTCAGGTATCTGAGGCAGATTTGAATTCAGGTCCTCCTGACTCTAGGGCCAGTGCTCTATTCACTGCACCACATAGCTGCCCCAAATTCATGCTCTTCTAATGTGAAAGATGGTGGGATAGCATCAGTGATAACAGTAACGCACGATTCAGTTACATTGCATCTACCTTTGTGATTACCATTAGTCAAACCCAAAAGGCCACATGACCATGGGATGCTCTACAGCAGTGGTTCTCAACCTGTGGGTCGCGACCCCTTTGGGGGGTTGAACAACCCTTTCACAGGGGTCACAGGGATGGCCTAAGACCATCAGAAAACACATATTTCTGATGGTCTTAGGAACCGAGACACTGCCCCTCTATCCGTCTCCAGGCGGGTCCGCCCACATGCAGATACACCCACATACGAGTATTAAAGCGTAGCTGCATTAGGAAGGTTTGAGAACCATTGGTCTAGAATGATAAATATTAACATCCTAATATGAAAATTAGAGGAGCCACAAGCCACAGTGCTGCCTCTTGAGCTCCATGCAGTGTGAGAGCGACAGTCAGAGAAGGGGGGTGTGACACCCCCTCTGGTTCAGAGTGATTCTTACTATATCATTGTTTTGCTCTTTTCCTCAACACAGTTCCAATTCCTGCTCACTCACTGTCTTCCCTTGGTGCCCCTCATTAAAAGCCAAAATGCTTCTATTTTACCTGCAGCTTTCAAGGCTAGCCGCAGCTCATAGGAGGACATAGTTCCGGATCTGTCAACATCAAATTGAAGGAAGATATTCTATGCAGGAAGGAATTGCAGAATGTCAGACTCAGAAGGGTTCACAGGATCATGGTTCCAGAACTGGAAGGAACCTCATAGGCCATCTAGAACAACTCTTTCAATTTACATATGAGAAACTGAGACCCCAGAGAGGTTGGCAATTTGCCTAAGTTCCCCAGGTGATGTCACAGAGCAGGAATTTGAACTCAGTCTTTCAGTCCAAATTGAGGGAGCTTTCTAGTGTACCACATTACCTCCCTTCACTTGAAGGCCTCTAGTGAAGGAAAACCCATTACTTTCTGTGGTCACCCATTCCGTTTTGAGATTGTTCTAATTGTTAGGAAGTATCAGATTTTGTTCAGTCATTTCAATCATGCTCAGCTCTTTGTGACCCCATTTGGGGTTTTCTTGGCAAAGATAGTGGAGTGGTTTGCCATTTCCTTCTCCAGCTTATTTTACAGATGAGGAAACTGAGGCAAACAAGGTTAAGTAATTTGCCCGGGGCCACCCAGCTCCCAAGTGTCTGAGGCCAGATTTGAACTTGGGAAGATGAGTCTTCCTGACTCCAGGTCTAGTACTCTATCCACTGTGCCACCAGCTGCCCTGAGTGTTTGTTTATATTGAACCAAAATTCTCCTCTATATAACAGAAGCTAATCTTTTGGCTCTTTCAAGATGGTACCCACGGGGCAGCTAGGTGACATAGTGAATAGAGCACCAGCCCTGGAGTCAGAAGGGCCTGAGTTCAAATCCAGCCTCAGACACTTGACACTAGCTGTGTGACCTTGGGCAAGTCACTTAACCCCAACTATCTTGCCTTCCCCCCTCCAAAAAAAACCTCAAAACAAAAAAAAAAAAAACACAAAAAACCCCAAAGATGGTACCCAACCAGTACCATTCATCATATTATCCAGGTGATTGCCAACTCTTCCTCTCACTTGATGTAGACACAACTTCAGGTAGGGATCAGGAAGAGAAAATTTTCTATTTGTTGATGCCCTCAAATAATTAATAACTGAAAAATTTTCTTCTTTCTTCACCCCCAACCTTATAAAGGACTGGCACCCTGGTAGACTACTATAACTAGAATTTCTTCATAGTAATTGAATTTTGTTATAATTTCTTCTCTGTAACTATCCAAAGGGGCTGCCTGGTCTCTTTAGATTGATTTATAGAGGGGAAATAAAACACCAGACCAGGACTAGAGAGTGAGGTGCCACACAACTACACAACAATGGAGGTTACATACTATCCATGTCTTCAGCTTGTCCCAGAACAGTTTGAATTCATTGAACTCCAGTTTTCCATTGCCATTGGTCTGAATGTGACAACGTGTCAAGAAAGAATATGAGCAGAGGTCAAGAGGTCAGAGAGTTCTTGTGGAATTTCAGATCTGGAGTCCATTTAGAAAGAATGGTGTGATGGGGAGGTGTGGAAACCCAGGGTGAAGAAAATTAAGAGTCCTTGATCTTATCATTAAAACCCTTTGCATTGGAAGAGAAAAAATAGAAGTTTTATAAAAAAAAAACAACACATTTAAAAAAAAGCCCTCTGGTCCTACTATCAGTTATTCTCAAGTAGGAAAAAGAACACTTTTGTCTTCATAAAGTCATCCTTACCAGAGATATACAGCAAGAAAAATGGGTAATATAAAAACAAAGAATGCCATTAAAATTTTATTTTAAAACACCCCTTCTCCCTGCACATGTCTATGCTCTTATAGTTTGCTTCCAGGTATTTTTAAAAATTATTCTTTAAGAACAGGGAAATGACCATATTGGGTCATGTTCTTGATACGACCTCATTTAGGGACCCAGGTCCCAACTGGGTTCCCCCATCAAGCTAATTATATTTTTATACAGCCCATAAATATTTCTGGTGACCCATTGGTGCAAAATTCTTGCATGTGACCCCATTGAGATAGGACCTCTGGTGGATGGTAGGAGGGTTTTGTTTGTGTTATCTTTTGGACAGAGTTCAGAATAGGGAAAAGAAGGTTCTCATAGGATCTGGAGTAGGAATAGACTCTAGAAATTATTTAGTCACTTTAGAGAAGAGGAAATTATGTTCCAGAGAGGTCAAGTAGGTTTCCCACGCTCATATGGAAGGTAAATACCAAGCCCCAAACCCAGGACTTTTCCCATCACCTGCCATCGTCTCTCATTCTTCTTTGTACCTGTCGATAGAACTAGGAAGGGGCTTAGGGACGAGAACACTAACATCTAGCCGTGCATTTGAAAGGATACATCCATTAGAGAAATGATGTTTTTGCAGGAAATGAGGCTTAGCTTCTTGAATTTAATATTCTTTTCTGCAAACACACACAAAACAAAAATGACAACAAAATCCCCTGCTCAATCCTGAGATTACGAAAGAGCAAGTGTGCATCAGGACATCTCAAAAATCGGTGTAAAATCTCAGTACTGGATAAAAGGGAAAACAGAGCTAAGGACACAGTGAGAGCAAAGCTGAAACTGAAAAAAAAAAAAAAGATACAATAGAAAACGGCACAGTGATAGCTATTCCTCTGCTGATTGCATCCTGGAATTGAAGAGATTGCTTTGGACACTTACTTTTTTGTAGCACAGTATTCAAAATATATTCCAGTTCCTCTGCTGCTACCTCCATGTCCTGTTGAAAATAGGGACAATTGCTTTTCCCAGCCCTTACCATCTTCTTTGTTTAAAGGAAAGAGATTAAAGATGTCTTTGGTCCAAGGATGTCAAATTACTGAGCCAAGTCCTACTTACTCCCTAGGGAAGGATTAGGCCCTTCAGCACTTTGTACTTTCCTGGCCTCACTATTTTGAGGAACATTAAATTTCTTTGAAAGAGGACCAGCTCAAGGCAAAATTAAGTAGAAAATGTTAGAATTCATAGGGACTTCGGAGGGTTATCCGATTCAACCCACTCGTTTTTTTAAAGAGGAAACCTAGGCCTAGAGAAATCACATGACTCACCAAAGGTCACAGGAGGAGGTCAATTTTGGCCATGAATTAAAAAAAAAAAATTGATGATAGTATTTTCCTTTGTAATTCTATGTATATATTTTATGTATTTAAAATTCTATGTATTTATTTTATGCATTTAAAAATGTTATTCCTAGAAGGGAGCCATTGGCTGCACTAGACTGTCAAGTTGGTCAAAGGTACAGAAAAGTTAAGAACTTTTGATTTAGTAGAAATTTATTTAAGGGAAATTAAGAAGGCCTGGCCTATTTCTAGCCTTCTCAACAAAATAAAACAAAAACACATTCTCACCTGCCTGCCCTGTTATCTGCAATTCCACTATTTGCAATTC
>CM053586.1:245099269-245114476 GCA_028646515.1 Pseudochirops corinnae
TTCGTTCTTTCTCTCTCTTTCTTTCTCTCTTTCTTCCTTTCTTCCTTCCTTCTTTCCTTTCTTTCTTTTTGGAGGGGGGAAGGCAGGGCAGTTGGGATTAAGTGACTTGCCCAAAGTCACACAGCTAGTAAGTGTTAAGTGTCTGAGGCCACATTTGAACTCAGGTCCTCCTGATTCCAAGGCCAGAGCTCTATTCGCTGCACCACCTAGCTGCCCCAGGGATAGCCCTTTAGGTGTTCTTTGTTTGATTTCCTAATGTCTCCTTCCTTCCTTCCTTCCTTCCTTCCTTCCTTCCTTCCAGGGGGAAGGCCGGGCAATTGGGATTAAGTGACTTGCCCAAGGTCACACAGCTAGTAAGTGTTAAATGTCTGAGGTCACATTTGAACTCAGGTCATTCTGACTCCAGGGCCGTGCACTATTTACTGCACCACATAGCCGCCCCTGCTTTATAATTTTCGAAGTGATTTTCTATACTTGTCTCATTTGATTTTTATGACAACCCTGAGAGGTAGACAATGCTGTAATATATTATTTTTCCCATTTTATAGATGGAGAAACAAGGTAAGGGTCTTATGCAAAACGGACTGGAATATAGGTCTTTTGACTCTAATTTAATTGTTTTTTCTGTTATACTACAGCTACTTCTGTATTTTAAAATACCCATCTCCCTGGGGAGGTACCATATGAAGTAGTTACTAGTCATTAACAGCGAGTATAAATTGTTTAGTAGGTCACTAGCACTACTACCACAGCTAGTTGAGAAGATGATACTCTTTAAACCGAGAGACTGGGAGAGAACAGTTAAGACGAAGGGGGAAGGGGCACGGGGGGAGGTCAGAGCATGAGGCAGTGCATCTTGAGGACTAGGTTTTCCTTGAAAGTGGTGTGTGTGCACATAGATAGGTTATGAGCAGCCAATGCCTATTATGAGGCCACAAGACAACAGGGGAAGAGATGGCCGCAGAACGGGGAAAAGCATCATCTAGAAAGGGAGAAAAGAGTAAATAATAGCCACCCTTGGCTTTAATGACCTGGCAGCCTTTGCAAGATTATGAAGCACTTCCTGTGCTTAAAAAAAAAAAAAGACTAAATCACACTGAGTACATCCGAATATTAAGTATTTTCATTGTCTTATTAATTCTTAGAAACTTGGCTTTTCTTTTTGTAGTTGACTAGGTGATTAATTTATACTAATGTGTTACTGAGTAGAAATAGAATATTTCTATATTATATAGAGAGTTATATACCCTTTTCAGGGGCCTCCTGAAGAAACAATGCCTTAGCCCAAAGGAATGATACTTAGGATGAGAATTTCGGTACAGATTTTGGTATTAAATAATTATAAGAAATAATTTTAGTCTTTTAGATGAGTCTTTTAGAGCAGAGGGAGCACTTATTCAGCCTATAGCCTATGTGTGGTCACCAACACTGTAGAGTACAACCCAAACCAGATTAAAATGTAATTGGGAAATATTTAACAAAATAAATGGTTGGTTGGTGGTTGTCCTTTGTTTTTGAAAAGGATCCAAATGGCATCACTATATTGGAGTCAAGGTACAGTGTGTCTGATTGTGGCTGATCAGACCAACATGAGCTTGGATGGCTCTACCGCAGGTCAGACATAAATAATTCATAGCAAAATAAAGAAAAATATGATAAAGTGTAGATAGCATTGCATTTTAAAACTGTTAATTTGAGACCCATTGGGATCCTTATGTACAAATTAGTGGCCCCAATTTCTATTTGAATTTGATACCACTCTAAAACAAGAGCCTCTCAAATTATAGCACCATACCATGTGGCCACCTGGTCATCTGTCTCAGTGCCTACTTTTATAAGATTCATTAGACTTCACAATCTTCCTGTCAAGGTTCAAGCTAACAAATTGCATTATTACCACTGTTTCTGAGAAGACAGAAAGAAAGGAAAAATGTCCTTCTCCTTCCAATCTTTCCATGTTAAGAGCAGGGCAAGAAATAAAAGTGATCCAGCCCCATGACTCTTTTTTCCCAGGTTAGAGGTCTAACGAAGTGTGATTTTTGCTTGAATTCAAATACATTTGTTCTCTCTTACCTCTCCTGCAATCTCTTCAAACAGTGCACGGAACTGTTTATCCTCCTCAGTTTCTTGGCTAGGTGAAGTTGGTTTAGATGGCTAGAGGAAAAACAAAGGTATACTCTGAGATTTAGGAAAAATATGTTTGAAATGCTCTGCATAGAAAGAATTCATTTTGAGTTGCCCAGTGTAGACTGCTGGTATAGAATGTGGCTATTGGATAAACCAACTGATGTTCTGTTATATTCCAGCTGCTTCCAGATGTACCCATGGTGCAGGAGGGGGTGCTGGCGTTAGGGTGGAGGCAGAAAAGTAAACTCAGAAAAAAAGTTTCAGGTATACTGTTAGAACAAATTGAAAGTATTGGAGGAATGGTTTCAGAATGGTGTGATAGGACTTCTCTGACACCCCAGTGATCTCTCTTATAGGTCTGCTTATTAAATTCATTGGGGTTAGAAGAAAGAAGCACAAGAAGTGGGAGCAATGGAGGCCTGACATGGCCTTCCTTCAACCCCAATAAGGGGCTTGAAAACATTGAAGAAATTGTGAATAAAGGTAGAAAGGAGGATGCAGCCTGATAAAAAAAAAAAAAAAAGGAGGAGGGGTAGATCCAGGAATGTGGTACAGAGTGATTATGTGACTTGTTAGTTGCCACACAGCTAATAAATAAATGTCAGTTGGGAGACTGAAATCCAAGGCTTTATGATTCCAGATCCAGTGCTCTATCTATGACACTATTAAAATTTATATTACATTACTACATTAAAATATTAGCCAGTAACATGATTAAGAGTCACATGATTAGTTCCATCCCACTCCACCCCTTCATCATCAACTGGGTTCTAGAACTCTTTAAAAATACATACTACTATATCAGCAAGCACCCTAGCATATGCAGGGTGGCTGCCAGCACAGGTTCTTAGATCTGCTTTTCTAAAGTAAAGCAACTCAAAATGGCTTAACAATCTTACTTTAATCAATCAAACACATATCATTCACCTAGTTTAGGGGAAAAAGCCAGCACCTTGAACTTCAGAGAATACAATCAGAATGCAAACACAAGTTACAAGCAGAAGTTATAAGTAAACAGAGAAACGGATCAGCAGACAGGCTTCCATCCATCTGACCATCACATCCATACCTATTCAGTTATCAGAGAGGGAAGCTCCAACATCTGGGTTTTTCAACACCGGGGGGGGCTCAATGGCTTCCCAGAGTCTCTTCTGGCCAAATCACACAACTCTTCTCAAAGTGAGCCCCAAAGCAAAACCTCACATCAGGGCATATATATAGCCTTCTCCTGGCTCAGAGAATGTCACAGCCCTCTTGACCCACTGCCCAATCACAAAGCTACAAGGCACAGGCATTCCCGAAAAACAAGCCTCTTGCCACAGGCTCCACGTGACCACATTCAGCCTATTAGGGGGCAGAGTATACTTTCAAATCAGGGAAGGTTCTCAGAGTCACTAGCCAGTTTAGCAAAGGGCCTAGGGACAGGGAAGATCTTCAGATTCCCATAACAACTACTTTAAAGACTTACCTCTGGGAGGGCAATATCCACATTTCCATCCATTTCCCTGTGGTATTAGAAAACACTCAATTAAGTTATAACCTATTGCAGTAGCTATCTCTGTTCCATCATATTCCCTTCAGCTTTCTGACCCATTGAGAAGGTCACTCTTCCTTTCAAACATTTGCCACGTTTTTTAAAGTCTTTGGATACTCTGGGAAGAGAGAGGCTAAGAGTTCTATAGATTGACTTTGGGCCAACAAGCTCTTGCATGTATCATGTACCTTTCACTTAGATAATCCTTTAGAATTTACAAAACTCTTTTATATCCATGATCTGTTGATTTTTATAATATCTGTGAAGTTATTGGAACAGGTCTAATGATCTCTATTTTTCTAATGAGGAAATAGGTTTGAAGGGATGAAATGATTTGCCCATAGTTACACAGCTAGGTGAAGTGGAACTAATCCCCAGGTCATTGAAGTATTTCTATGAACTTCAATTTCCTCATCTGTCGAAATGGGCAAATTATGTGTATGTCTACCATCAAAGAGTCATTTTCAAGAAAATTTATTTGCAAAACGTAAAATTATAGATATAGAGATATAAATATATAGATATAGATATGTCTTGATTATTCACATACCAGAGGCAGCATAGTGCAATAGAAAAAGCACTGATCCTGGGGTCCAAAGACCTGGGTTCAAATTCTAACCCTCTCGTTTACCACCTATATGACTCTGGTGAGTCACCTCATCTGCTTCACTTTCCTTATTTGTAAATGAAAAGTTTGGACTACATAATCTCTGAGGTCTCTTCTGGCTTTAATTCTATACCTATAACTTACTTTATTTGTTGAGGGTTAACTACCTATTTGCTTCCAGTCTGCTTGGGGAAAGTGTAAAAGGCAATGGAGAATGAGCTAGAGTTCAAACAGAAGACACACACACTCACACACACATACACACACGTAACTCTCTCTTTTTCTCTCTATATATCTGCTCTTGTCTGTCTCTCCAAGTCCCCTTCTCTGTGTTTTTGTCTCTCTTTCTGCCTCTCTATCACTTTCTTTGTCTCTATCTCTGTCTCTGTCTCTGTCTCTGTCTCTCTCTCTCTCTCTTTCTCTTTCTCTGTCTCTTTCTATCTCTGACTCTCATCATTCCTCAGAGATAAAATATCGACCTCTATACTGCTGGAGAAAATATGAGGAAAGAAGACTGGAGGTAAGTTTATTTTTTAATTAGTAACATTAAGAAGATCCTTTCCAAAATTTTTACTTAGCACTCTCAAATTTCTAGCTAAGTCACTGGAAGCAAATAGCAATGCAGATGTCCTGCCCCTAGGCTATGGGAACTGATTCTGAGGTCAGACCTTATAAGAAGAAAGATGAAGTTAGATTTGACAAGTATAAACATCTCAAGAACTGAAGAGTGGTGAGCAATGGGACTCTTCCCTTTATATACCCAAGGACTTACTGACCTCATTCCAGACACAAGATCAAAGTAAGCTGCATAAATCTGGCACTTCTTTATGAGTATAGTCTAAGACCTTAATATTCAGCTGGCATAATAGAGAGGAAAGGAATAGATTGTAATTTACTAGATTTTAAAAAAATACAGTGTTTTTTAAGGTTTGGGTTTTTTTTTTTTTGCTTTTTTTTGGAGGGGGGAGGGTTGGGCAATTGGAGTTAAGTGATTTGCCCAAGGTCACATGGCTAATAAGTGCTAAATGTCTGAGGCTGGATTTGAACTCAGGTCCTCCTGACTCCAGGGCTGATGCTCTATTCACTGCGCCACCTAGCTACCCCTGCTAGAATTTTTTTTAGCCATTATAAAGAATTTTTGAAGTGAGGGCATATATCTTCTCTATTAAATTCACAAACAATCATAACCATAATATACAGTATAGGAAACCCTCTTGAGTGTCAGTTTCAAATATTCATAAGGGACTCCAATAGCCAGATGTTTATGGATATTTTGTTATACTCATGGATCTCTGGAATGTAAACCAACTATGAATGGGACAGACTCTTCTATATTAGATTGTTTCTTTGCTCTGGGTTTAGGATCATAGGATTTAACACTGGAAATGATCTTGCAAATAATGACAGCTGAAATTTATATGGCAATTAGCAATACCTTACCCAATTTATACCCACTTTACAGGTGGGGAAACTGAGGTTCAGAGAAGTTTAATAATTTGTCCACGGGCACTCAGCCACTGAGAGACAGCATGGGGTAGCAGATAATGGAGACTTGACTTTGGAGTAAGGATGACTTGGGTTCAAGTCCTGCCTCTGGTACATAATGGCAGCAAGACTCTAGGCAAAGTCATTTAATCTCTTGGTGCTCTGAGTATCTTTCTAAGATCTTTCTAGGACTAAGTCCTTCCAAGAAGTCCTAAGACTAAGACTTTCTAAGATTAAGTCCTTCCAAGAAACCCCTGACCTGCATCAGTATAGGGAATTGTTGTGTCCTGGAGCTCCCTCTACCATTGAAATCACAGATCCAGCTTCTCTTAGTTGCTTAATCAACATATGTTGGAGGTAGGATTCAGGTCCTCCCCTACTCTAAGGTCTGACCCTGTTTTCATCACACTACAACATAACTCGTGGTACAGATGAGGAAACTGAGACCTAGACTTCTTCCCTCGAGGTCACATAGTATATAGAAGTCCTATGTTTGAGGACTAATTCTAAAACTTACTGAGAGTGTGACTATTGGGATGGCTAGGTTGCATAGTGAATAGAGCACTGTCCCTGGAGTCAGAAGGACCTGAGTCCAAATCTGGCCTCAGACACTTAACACTTACTAGTTGTGTGACTTTGGGCAAGTCACTTAATCCCAATTACCCTGCCTTCCCCACTACAAAGAAAAAAAAAAAGAGTGTGACTATGGGCAAATTATTTGTCTTCTATGAAACTCAGGTCCCACATCCATAAAATGAGGAGAAGATACATGCCTAGCCTGCCTCAGAGGGTTGTTCATGAGGATCACATGAGATAAAATATGACAAGTGCCTTGTAAACTACAAATGTCAGTTACTGTCATTATCAGTCCAGGTCACAGGGGTGAGTGATCAAAACGGGAAGCTCCTCCATAACCACCAATTGAAGCAAAACATGCTTTCTAGCACAAGGACAGTAAAGAGATGATGATACATTATGGACATGAAGTATCAAGTATCAGATGGACTTTGGTTGTCACCTAAATGGTTTGAGGGAAGTTGCAGGGAGAACCCTCAGGAGGATTTCTCTGGGACCTCCTAATTCCACTATTAGGCACAAAAAATCATTAAACCAGTCCCCATGATGCTTTGCTGCTGGTGCTAAGAAGGCGCCCTCCCTTCTCAGGGCATTTGGTGAGTGTTTTTTGATTTGGTGTATTGGAGACCCTTTACAAAGTTTATTGGGTCAAGGTTGGGGTGGCAGGGTTAGGAGGAAGGCAGAATTTAAACTTATATTGGCATGTTACTGTTTCCACATCTACTGAAACACAAGAAAGTAACAGTTGCCTTTTGTGAATGTTGGAACAAATTGTTCTGCCTCACTTAAATCTAACTTACACACAAATCAAGACATCATCATCACGTTATTGGTCCTCTTCGAACATGGAAAACCACCACCATCACCCCCTCCAAAACCAATGTAACAGTAACAGGGGACCATAGGAAATGACCATGGGAAATGAACAATGTTAATTACGGGAAAGGAACAATCATTGCTCTGATAATCCCCTACCTGTGAAACTAAGTTGATTTCCATGGGAAGGGAATCGTAAAAAGTGAATTTATAATACCAGTTCTTGGTTCTAGGATTTACCCTGCTACCAACTAGCCACAGAGCTGATATCAGGGCTGAGCTAATAAAGGTATCAGTAAACTTTACCAAGCCTTATACATGCTATGTTTAGGCAGCATAAGATCTTTGCCATAGCACCCTGAAATTTAGAGGGATCATCCAAGTACTCTTTCCCCTTCAGTTGCTAGGAATAGCCAAATTTAGCACCTAATTAAATTAAATGATGATGTTTTTTGGGCCCCCATTTTGGGGTTTTCTTGGCAAAGATAGTGGAGTACTTTTCCACTTCCTTCTCCAACTCATTTACAGATGAGGAACTAAGGCAAACAGAGTTAAGTGACTTGCCCAGGGTCACACAGCTAGTAAGTATCTGAGGCTGGATTTGAACTCATGAAGATGAATCTTTCTGATTCCAAGACCAGTGCCCATTGGTATAACTCCCAGTATAGCAGAAAGTACTGATTCTGAAGTCAGCAAACCCGGTTTCAAATCCTACCTCTTACATTTACTTTGGGCAAATCACTTGGGCCTCAGTTTCCTCATCTATAAAATGAGAGTGTTTGACTAAGTGGCCTAGGGTCTCATGACCAATATAATAACAGCTAACATTTATACTAGCTAGCAATTATATGGCACTTTAAGGTTTATAAAGCACTACCTATAGTAATAGCTATCATTTTTATAGTACCTTAATTATGTTATCTAATGTAATTTAGTATGTATCAGAGAAGGATCTGAACCCTGGTACTTCTTGACTCCAAGGACAGCTCTCTATTCATTGTAGAGGCTGATTTTCAATAATTAGTTCAGATAGGGAGCTACAAGAAAGCTATTAATCCACCCTTCAAATGGATTATCTTTCAAAGTTGATTCAAGGGCCTCTTCCCTGCTGCCTGTCCCAGGCATGTTTTATACTTCTTGTTCCCAGTGCATAAGCTGGTAATGACTATTTGATTACAATTTTGATTACAATCATCATCATCATCATAATTATTTCTGTTGTTCAGTTGTGTCTGACTCTTCGTGACCCCATTTTGGGTTTTCTTGGCAAAGAATACTGCAGTGGTTTGCCATTTCCTTCTCCAGCTCGTTTTACAGATGAGGAACTGAGGCAAACAGGGTCAAAGTGACTTGTCCAGGGTCACACAGCTAGTAAAGTGTCTGAAGCCAGATTTGAACTTATGAAGATGAATCTTCCTGATTCCAAGCCCAGTGCTCCATCCACTGTACCACTTAGCTGCTCATATTATCATTATTAATATAACAATAATTTGTTACTCACTGGGTAATGACCTTCTTCTCTGAAAAGATTCGAAGGCAGAAATTGGCCTCCTGGTGTGGTTCAAAAGTTGTAGGAATCAGGATGTATTCCCCGGGGGGCAGCTTGAATCTCTCAGAGACTTCTCTTAGATTAATGTATGTTTTGCTTCTGGCCTGAGAAGCATGATATCTGAAAAAATCCTTGGTGAGATGCTCATCTTTGGCAGGGCTCTAAAATGGAACCAGATGTTCACATGATTTGAGGATGTGTACTCCTGAATCTTGCCTCCCCCACTCCCCCAACTCCATTTAGAGTGCTTTGGAAGAGTGCCCTTCACAGCAGGTTTCCCACTCCTATGTCCCCATGTATTAGCTCCATCCTGTTCAGGACTATTTCCATGTCACAGATTCTGGTTTCTTGGTCCTTTCATTGTTCCCACTTTATCAGAGCAAAAAACTCCTATTTACCTTCCAAATTTTGTCTGTCACTTAGTCAGTCAACAACCCACAATATTTATTAAACAGTTACTTTGTGCCAGGCATTGGGTAAAGTGCTTGGAGTTCAAAGAAAGGTAAAAACATGGTCTCTGCTCAAGGAATTCATTCTCATGAACTTGCCAGACTTAATGAGAATGGGTGGGTTCTGCCTCTGATGAGATAGCAGTGAGGTGATGTCTGACTTTTGTGAAATATCCCAGGTAAATTATTAAATCTTCATCAGAAACAGAAGCAAAGCCAACGACAAATAAGACTCATGGATTCTTCCAATCAGCATGCAAGGAATCCCTTGTAGAGTAAGTGAGGACTTGAAGCTTATTCTTTGAGAACCACAGCTCCAAAAGTTGTTCTGTATCATTTATTTCTGTCTAGAGACATATCACTACCACCTCACTTCATTGCCTTGGTTAATTACTGCATTAGTCCAAATATAGTTTACCACAAAATATATATTATGTAGCTCCAAAATGATTTACATTTTTAAAGGAAAAAGCATGTAGGTATACTCTATGTCAATGTGTAAAAAACAGATTAAATTTATAAGTAACTAAAAGCTTCATTTAGCTTTCATGAGCTACTTTCTCCAATAATGAAATGCCAGTTGATGGTACTTTGCAGTTAGCGGTTTTGGTTTATACATTAGAGGAAGACTGAGAAAAAGCTATGGTATAAGAATGAGATTATTGGTCCCTCCCAGGATCTGGACAAGTAAGATTTGGGAAAGTAGAGAGAAGAGTCTCTTTGGTGACCCACAAGAATAAGTAACAAAATAAGTTTATGTTGAGTTTTTCCTTTAAGGAATTTAAGGCAATTTTGTCAAGTACTCTCTGCCTACCCATTTGCCCCAATGCCACGTTTTTCATAGACTTGTTTATTGAACAATTTGTACTTAGAAAACAAATAGTCATTTGTGAAGAGCAATTTGGATAAAACTTCAGTGTTTCAAAAGAACCATGATTTCATGTGTGGGCATATTCTCCATGGATACAGACTGATTATACCCTCCCAGCCCAAGAAGACAGTGTCATGAGTTGCCATAACAACTACAATAAATCATTCCCATTGGTCAGCCTTTGGAGCCTGGGCAGAACATGCCTGGTAAATTGCGTATCCAATGGTCAGCAAATCAGCTCCAACTTTCTTGAGTTTCCTTCTGTCCTTCTGCATGAGGGCTACAATAAAAGTGCATTCCTCTTGCCCATCATCATCCTCCTCAGTCAGAGACAACTTGATCTGGGGATTGGTCCAGAAGGTGTCTGCCATTTGAAAGACAGAAAAAATGTTTTCTCTTTGAGCAAAATAAAAGAACTAAAAGTCCTAATAATATTCTTTGTCCCAGATCTGACTCCATCTCCACTCCACTCCATCTCTGTCTCACTGTTTTTAGTGCCCTCAATTCTGCCCTCTAGGCCTGTGCTCTCTAACATTCCATTTGGCTTTTCTTTCATTTCTTCTTCCTCCTGGTGACCACCTGCTGAGCACTGTGCTAAGTTCCAAATATCTTCTAACTCTAGTGGGTTACACACCCTCTTCTTCTGTCTTTTTCAGGCCCCTCTCTAAGGCAATCAACCAATGAATCAGCAAGGCTTTTCTAAGCACCTGTACCAGCACCTCCTAGGCCAGGTACTAGAGATGCAGACAAAAATGAAACTATCCCTATCCTTATGGAGCTTATATTCTATTGGGGAAACAAAATTTATATATAAGCAAATGCAAAATTAATGCAAAGTATTTGGGAAGGAGGAGGGATAGAAAAAGTCTTGTATAGGTGGCAAACAATTAAGCTGGGCTTTACTAGAAACTAGGGCTTCTAAGGAGCAGCTAGGTGGCACAGCAGACAGAGTGCTGGGGGCCTGGAGTCAGAAAAAAAAACTCCTTCTGAGTTCAAATCTGGCCTCAGACACATCCTAGCTGTGTGACCCTGAGTCAGTCACTTAACCCTGTTTGCCTCCATTTCCTCATCTGTAAAATGATCTGGAGAGGGAAATGGCAAACTACTCCAGTATCTTTGCCAAGAAAACCCCAAATGGAGTCATGGAAAGTTGGATACATCTGAACAATAGCAGGGGCTTGTAAGAGAGTGAAGAGGGAACACATTCAAAGCAATGAGGGACAGCCGGAGCAAAGAGATGGAGACACATATGAAAAAGAGCATGTATTCCAGTTTGATTGCATCCCAGTGTATGAAAGAGAATAATGGGTAATAAGCCTACTGAGGCACAATAGAATCAGATTATGAAGAACTTTAAATACTGAGTAAAGGGATGTGCATTTTATCCTTTGATCTAGAGGTAACAGACTCTCTGCTATTTGGGAGGGGGGCAAGAAAGCAAACGGTTAGACCAGTGCTTTGGGAATATCAATTTGGCAGCTGTGCATTGGAAAGGCAGGAGACCAATTAAGTGTCCTTTACAATAGTCCTGGTGAGAGGTGATTAAGTCAACTAAAATGATTGTGGTGTTAATGGAAAGAAAAGTATGGAAGAGAGAGAATCTACTCTTGTCCAGAAGCTTCCAAGTACAACTCTTCCCTAATTACCTACCCAGCCTCAGACTCCTCCCACTTAATCATAAATCCATGTTCTCCAACTTCTCGCTAATGATCTTCCCCATGATACTGGCCTCAGTCCTGCCTTGCAGATGATCCCTGATGGTTCTCAGATGCTTCTGATGCTGACCCTCTACTGAAGGGCTGAACCTCCAAAGGACAAGAAAGGAGAGCAGACAAGCAGACAACTGACCCAGGAAATTACGGCATCCTCCAGCAGTGGATCCCCGTACCCAGCTCCCTTGATGGACTGTCACTTCCCATTTGTGAAGGGCATCTTCCTCCAGGGCATCAGGAGTGAGGTTGCAGATCTCTACTTTGTCAAAGTGGACTTTGAAATCCTTAAAAGTCATCCTGAAAAGAAGAGGAGCATTACCCAGATCTCTTGTCTTGTCAGTTGCAGAGCTCCTAGACAATGATAATCCATCTATAGGATGAAATATCCTCTTTTTTATTTTTCCATAGCATCAAGGACCCTTAGTACTCACTAGGGCAATCAATTGACACACCAGGCATCATGTAGTGGGAACTTCAAACTGACCTTTCACAAGCAGTGACACCCAAGGGAGTGAACAGATGTGTGCCATACTGGGGGTTTTATAACCACTTAAATGGAAAGGAGACAATAGAAACAGGTGGTGTTGCAACAACATAAAATCAGTGAAACTTGTTTTATATACCTTAGACTCACAAGTCACCAGAGAGAAGGAAAGCTCTTGGTAAAAAGGATCTGTTTTTCTTGATTGATGTGTCTCATTCTACATATTTTCTTATTGTTTTCAACTTTATAAAATACATACCTAATATCTCAGAGGCCTCTGGCCACACTTATAAGCTCTTAATTGAATTCCCGTATCATTTTGGAGAAAAAGTGTTGCAAAAATAATGCTACCCTTAAAATATGAAAATTATACTGACCTGACCCCTAGTGGCAAGACATAGCTATTTGTATAGTAGTGGTGATGAATTTGCTTTGGTCAATCCACAGTCTCTCAACAAACCTCCTTGTTACACATGACCTGCTTTTGCCAGAGTATTGGACAGAATGAGGGGAGGGCATATTCATGGAGTTAAACATATCTTTGTGAAATACTAATTGGATTGTTCAGGTAAAGAACCCATATCCTTGACTGTAATTGCTGTTGAGTCTTAACCAAAGAACTAGGTGTCAAGATCCTACTGTAATGAATTAATAAAAACTCTTCCACAAGGAAAGAAACAGCCAGTTCCACTTTTGATCTGGTTTTGGGACAGTCAGTTTTAAATCTCTCTTGATATCTGCCCCAAACTCCCCAAAATCCAGAGGAGGATGACCTTTGGGTTTTTTGCTCAGGCTGAATCAGCAGAATCCTGCTCAGAAGAACTGTAAGGAAATAGTCTCCCCCTCCCCCCCCCTTTTTTTTTGAGAAGAAAACCAAAGCAGCAACTAAAATAACAGAACAATACAATGTAAGAGATGGAAAAGACCTTAGAGGTGATCAGTAGCAACAATTAGTGCCTCATATGTGCAAGGAACAATGCTATATCATGCATCAGGAAGAGCCCTGGATTTGAAAGCAGAGAACCTGGCTCTGAATCCCAGTGCTGTCACTCATCCATGTGGAGGAAGCCACTAAAGTTCTCTAAGCTTCAATTTTCTCATTTATAAAATGAAAGAACTGGTCCAGAAGATCTCTAAGATACCAATCTTCAAGGGGATTATTGTCTAATAATTTTAGGGGGAACTAGGTGTCTCAGTGGATAGAACACTAGGCTTAGAGTCAGCAAGACCTGAGTTCATATCCAGACTCAGGCATATTCTAATTGTGTGACCCTGAGAAAGTCACTTAACAGCTATCTGCCTCAGTTTCCCCAACTGTAAAATGGGTTCAGTGAGAAAGCCTACCTCCCAGGGTTGTTATGAGGATAAAATGAGATAATATCTGTAAAGCATTTAACAGTGTCTCAATAAGCATTTGTTTCTTCTCTCCTAGGAAGACATGTATAAAAGTAGCTAATATAAATGGTTGTTGAATGAATGACATGAATGAAATTATGGTGCATACGGGGAGATATGTAAGTAATACCATCTTCCTTAAAGATAACTGGGATTATTTAATAGTAACAGGTATTATTTAAAATACACAGCTACTGTACCAGAATTCTCCATCATCAAGAGCAGAATGGCACAGGCGTTTTTGCTCAGATGAGTCAACAGAATTCCATTCACGAGAACTATGAGAAAATAAAATTAGTCTTTAAGAAGAACACCATCACCAAAAACTAAAATAACATAGAGTCATATAATGTTAGAGTTGAAGAGGATCATTTGGTCTATCTACCTCACTTGACATATGAGAGAATTGAGACCCACTGAGTCTATGATTTGTTCAAGGCAATACAACTTATAAAAACAGCCTAGCAGCCTGATTCTAATAGTGAGGAAAATCCTTTTTGAAAGTAAATAGTTGTGATGACTATGCAGTGACTGAGTTTAAAATCAGTGTTACTATAGGTTGGCTTCAATGAACACCAACAAAGCATCATACTCTTTGGAGACCACCCGTGCTGAGTGGTCACTCACCAGCTGATTAGTCAGAGGGGAACACCTCAAAGAGAGCTGAAAGAAGTTGATGAAAGAAAGTGCTTTTTTTTTTTTTTTTTTTGGAGGGAGGAGGATAGGGCAATTGGTTAAGTGACTTGCCCAAAGTTACATGGCTAGTAAGTGTTAAGTGTCTGAGGTCGCATTTGAACTCAGGTCCTCCTGACTCCAGTGCCGGTGTCCTATTCACTACACCACCTAGCCACCCCCCTTTGGGACCATTTGCACTGCCTTCATCAAATGCCAAAAGACAGAAGCTAGACATTATGGCTATCCAGACAAGTAGCCTGGTGTATTGGTTAGAGACCTAGGCTCAGATGCAGGAAGACAAATTCAAGTTCTTACTCAGAAATCTACCAGCTGCCTGTTTAGAGCAGAAGAGGTGGGTCAAATCAGGAAAAGAGTCTTTCTTATTCTTTATTTAATATCCAAGATTAACTGAGCAGGTCATTAATCCAAGTGCCTCAAAGTACTACTTGCTATAAGAGACTGATTTTGAAAAATGGAAATTAAGGAGTTATTATTAATGTTAGTTATTATTATTAAAGGCAGCTAGGTAGCACAGTGGGTAGAATATGAGGCCTGGATTCAGGACAACCTGAGTTCAAATCTGACCTCAGACATTAGCTGTGTGACCCTGGACAAGTCACTTAACCCCAGTCACCTCAAAACCAAAGTAAAAGAGAGAGAGAGAAAGAGAGAGAGGGAGAGGGAGAGAGGGAGGGAGAGAAAGGAAGAAAGGAAGGAAGGAAGGAAGGAAGGAAAGAAGAAAGGAAGGAAGGAAGGAAGGAGGGAGGGAAGGAAGGAAGGAAGGAAGGAAGAAAGAAAGAAAGAAAGAAAGAAAGAAAGAAAGAAAGAAAAAGAAAAAAGTAAGTTATTAGTCATTTGGCCTGATAATCTGAATGTGAGCCAGTCAGACTGCCTGGCTAAAATGGTAGAGAGTGCTGTACTCTGGTG
>CM053586.1:245114976-245151818 GCA_028646515.1 Pseudochirops corinnae
AGCAAAATTCCAATTCTGTCTGTCCGTCTCTGGAATTCTTGCTTATGTACACACCTCAGCCAATCCCCTTCCTCCACATCAACAGGGGCTCAGCCAATCCCCTTCTTCCACATCAACAGGGGAGTTCATGCCTTCTCAACAGTGGGACTGTTTGCACCTTCCACACTTAGCAATTAGTACTAAGTGCTAAGTATCCTGCTAAACTGATTACTATTACACCATACTGCCTCTAATTCCTAAACCACACGCATGAAATGGGTTTCCCAACTCTATAGGATTCAATTCTACTCCTTCTCTTTCTATGAATCAGTTCACACACCCAGGTAACAACTATCCTCACAGATCTGGTGTTGGCCAGTGTGGAAGGGAAAAGGCATTGGGGGAAGTGCTTGTGGGAAGGGACTTGCATGATCCAATCTTGTGGTGCTTCTGTTTTGGACAAGGACCTTTTCTGCGCATGGAGGAGGATTGCAGTATTTTCAAACTGTGGAGGGGTCTGGGAGAGAGCAGAGCAGGTTATAAAAGGACTATGGAAGTCTTCAGAAGAAGCTGAGTGGGAAATGAAAAGAATTAGGTTGCACAGTCTGGGTGGGAGATACTGGGAAGAGAGAAATATCACGGCTGGTACACAGGGAGTGAGATTGAGCCTTTTCTGAAATATTGCTCAGCGTGGGGGGAAGGTGGGACTCCAAATGTCTAG
Source organism: Pseudochirops corinnae (assembly GCA_028646515.1). Lineage (NCBI taxonomy): Eukaryota > Metazoa > Chordata > Mammalia > Diprotodontia > Pseudocheiridae > Pseudochirops > Pseudochirops corinnae. Next base: position 245,115,677 of record CM053586.1, read on the forward strand.
CTATGCCACTGACTGTGAATTAAGTCTGACATCTAAAAAACTATATCATTTAATTTGAGTAGTTTTGTAAACCAAGCCATTTTTCAATATGCCTCTTATGACATGGACACTAAGGTAATTGGCCTGATTCTCAGATGATATAGGGTGAGAAATGACCTTGAGATACACTGCTTATCCAAGTTACCTAGGCTAGCTTCCCTCTCCTCTCCTCTCCTTCAATGAGCTTATCCTAGCTACCTAGGCTGATATTGTGAGGGCAGCTAAAATAATCTTTGCAGAGATACCAAAATCTGTTCTGATCTATACACCCAGGACTAAAAGTGCTCCTAGAAAGGTCAGTTGGTCCAGCCTTTATCTGAAGCATGATGTCCCTCTTCGATATCCCTATCAAATGTTTGTTGAATTGATATAAAGTAGGTATCATTCAGCCTCTGCTTAAACAATCTACAAAAGTTTTCCAAAGTTGGGGAGCTGACTACCTCTTAAGACAATTCCTTATACACTTGGACAGATCTAATTGTTAGAAAGTTTTCTTTAAGAATCCAGCCAAGCCTAAAGTGTCCTGATGGTGGTGTTCTGTATCCTTTGGAGAATCCCATTTTGTACTCTTTTATGCTAATTGTGAATCTGGCAACAGTATTTCCCTTCTGGTAGGAGTGGCTTTGTCTCCTCTTGGCTAATTAAGCTGACGCATGCTCATGTATGATTTTGTGGTGCCCTCATCAACTCATACTTTGGTTACTGAAATTGCTTGCTGTTGGGTCTACCTGCCTCAAGTCTCTCCCTACTCCAATCCATTCTCCCTTCAACCACTAAAGTGATTTTCCTAAAATACAAGTCTGATCATGTCATCTCCCAATAAACTCCAGTGGCTTCCAGTTGCCTTCAGGATCAAACACAAAATGTTCTGTTTGGTATTCAAAGCCCTTGATGACCTAGCTACTGCCTAGCTTTCCAGTCTTCTTACACCGTACTCCCCATCATATATTCTTCGATCCAATGACACTGGCCTCCTAGCTGTTTCAGGAACAAGACCCTCCATCTCTTGGCTCTGGGCATTCTCTCTGGCTGTTCCTCATGCCTGAAACTGTCTTCCTCCTCTGCTCTGACTCTTGACCTCCTTGGCTCATCCCATCTCCTACAGGAAGTCTTCCCCAACCCCTCTTAAATCCAGCTCCTTCCTCCTGATAATTAGTTCCTACTTATCTTGTATATACCTTGCTTTGTATATATTTCTTTGCTTGTTGTCTCCCCCGTTAGACTGTAAACTCTTTCAGCACAGGGATTGCCTATTTTTCTGTCCTCAGTGCTAAGCATGAGTCTTGCCACATAGTAGGCACTTAATAAATGTTTATTGAATTGAATTGGACTCCGTGTCAATACCACATGCATTCAGAATCAAAACACAGCTTTAAAGAGCAGGTTTATAAATTTCCAGAGGGAAGGGACCTCAGAAACAAAGCTAGTTGGTTTTTATTCCTGGTTCTATTAGAGTGTATTGAAAATCTTTATTGCTGTTTTCCCAGTTAAATAGCCTTTCATGTTTGCATAGTGTTTTATGATCGTATTTAAGTTAGTTCCCTGAATAAATGATGCCAGAAGGAACATGTACTTCCTGCACTCGCAGGCATATGCATGCAGACACACAGACATACACATACTCATATACTCATACATGCACCAAGTGAGGCTACAGAGATAATAATTTGTGTTTACTTTGGATCTCTTACTGAATAGAGCAGATCTCTTTTACAGACATCTGATTAACCATCCTAAAAGTCCTTGTGTGGGAAGGATGAAGAGTAACGGGATGCTGGAGTTGGATTCAAAGGGCCTCATTTGAGTCCTGACTACACCTTTGTCAAGTCACTTTACATCCCCAGGTTTTAGTTTCACCATCACAGAATTAGGGGATGGACTAGAGGACTTCTATGGTCCCTTCTTGGCCCTAAATCTTTGATCTTATGAGTTGGGTTTTGTTCCCTCCATGTTACACCTGAGAAAACAATACACCCAGAGAAAATAAGCTACGTGCCCAACACCACATTACTTAGCTTGGCAAGTTGTAAGGCCTTTGAATCACTGGATGTTTGTTGTCATTGTTGTTCAGTCATTTCCAGTCCTGTCTGATTCTTTGTGACCGCATTGGGGTTTTCTTGGCAGAGACACTGTAGTGGTTTGCTATTTCCTTCTACAGCTCATTTTACAGATGAGGAAATTGAGGCAAATAGGGTTAAATGACTTGCCCAGCGTCGCTCAGCTAGTAAGTGTCTGAGACTGGATTTGAACTCAGGTCTTTGTGACTCCAGACATGATTCTCTAACCCACTGTGTCATCTAGCTGCTCCACAGTGGGTGTAGAGAGTATGAAAACAGTCATCACAGCCATTATCAGCTCAAGCTCTAAAGTAGTCTTGTTTGTGTTTGTTTTTACTGGGGCTGTGATCTCACTGATGTAGGGAACTGTTGGTAAGGAACTTCCTGTACCAGCTAGAGCAGCACTGACTCAGCAATTTATAGTTGCGTAGGGCATTGAGAGGCTATGTGACTTGCCAGGACATTACAGGTAGTAAGCATCGTCAGGGGTGGGATATGAACTCAAGTCTTCCTGCCTCAGAGGCAAGCTCTCTCCATTATGCCATGCTCTCTCTCTCTCTTGTCTCTCTCTCTAACTGTCTCTCTGCCTCTGTCTCGGTCTCTCTGTCTCTGAATCTCTGTCTCTGTCTCTCTCTGTCTCTGTCTCTGTCTCTGTCTCTGTCTCTCTCTCTCTCTCTCTCTCTGTCTCTCTCTCTCTTAGCTGGAAACCCAGAATGGGAAATAACATTGTCATCAGACCCACAGGATCATAACGATTTAGAAATGATAGGGACTGTATACATCATCTGGTCTAATTCCATTTTTTGAGATGAGGAAACTGAGGTCCCGAGAGGTCATCTTTAAATTCAGGGGATGAGAACAATGTCACAAATTCTCATCAACCCCATGCAAGATAGGGAAGTGAATGAAACTTCCTGTTCTATTTTCATGCTAACTCTTAAGGTAGCTTGGTGGCACAATCTTGCCTCACATTCTTACTAGCTGTGTGACCTTTGACAAAACACTTAACTTCTCAGCCTCAGTTTCCTCACCCATAAAATGGGGATGATAATAGCATCTCCCCACCCCCAGGGCTATTTTGGGGATAAAATGAAACACCACATAAATGATATGCAAGCTAGTTCTTATTAGGGGGACCTAAACCCTGGGTGTAATCACCCTAGTAAAGTCAGGGGCAGGTTGTGCCCCTGACTCATCTCAAAGTGGGTGACTTATGGCAACTTTAGATAGGTTGTTAACAATAACCACTCCCAAACCAGAACACACTCAAGGGGAGTGAAAAATCAGATCATAAGCAGGAAAAGCCAATCCACTGTTATCTGGAGTGACAAATATTAACATTTCATATCAAGCACCTTCTGTTAGGAGATGTCCCTGAAACTTGGGGCCCATTTTCTTCCTAAGACCCTGAATCCAAGCCCTCATCTTCTGATTCAGGGATTCCTCTGGACCCTTCCCTGCTACAAATTGAAGACCACACAGCTGCTGAACCTCCCCAAGGAACAGGGAGACAGCAGTTCCTGGGGAAAAAACTCTCCTAAATTCCCAATAGCAGATATGAGCAGCAGCTGCATTATAATTGTACAGCTCTATTTCTCAGCACTGACTCAAGTGTCAATTTCCCCCAAACCCTGCATCCTTTAAACGTTTTATTCCATGAAATGGAAAAATCTTCCATCCTTTAAAAAATATTCACCAAGAGAGGTTACAGTCTTTCTATTTATCTTTTCAAAAAGTCAGCTATTTTTGCTGCACATTTGCCCTATCCCTCTCTAGACCACCTTGTACAGTTCTTTGCCACGAGGTCCTTGGTCACAGAGATGGGATAGGCATCTGATGCCCTGGGCCAGGGATGGGGAACCTATGGCCTCAAGGCTACATGTGGTCCTCTAGGTCCTCAAGGGAGGCCCTCTGAATCCAAACTTCACAGAACAAATCCTTTTATTAAAGATTAAGTTTGGATTCAGTCAAAGGGCTATCCTTGAGGATCAGAGGGTCACATGTGGCCTCCAGTCTGTAGGTTCCTCAACCCTGAGGCCTGGGCTCTTCACCTGCCTGCCCTGCCTGTAGCTTTGAGTTGGCTGCTGTCTTCCTGTCTCCAGGATACAGTTTCAGAACCAGGGATGTGGCAGATTTGGCTAAATCACAGCTATCAGTGGATCACCTCATTGCTTGCCCTTCCTCCCTGCCACAGTCTCTCCAACTTTCTCACTTTGTTTTGGTAACTCACAGAAAGACTCCCAGCCACAGACATGAGCAGCAATCCAGGCATCCTTCATTCTTTCCCCATTCCCTTTGCACTTACCCCTGGACGTTTCCACACAAAAGGTATGGAGGGCCTCTCACTGAAGAAGAGGGAGGAGTTGTTGGCTGGAAAGTCCCCATCTTCAAACAGGATGCCCCTCTGTTGGCACTCCTGCCTCAGCTGTTCAAAGGTCTGGCCTGAGGAGTGGATAGCACGGGAATCCTTGGGGACTGGATGTGCCCGGGGTCCCGGAGTCTGGTAGGGGTAAGGCATGGTCCTTTCAGTTACTTCCCAGAAGCTCTCTGTTCCCACAGATAAGGTCTGGAGGCTGGCAAGGAATGAATGACAAAGGATGTGAGGGAGGCAAAAGTATTTGCTCTAGGTCAGTGATGAATTAGCGAGCCCAATAGAAATGTACTTCAAGGCAATGAACGAGCTTAGTCTCTCTTGGCACCCTTCTTTCCTGAGCAATGGGGCACACCCTCAGAACAAACTGGAGAGAGTATGTTTGACAGCTCAGGGGACTTCTGCAGTTCTCTCCTGAATTCCTTCCTTAGCCAGACTAACATAACAGGCAGAGAGGCAGCACCTTTCTGCTTAATGGACTTATGTGGCAGGGAAAATAATATTTGCTTGATGGGAGGAGGCGAGCAAAAAACCAAGCCCATACAGGAACTGGTAAAGTGGGTTATTTTCTCATAACGTTGGTGGCGTAAGAGTGGTCTGGGCACCCTGGAAGGTGCCCCTTACTTGAGTGACAATGTCTTTTAGATCAGAGAATCTTATGTCGGGGACATTCTCCTTGGGTATTACATCCCCTATAATCCTATGTGATGCTCAGCAAGTATGTATCCCAGTGAGAACTCTCATTGGATAGAGACATTTTAAAAATTCATATTTTTTTTTTTACATTTTGAGTTTCAAATTCTCTCCCTCCCTTCAGGCTATCCTTCACCCATTAAAAAGGCAAGCAAAATGATACTCATTATATATGTGAAATCATGCAAAACACATTTCCTGATTTGCCATGTTACTAAAAAAAAAAAGATAAGAAAAAAAGTTTTAAAAGTCTGCTTCAATGTGCACCCAGAGTTCATTAGTTCTCCCTCTGGAGACGGGTAGTATTTTTCATCATGAGTCCCTTGGAATTGTCTTACATCATTGTATCCATCAGAGTAACCAAGTCTTTCACAGTTAATTATCATTGCAATATTGTTGGTACTGTGTGCAACATTCTCCTTGTTCTACTCACTCACTTTGCATTCGTTCATATAAGCCTTGCTAGGTTTTTCTGAAACCAGCCCCTTTGTCATTTCTTATAACACCTCACAGTCATAAACCACAACTTGCCATTGCCAACTGATGGGCATCCTCATAGAAACATTTCTAAGATGCCCAGGGAGAAAAAAAAGCTATGAATACTTGTGAGCAAGATGAAAAGAAGGATGTCCCAAGTGGCAGAAAAGGAAGAGACTTGAAATAGAAGGAAGAGAGAAGAGGAAAATGAATGTAGAGGTTGTAGGCTGCCCTAGTTGAATTGAAATCCCATTACTACTAACAAGCATCACCTTAGAGCCATAACCAAGGTGGGGTGACAGGATATTTGTCCTAGGGTGCCTGAAATTTAGAGGGTGCTGACAGTACTTTTACTCCTTTAGAAATTAAACTATTAATGACTTAAAGTGGTAGCTCACATACAGGGTCCATGCTTCCTCTCAGAGCACCGTTGACTCATGTAACTACACCTCATGGTGATCTGTGAGCACTTACCTGTAGTACAATTTCTCTCACTCCCTGACCTGGCCCCTGGGCTGCCTCCTCTAAGAGTTCCATTGTCTCTGCTAAAAACCACCAATGACACATTTTTTTTAAAAATCATATTCTAGGGTCAAGTTGCCATGACCACTGCCTACCATAGCTTCAATTCCTACCTGATTCCTCTCTCAACTTCCTTCTTAGGACTGTGAGATCAAGATGTCATCATAGCATGAAAGCATGGGCTATCAGAGGTGGCCTCAAGGTCACATGTGGCCTTCTAGGTCCTTGGTTGCAGCATTTTAACCAAGTCCAAATTTTACGGAACAAATACTTTTATTAAGGAAATTTGTTTTGTGAATTTTGGATTCAATCAAAGGGCTGCACTTGAGGACCTAGATCACCACATGTGGTCTTGAGGCTTCTGGTTCCTCATCCCTGGGGGGGGGGGGGGGGAGGAACAGATTAATTACTCCTCTGCAGTCATGATTGGACCCATCTAGGGTACAATGAAATGGCAGCCAAGGTTAGTAGTGATGTGGACTACTCACATGACTCATCCTGAAATACTGAGTCCAGAGGCTTGCACAAAAGTCACTGATGGCTCAAATAAGGAGAAGGCCATTGGGCATCAGCCAGTGTAACGTCCCACTGTCTTCTGAGTCTCCAGGTGAGTTTTTTCTACCTGGGTTCTTCCCTTCTCCCTCCTTCAGTAATAGCTTTGCGTTATTCCAAGTTCTTTGTCTCTTTTTCCCACTCTCCCAGCAAATAGGGTGCTCTCCCAAGAGCTTTCCGTTGGGATGTTGTCATCTGAGTTTTAAGGTTTCATCCTGAACTCAAATGAACTTGTCTTCGAAAGTTCAATTCAGAATGACTTTTATGCTTTCTTCCAGCATGTCTGGTGGAGCTTGCCCCAAGAGTCAGAATTGCTCATTACAGCTCTGTATTGCTAGCCTTTCAGAGGTTGAGGTGGCAACACCATTTGTCTCGAGAAACCACTCACAAGAACAAATGATCATAATGCAGTTCTAGTCTGGAGAGAGAGCCCTGTAGACCCTGAGATCCCAGTGATTGTCAGACTTTGAGACTTCTCTGTATGTTCAGTGGATAAGTCAATATTCTTTACCTGTTCCTTAGCTCCCAATAATGTGAGTTAGGATGATGAACTTGCCTCTTCATGGGACTTGAGGCACAGGAGGAGGTAGCTTTGAAAATTGGCTGGTGAAAGCAGTAGTTTGATTTGATTTCCTTGTAATATCACTACTGAGAGACAGCTAGGTGGTTTAGTAGATACCATAGATGCCCTAGAATCAGGAAGATGTGAGTTCAAATCTAGCCTCATACACTAGCTACATGACCCAGGGCAAGTCACTTAACTTCAGTCAGCCTCAGTTTCCTTAGCTGTAAAATAGGGATTCTAATAGCGCCTACCTCCCAGGGAATTGAAAAAAAAAATTATTTCTCTCTTGTATTTAATAACTAATTATTGAATTAGGACCAAGTTTTCCCCCTTTTCTACTTCCTCAATCAGAAATCAACCATTGAGGGAAATCTTGGGCAAGACTTACCCAGCCAGGAAAGCTAAGATCTAATCAAAGAGGGTAAAGAAATTCTAAGTTTAGGTAAACTGATGGATTCCTGCTCGTTGTGTTTATTCAAACAGATCTGTAAAAATATGGATTCTCCCTTTGGTCAGATGAGTGATATGGAAATTGATAAGTCTCTTTGATCAAGATTTGGGTGCTCAGTGTCACTTGCCTCAAGACTCTCATTGGAATAAATCCATCTCTCAATATAATATTCATTCTCCCATTAATTGTTAACCAAGCAAAATTGATTTCCACTCTCAGGAACACCCAGTCTTCAAAGGGCATTAAAACTGTGAGCTTACCACCATAAGTGGTCTTTGGTTTAAAAAGGATAGCCAAATGACCATTCCTTTTATTTAGCATTAATTATTATTAGCATTAATAAAATGAATAATCACCCAGAAACTATGTCTCTTGAACTTTTTAAACACCACAGAATGTTATTGAGTATCAAATGATATATTTGTAAAACATAGTGCCTAGCCCATAACAAATGCTTATATCTCCCCTCCCACCCTCCAGCCTTATCAATTTTGCCTTACTATAATGTCGCCTGCTAAAAGCTGGCTAGGTCAGAAAAAAATTCAGTCAAAAGCAGGGGCTTATGTGAAGGGCTTTTAAATAAGTGGTAGACTAAAGCAGGTCCCAAGTACCTGAAAATGATAGTGGGATCCTGTACTTAGAAGCTTGGAAGCTAAAATATTAGAATTGGGAAGAAATTAAAAAGGCCATCTAGTACAATTTTCCATCCAGTGCCATCTACAATACCTCTGATAAATCCCAGTAAGAAATTTCAGGAATAAGCCCATTTTCAGATAGTGACACTTTCTGTACTAGAAAAACTCTAAATATGATCTAATTGAACATCAACATTCTTCAACAACTTTTCCAATCTGTCAATGATCATCTCAATTTTATAGCTGGAGAAAAATGAAGCCCAAAGAGGGAGAGTGATTTTTCTAAGGTCACGCAGTGAATCAAATTTGGGGTTTGGAAGGAGTTGAGTTAACTTGGCGGCAAAACAAAACAAAACAAAAAGCCTAGGGTCACCACTACATTCAAGTGCCTGAGTAGGAATTTAGTATTTATGTAACTTCAAAACCCACAAGAGCTTCCCTTCTGACTTGGGGACTTTCTGTGCAAAGGACCATGTTATACCCACGCCACCAAACACCAGCTGCCTCCATCAGTCACCTCCTTCAGCCTTCATGTATCATGTCTCCTCATCTCATATTTCAAGCTCTCCTTGGGGAGACTTTCTTCTTGCACTCTTTCTCACATGCCCTTTCATAGCTGGATGTTGGAACCACAGGCCCTGGGGCCACGTTACATTTATGGCAGCAGTCAAATGAGCCTCTGTTGGGAAGGCTTCAGCTGCCAGCATCTTGGCTCCCCGTGAGCCCAGTGAGGCAAGACTGCTTGGAGCTGATTAAGGGCACTGTGCAGGAGAGCAGGTGCGGTGGCATAAAGATCATTTATTTCTGGTGACATTTGTATCTGGGAGAAAAGAACATCAGCATTTATTGTGCTCCCCCTCCAAAGACCCAGCTGCGTGGAGAAGGGGCCCCAAAGCTAAATCCAATGCTGTCAGAAAGCTAAATAGGTATTGCTATTATTTAATGTTTTCAGCCCCTGAGTGCTTTATATTTACATTAATCACTCCTCCCAGTAACTCCAGGGTCCACAGGAGTACCATTCTTATGAGCTTAGTCTGTCCTTGAAGACTAGAGGAATTCTGCCTTCCTAAGGCCTTGTGATTGTTCTAGAACTGTATCATCTAGGTGATTCTTGAACTGCATTTTCATTCCTGTTAAAAGACTCCAAAGGAGAGAACACAGCTAGAGGACTAGACCAAGAAAGTGAAATGGAATTTGGATCAGAAGACCTGAGTTCAAATCCTGATTCTGCTACTTCCTAGCTCCCTGGGCTTAGGCAAATGATAAGGCCCTTAGTTTCCTCATTTATGAAATGAGGACATTGGACAAGTCAATCTCTAACGTCTCTTTGAGGTTTAATAGCTGTGAATAATACATGCCCCACCCTCCCAAGGTACTAGTGTCTCCTTCTCCCAGAAATGACTTTATATTTACTTCATGTTCTATTTTGCACATATTTGTACATGTTTTCTCTCCAGTAGAATGTAAGCCTCTTTAAGGCAGAACTCTCATTATTTTTCACTTTTGTATACCCAGCACTTAGTGCTCAATAAACACTTGTTGATTTTTTAATTTAATTGTATGAATCGTTTATGTATCACTCACCGATTCCTGTAAACCCCTTGGCATGCCCTTTCTCATTTTCTATTCTTCTGCCTGGGCAGAGTTCTATTTTAAGGGTTGCTGGACCTAACCCAGTATCCAAGTCAAGTCCTCTTAATGGGCTGAAGGGATGGTCACCAAGAGATATTTTCTACTCTTTAGAGAAAAACACTATCAAAGTTGACAGTGTTATCATTGGAGGGGGTGGAGGGCTCTCCATTTTTTAACCAGCTTGGCACTGTCATCAATTGTAAGAGCAAAGTCCAGAGATGTGAGTGAAGTTCAGCAATAGGGCCCTCACAGGGATCATTGATCATTTTAGCTGCGCTTTTGCTTCGAGCAGCTAGCAATCACCTAAACAGGCTGCTAATAGTTTCCAGTTTTTAAATTGATTTACAGCCTGGAGTGGGGTCTTGTGCACCTGGGTGGTCTTGACCTGAAACCAACTTGCTTTGTCCTTTCTACTTTCTATTCTCTATGCTATTAAAAATGTTGCTTCTAAAAATATTATGGTTATTTAGGTTTTTATATTATAGTGATGAAGTATTAAGTGTTTGACATAGGGTGGCAGAAAGAGCATGGTATTGGGACTGTCAATCAATCAGTCAATCAACAAACATTTATTAATCACCAACTTTGTGCCAGACACTGTGTTAAGTGTTGGAGATTCAAAGACAAAAATAAAACAGTTCTTTCAAAGAGCTTCCCCTGAATTAAGGAAGTAATATGGACACATATAAATACAAGATATATAGAAAGTAGAATCTATTTCTTGAGGGGAGAGTTGTTACGGGGGAACAGGAAAATCTGCATGGAGAGGCAGTGCTTGAGGTGAAGGTCAAAGGTAATCAGGAATCCCATGAGGCAGATGTGAGGAGGGCTTATGTACATTCCAGGCTAAGTCATAGCCTATTCAAAGACTTGGAGATAAGAGGAACGTCATAGAGAGAGACAGCAAGAAGTCAGTTTGGTTGAGACAGTGGGTGAAGAAGAGTAATTTTTAAAAGCCTGGAAAGGTTGGCCAGGCCCAGGTTGTGAAGGACTTGAAAAGCCAAGCAGAAGAGCTGATATTGTCCAGCAAATAACCAGAGGAAATTTGAGACAACTTCCTGTTTTCGGTTCTAACATTCCCTGGTGTTTAACCCAAAGGGGCCGCCTAGAGTAATTTTGACTGTATATCATCTCATTGATTCTCTTTGCCTCTCAGAGTTCTTAAGAATGCTGAGTTTGCAAACTTTCCCTGTAGACTACTTGGAAACAAACAAATAAGCCGACAAAAATAAATGAATGAAGTTGAATGATAATCTCATCTGAAATACGACGCCAATCTTGCTTTTTGGTAGGAGATGGCAGGAGAGCCCCTAACCTAGATAAGCTGAAGTTACAAGAAATGGATTTACCACCTCCCAAATTATTTTAAAAAACAACAAACTGAAGGAGATGATTTCGGAGTCACTCTCAGCGATCTTTAAAGGATTTGGGCAAACGGGAGAGCTGCCACAGGCCAAATGTCCCAGTTTCTGAAAAGGGAGGACAGTCTGTGAATTAGGGCCATGAGTTTGATTTCCATTTTGGGCAAAATTCAAGAACGTGTTTGTAATGCAAACAATCCTTGTTCTCCATTCACTCCTCCTCCTTCTTTTCCCTTGCTGTGAGAAGCAGTAGGGTTTTGGACTCAGGGAGCAAGAAAAGACACAGTAGAAGCAGAGAGGTGGCCCCTTGTTCAAGGGGAACAGGTTTCAAGGACATGAGAAAAAGACACGAGGATAATGGCATCATTGCCCCTTGCCTAAACTGGTTATGGATTAAATTGCATACTGAATTACTATGCTATGTAATAAATTAAGTATGATCACATGAGATCAAAGGTACTGTCCAGTAACCGCCAAATCTCCTGAAGCTTAGTTCATATTGGATCCCAAATTCCATTTCCCACGTCATGTGAACTAAGACGTTAACTCTAGGGTTCCTGTGTCTGTGCTTAAGGACAATAGAAAGTCAAAGTTCAGAATCAGGAGGGAACTGTGGTTGTACTCTTTAGCCTACTCAACGGAAGACTCAGGCAGTCTATGTCCCAGATATCCATCTTGCCTACGTCTATATGACTATGTCCTGGGTCCATATCTGGTGGGGCTTCTGGGATCTTGGAGCTTATTCAGCTCACAGTTGTTTGGTAGACTTTTATGCTTTGTTATATATTTGTTCTCTATTATTAAATACAATTTATTTACTTATTTACCAATAAGGCCTGCACAAATCAGGAGAGACTGACTCTTCACTGAATGACTAACAGCACCCCCTGGTGGTTAAATATTACAGGGGTGGGAAGTGAACAATAGAAAAGCAGGAATTAGGAAGCGCATGGCTTCATCAAGATTAGGTCGTGCCAGATATATTTCATTTCTTCTTTTGACAAGCTCATTTGATTTATAGCTAAGACAAATACCATAGACATAGTTTGCGTAGCTGTTAGCAAAACATTTGGAAAAATTACTCATGCTTGTTTTCATGGCAAGTAAGGTAGAAAAATGATAGTACAATTATGTGGACTCAGAACTAGTTGAACGGCCAAACTAAACAAATTATCATTAATGGTTCCACGTTAATTTGGAAGGAGGTGTCTAGTGTAGTGCCACAGGGATCTGTGCTTGGCCTGATACTACTACTACTACTACTACTACTACTACTACTACTACTACTACTACCACTACTACTACTACTACCACTACTACTACTACTACTACTGCTACTGCTTTTACTACTACTACTATTACTACTACTACTTTACTACTACTACTACTACTACTACTACTACTACTACTACTACTACTACTACCACTACCACTACTACCACAACTACTACTACTACTACTACACACACAAAATCACTGACTTGGATAAAAATGAAGATGCCAAATTTGTCCATTTTGCAAATGACACAATATTTGGAGTGATAACAAACATGCTGAATTATAATGAGGATCCAAAAACATTCCAACAAGACAAACTTTATGTTGAACCTAATTAAATTAAGTTAAATAGGAACTTACTTAAAGTCTCTGATTTGGGTTAAAAAAATGAATTCCATGGGTACAAGGGTACTCATTCATCCAGTGTCCTTTAAGTGCCAATTAAATTCCTATCTTTTATAGGAAGACTCCTATTCTCTCTTAATTCTAGTGTCTTCCTTCTGGTCATTATTTCTTCTTTATCCTATATATAGCTTACTTAGTATATATTTATTTGCACTTGTCTCTTCTATTAACTCTTTGAACTCAGGAAGTGTCTTTTGCCTCTTTGTATCCCCAGTACTTAGCACAGTGCCTGGCATATAGTAGGAGCTTAATAAAGGTTTGTTGATTGATTGATAGTGACTCTTTTGAAAAAGATCTGAGGGTTTTTGTGTACTGGAAGCTCAATATAAATCAGAAGTGTTATATGATAGGAAAAAACCCCAATGTGAGTTTATGCTATGTATAGTGTCCAGGATTAGGGAAACAATGGCTCTTCTCCTCTGCCTTGGCCAGACAATATCTGAAAAATTATGTCTTGCTCAAAGGCCCACAGTTTAGGAAGGATATTGTTTAGTTTTGAAATTTTTATATTTTATTTTTTCCAATTATGTGTAATAACAATTTTAAAAATTTTGAATTCTAAATGTTCTTTCTTCTGCCCTCTCCTACTCCTTCCTTCAGAAGGGCAAGGAATTTGATATAGATTATACATGTGCAGTCATGTAAAATATATTTCCATATTAGCCATATTGTGAAAGAAGTCACAGAACAATAAAACCAACAACAATAAGAAAAATTTTTAAAGTAAAAAAAAGTATGCTTTAATCTGTATTCAGACTCCATCAGTTCATTCTCTGGAAGTTGATAGCATTTTTCATTCTAGTCCTTTAGAATTGTCTTGAATCATTGCATTGCTGAGAATAGCTAAGTCATTTAGAGTTGAACATTTAGAGTTGAACATCAAACAGTGTTGCTGTTATTGTGTACAATATTCTCCTGGTTCTGCTCACTTCACTTTGCATCAGTTCTTTTAAATCTTCCCAGGTTTTTCTGAAACCATCCTGCTCTTCATTTCTTACAGCACAATAGTATTCCATCACTACAAAGGACATTGTTAAGCTGAAGAGCATTCAGAGGAGAGCAAGGTGTGTTTTTTTAAGTACCTATAGTCCATGCCATATGATTGACTGAAGTAACTAGTTATATTTATCCTGAAATGAGGGATAAATAAAGCAGCGATAGTGTTTCATTATAGAGGCAGTGAGATTTTCTATATGGTATTACTACTTTTGTATATACAGTTATAACTACAGTGTGGCAACTGGAGTGATGTTCTAAGGTGCCAATATTCAATTGGGTAGCTTCTATCCATTGGTGGTCCACTGACCTGAGGTTGCTGTGCCCTGAGGTCTTCTGTTAACCAATGACTATACATGGTCATGAGGGTCCTGCCCTTTTCCTAGGGCTTACCTCGTGCTATAAGAGTCCTGCCCTTTTCCCATCCCACCACAACCCTGACCTGATGATAAACCTCCCTCTGCTTCTTTCTGGAGGTCACCCAGAAAATGCTCCAACTGGGGCAGAATATCATCTGTGACTCCTCCTTTCTTCCCACCAGTGAAATTGCCCTACAATTTGCCAGAATTTCTAGTTTAACTATATAAGTTAAAACTGATTTGTAAAGAAAAAACATCCCACTTAAATGAATTCTCTTCTGGTGCTGTGATCTATATATGCTTATTTAGTGCATGGTGTATATCTATGCATCTTCTTTTTAAAAATTAGTCTTTTCAGCCTGTGATGATTTATCCTTTTGCATCTCTCCTGGCATTGCATCCATCGTTGCTTTCCATTTCCTTCCTTTGACATACTCTATTCAATTCCTCATGAATGATATATTCTTCCACTTTGGGAAGGCTGCATTAAGCAGCAAACACACAATATGTTTGCCTGGATGAATAGCTCAAGAAGATATCTATTTGTCTCTTGTAAGCTAATGGCTTTCATAAAGTTTCATTGCAATCTTTATGACATGACTTCTGAAGCAAATTTATTAGTCTGAATTTCTATGAAAAGACAAGTTGTAAAATCGCAGATTGTCAGTCATATCCTAGCCCTCAATGAGATGCCATAAAGCAATAGTGATAGGAGCTTGCATTTGTATAGCCCTGGGTAAATTTCCAAGTGGTTTACTTTGTGTTCTTTACTAAGTGCCATTAATTAGTCTTGTTTATAAAATAAAATTTCTTCTTTAACTTTGGTCATTAATATATTGTGTTTATTGTGTCTAATTCTACCTGCTGTGGTGAATTGTGCTCCCTATAGAGTTCTTGTGCATTGTAGTACACAAACATGTTATTAATCTCAGTGTGATTTATTATTTGTATGTTACTAATAATTCCTATTGCTATAATGACAATCATGATAATAACGCCACCATGATTCAATAATATCTGAAAGTACCATGGGCTTAGCTTTAGCAATTGAATTTCATAACAGTTCAATTCAAAAACCATTTATTAACCACTTATTAAGCACCTATTATGTAAAAGGCTTCAGGTGCTAGAGATACAAAACCTGAATATATATGCAATAATCTCATTGTGACATATATAATGTTATGATATATTATTAACTACTTATTAAGCATCTATAATATAAATAGCTCCTATTACATAAACAAAGGTTAGATATAAACATATATTTACATACAAATTTACAAATATGCACATATATTTTACACACCATATGTAAAAACACAAGGCCTTTTGGGGTCATTTGTGAGATCAAAACTATTTTCATAATAATATTAAAATTTTTGAACTTCAAATATAGTAAATATCAGTAGATGTAATCAGTGACATGTTGGTAAATATTTTACAACTGGGCCTGCAAAATACACACACACACACACACACACACACACACACACACACACACACACACACCCTAGGGGGCTGCCAGTGGCGTAGCAGATAGAGTACTGTCCCTGGAATCAGGAGGACCTGAGTTCAAATCTGACCTTAGACATTTAACACTTATTAGCTATGTGACCTTGGGCAAGTCACAACCCAAATTGCCCTGTCTTTCCCCCTCCAAAAAGAAAAAAATATATATCCTTGATATTTTAAAGTATAATCTACGTTATTAACATTTTCTCCATTACTTTTAAAATTCTAGACAACCACTAAAACAATATATCATATTCTGATTTGTAGCATTTGCTGATTTCTGAGCTTGAAAATGTTCACACTGAAAATTTAACATTCAGCTCTTGTAAATTGGTAAGAGCTGGCTCCAATACACTATTGTTCACAACCTGCATAAACAAAAGCTCTATAAGAAAATCCTCAATAATTTTTGAAAGTATAGGGGAGTCTCAAGACCAAAAAGTTTGAGAACTGCTATACTAGAAAATGAAACATGTAAACAGATAAACACCTACAAGATATTTTGAAGAGTGAGATAGTACAGATAACTAATTCCACTTCTAAATCCCAGATCCTATGAACTAAGGGCACCAGGAATGGTTTCCTGTAGAAATTGGCCCATAAAGTAAACTTGGGGCCAAATGGCTCACTATTTGGTGAGGTGAACTTCCAGGCAAACCATCTTGCACGTGTGATTGAACTTTGGTTGGTTATTGTCCTTTGTTTTCAAAGAGGATCAAAATGACGTCACTATGCTAACATCAAGTTTCATTGTATCTAACTGTGACTGATCAGACTTATAGGAGCTTGGAATGCTCTACCATAGGTTGGGCACAAATAGTCTGTGTGAACATTTGGGGTGGATTGTCTAAATTTGAGCGTCCTGCATTTCCTTGGAGCTATTTCAATTCTGCTTTGCTCATGGAACACAGCACCTCCTCTGATGTGGGCATGCCATACTGAGTGGTCCTGTGCCAGTGTCTCCCATGTCACACAATTAGTTCCAAAGTTCTTAAGAGAGACCTTGAGAGAGTCCTTCTATTGCTTCTTCTGACCACCATGTGAATGTTTGCCCTATGTGAGTTCTACCTGAAATAGTCTTTTTAGCAAGTGTACATTTTGCAGTCGAACAACAAGGCCAGTCCATCAAAATTGTGCTCTCTGAAGCTGAGTCTGAATGCTTGGCAGTTTAGTTCGAGTAAGGACCTCATTGTCTAGTACCTTATCCTGCCAGGTGATCTTCAGAATCTTCCTAAAACAATTCAAATGGAATCAGTTCAGTTTCCTGGCATGACACTGGTATATTGTCCAGGTTTCACAGGCATACAACAACGAGGTCACCACAATGGCTCTGTAAACCTTCAGTCTGGTAATCACTCTAAAACCTCTTCTCTCCCATACTTTCCTTTGGAGCCTCCCAAATACTGAGCTAATTCTGGCAATGTGTGTGTCAACCTCATTATCAATGAGATGCAGCAAAGTATGGATCAATTGATCTGTTGCTTGCGCTAATTTTGTGATTGAGCCTAGTACCAGCTGAAGCTCCAATTCAGCATCGTTTATGTGGGTGTTTTAGTTAAAGCATGATTTGCACAATTTGGTGAAGACCACTCCATGACTTTTCAGAAGAGAAAGCTAGCATTTCAGTTGACTGACCACCTATCTAAATTTTAACTTGAAGGAAAAACAGTAGACTGGAGAATAGCCTGATCTGGTCCTTAAAGATTCATGTTACTGGCTTCTAGGACCCTGTTTCCCCACTTTTTTTTTTGTTTGTTTAAAAAAATTTATCAAGGAAAATGTTCATATTCCTTCTCTAGATAAGGCTGATGATGTTCAAGCTTTATAGCCCAGCTGCTACAACATTTCAAACAGGTCATAAATGTGTTGGAAATAGATATCTATTAATCAATTGAACTAGCCTAGGGTGATCTTGCTTAACAAGTTTTATACCAAACACTAACATAGGAGACATTGCATAAGTGCACTAGCAAGCCCAATAAGGAAATTCATATCTGTGGATGTAGGAGTAGGGGAAGAGGAAGTGTGGTAAAGTGGACAGAGACCAGGCATTAAAGTAAAACAAAAGACAAGCAAACAAAAAAACTTGGGTTCAAATTTTACATCTGATGCATAGGGGTTATATAACCCTGAGCAAGTCCCTTACCTCCCAGTACCCTAGATAAGACTAAATCGAAGAATGGCTATAGATCTACGTTGGCACAAGGAGTTTCCTTGCTGGGAATTCTCTGCATCAGAGGGGTCAAACACATGACAGACAGGATGCATTTTGGTCCACAATGCTCCCAAGTGAGGCTAGATTAAAGTGTTATTGGGAAATATTTAACTAAAAAATAGAACAGAACATAGATAATTTAATATGTGATTTTCTAAGTGAATAGCTGCTTGCAGGGATTCTTATGTAAAATTTAGGGTCCCTAGTCCTCTTCTATTTTAGCTTAATACCAGTTCTAGAACAATAAAATCCCAGGTCTGGACTATAGAGCATTGGCCTCAAAGCCAGGAAGACCTAGGTTCCAATCTTGCCTGTGACATCCATTGACTGTGCATTGTGAGCAAATCACTTAACATCTCAGTGCCCTCAGACAGCTCTCTTTAAGACTACAAATCACCAAGATGTTGCTATGCATTGGTAGAAGTGCCTCACTTGGAGATCCTTACATTGATGAAATCATAGTTCTAGTTCCTATTCATATTTGGTATCAGGAAGAGTTGGGTTCAAGTCCTTGTTTGGGATGAAAAACCTCACCCCAAATTTAGTCCAGACCACCGAGATCTCTTAGGATAAGAACACAAATTTATTCTCTTCCCTGGGAGAAGAGGGTGGTCTTCCCCATGACCGATCATGAGGTAGAGACAATGCAATGTGGAGTGAACAGGGTTTTAAAGCCTAACACAGTCAAGCCCCCTTCCCTGACTGTCCCTTCTCCCATTGGCTGAGAGGTACACTCAAGTCTCGGTGCGAAAATCTTCTCCAATGGCAAGTCACAGGGAAGCCCACCACTATCTCTCAGTGGCTGGAAAAGAAAGAACAAGGATGCTGATTGACAGGAAGGGAAGGGGGGAAGGATCCCAAAGCAAGGGAGGGGGAGTGAGCTCAGGCTATCCCTGACTCCCACTGGCCTGGAGGAAGGGCCCATAGAGGCAGGAAATCAGAAAGACTCCTGACAGGGCTTGCTGCTGATTGACAGCAGTAATGGAGGTGGGGGGTGGGCAATTAACAATCCAAAACTGCCTGAGAAATTTTCACTTCCCCCCAAACATCCTTTATCTACCACATATTAACTGTGTGATTGCAGTCACATGACTTCATCTCTCAATGCCTCAGGTAACTTTGCAGTCACCAAAAGTTGCCCATTTGCAGCAGTGGAGAGACTTTGCAAGCTGGGAGTTCATCACATCAATGAACTCACAGTTATAGATCAAAAAAAAAAAGATGAAATAATACTGTCTCATTCACAAAGCACCTTATATACGCTGAATAGCCTCCTTGATTTGTCCTCCAAGTAGTGATCTCATCCTTTTCAATGATCTATGGGAACTAAGTTTAGCTCAGGGGTTACCTTTTACAGGCAGTCTCTCTTGATGCCCTTCATACCATCATAGATGGAGATCTGGAGATAATTGCTTGCACTCTCGCCTCCTCAAATTATCACCTACATATTTGTCAGTTTCCATGTTATATTTCACCAGCAAAATGGAAGCCTCTTGAGGGTAGAATCTGTTGTTTTTTGTCTTTGTATCTCTAGCACCCAACACAGAACCATACAATCTATAGAATCAATAATAAATAAATGCTTATTAAGCACCTATTATGTGCCAGCCACTGTGCTAAGTAAGGCAAAAGATAGTCCATGCTCTTAAGAAGTTTACAATCTAATAAAGAAGGAATTTAAGAAATGATTGTTGAATTGAATTACTGTTTAAGTCAATTGTTCAAAAATCACCTGTCCATATCTGGCATTCGTGGATAATGATGACATGGTGATGACCTTCATGGCATTAATATTATTACTATTTATCTGCAGTAGCTTTAGGTTTTGTCAGTGTTTCCCACTGAATTAGTGTTTTCCCTTCTATCGGTGTTTGATTTATTATTTATTTCCCCCCCTCATCCCCATCCTTCTAAATTGCTATTCCACATATGTTCCAAAAATATTATGTAGTCTTAAAGTATTAAAGTTTAGAATGACCCAAAGATTGGAGATAACCTGTATTTATTTTTCGATTTAAAATGACTTAGACTTAATTTGATTTGAGGACAATTTAGAGGGAAATTTCAGAATACCCCAAGAGAGAACTGGCATCAGAAATTAAAATCGAAGGGGATCTCACAGGTCTGTCTAGTCCTGTGCCTTTCTTTTACAGTTAAGAAAATTAAGACCCAGAGACATTTAGAGATATGTCCAAGATCACAGGGCAGTGATTGAAAGCTCAAATTCAAACTCAAATTCTTTAATTCTCGCTCCAGAGGTCTAGAATTGCTTATAAACCAGGGTTCAAATAGAGATGCAAAGTCCCCACTTCTTGCATTGTGGAATGTATGGTAGGCAGCAGGGAGCAGAGCATTCATTACTTTTGAGCAGCTATTACTTGAATAACTCCAGAGCAGCCTGCTTTGCCAAAGGAACAAACTTCATCTCCAGAGGGAAGATTGTCTCATACCAGGAAAGATCTTACCTACTCTAAGTTGCATCCTTGGCCCTCAGCTTGAATTGCCAATCTGATGTGACATTGACAATAATTTTCCACCAGAGGGCAGAGTCCTCAAAAAAATGCACCATAGTGGGTTCCTTCAGACTTTAGGGGGTCAAATACAACAGATGGGCTCTCCATTCTCAGCTCTACAAGCAGTCATTTTTTGGCACTTACTTCCTCTTTCCTCAAGGCTCTTTTTAGTTTTTGTTTAAAGAGACAGGTTATATACAACTGCATTCAACTGCATTCAGAAGCACTGGACAAAATTCAGCCCTGAGACACTCTAAAACCATTTGTGTGAGACAGGGAGGAGGGGAGACAGGGAGGAGACACTGCGGGGCAGAGGCAGGGTTTCATTCTCCCTTACTTGATATTGCAGTTTCCTTCCTTGGTGTAGGAATTGAGTTGACAAAAGAAAGACAAACTAATTTTAAGAAGAAAAAGTAGAATGTTTCAGGAAAATTCAATCTTTTCACTATGGAAAGCCTACATGTTGTAGGGTACTTTCTGATGCAAAGTAAAGGACAACGTTAATTGACACATGTGAAATACAGGTGGCATTTTTAAGTGTGAGGGGGTCAAGGCTTGGATCAAGAGCCTGATCTTGTAAACAAATCCCAAAGTTCAACATTTAAGAGTCTGAAAATTTAAGGTCTAGGACTGCCCGGTCTCTCTGAGCCTCAGTGTCCTCATCTGAACAGTGGGGATAGCAATACTTTCATTACCTACCTTGCCAAATTATCATGAGGATCAAATGAGATAATGTAGGTGAGGTGCTTTGTAACAGTCATAGAGTGCCATATAAATGACAGCCTTTGTTTATATTATTTTATTTTTGGTTAGATCTGGAATGCTGATGATTTCTTTGGTGTGGGGACTGCGTGGAAACTCTCTTCAGTGATATTGAACAGCAGCTTCTGGAAACTTCTGGAGTTCTCTGAGGTACAGAGAGGTTAAGGGGCTTACCCATGGCTACATGGTGATATGTTAGAGGTCAATCTTGAACCCAGGACATCCTGACTCAACTCCAAGTGGTCCACTGAATCATGTTGCCAATAACAGCCCTGGGTTACATGTTGGGGATTAAAATGAAAAGAGTGAGGCAATCCCACAAGGAAATCATATTCTTGTAGGGAGATAGAACACATCTCAGGGAATGATGCCTAGGGAAAGGAGCTTTGCAAAGTCTGAGAAATCACAGGAATTGTGGGTAGAGTCAAAGGGCAGTCATTTATCACACCTCTTCCAATAACAGTGGTAGCAATGCTTAATTTAATTACTGTTTGTAGAGGAAGAGATGAAAATGGGATGTGGTGATAGGATATATCTGAAGTGCTAGGTCAAATAGCAAGATCTCCATGTTCGGTAGGTCATGGTTTCCTTATAGATGGCACAATGATGATGATGATAGCAACAACTACAATAACAATAATAATTCTATAATAAAATAATAGCATTTATATAGCACTTTAAGATTTGAAAAAATGCTTTGCACGCATTATTGCATCTGATCTTTACAATAACTTTGAGAGGTAGGTGCCTATTTTATCAATGAGGAAACTGTGGCTAGAATACATTAAGTGACTTACCCAGGGTCACACAGCTACTAAGTGTCTAGGACAGGATTTGAATACAGGTCTTTCTGATTCCAAGGCCAACACTATTTACTAAAAGTGATCCAGAGTCTTTCACCTACCAAGCAGGAGAGAGAAGTGTTCCAAACTAGAGTGGATTAATTCTCCTAGCATGAGGAGTAGAGAGGTAGGGGGTGAGGGAGAAGTGGTTTGTAGAAGTCACGAGGTTTGGGTCAGTTTCTGGTGGTGGTGGTGATTACGATCAATGATGATGTGACTTGAGAAAGCCAAGGTCCTTTCTAAGATCTTTTCTCCCTTTGTACAATAGGGATTGATGGATGTCACCTGTACTACTGTCAGAATGGTCCAGGCAGTGCCCACAGAGTTCTCCATATAGAAGGCAGAAATGTGGAAATGGACAAGTGGTAGGTGAACTGGGCTCAGTCTACTTCCAGTTCCTAGTCACAGCTGCAACCCTTGGCCTTCAAATAATATCGTTAAATCAAATGTAATTACTGGAGAGAGCCCACTGAGCAAATGCTAATTGAAACTCATTTGTAAGTAATAAATCATTGGCTGAGCTCAGAACCTCCAATTCATTTCCAGCTTCTCTCCAGAGGAATGGCCCTTCAAAAGCTTCTGTAGTCCCTGGCACTAGCCAGAATGACTTTTGGACAAAGATGAAGTTAATTAAGCTGTAGCAAATGAAAATTGCTTCCAAACCACTCACTCAATAAAGGAACTAACGTAATAGAGGTATCACTGTCTGGTGTTCCCAGACTTGCTTTCACACATACTTCAGAATTTGTATTCACCTGGGGATACTTCAAGTCAAGAAGCATTTATTAGAGCAGCAGCTAGGTGGTACAGTGAATAGAGCACTGACTCTGGAGTCAGGAGGACCTGAGTTCAAATCCGGCCTCAGACACTTAACATAAAAACTAGACATGTGACCTTGGACAAGTCACTTAACCCTAATTGCCCTCCAAAAAAAAAGAAGCATTTATTAAGCACTTACGGTGTGTCAGATACTCTGCTAAGTGCTAGAGTGCAAGTAGGAAGACAGATTTTGCCCTCAAGGAGCTTATATTCTCATGGGGGGGGAGGAGACAATGCATAATAGTCAAAAAGTAATAGTCAACAAGGCATAAAATAATTTAGAGTTGAGTTGGTTCGTCAAGGAGTCAAAAGGGAAGGGAAGAGAACATAGCCAGTGCAGGGGTGATATCCTGGGAGAGAACAGATAAGGAGGGATTGGTGGTCATGAGGATGAAGATTAGGGACCAGTACAGTGGTCTTCTTGTTGGTCTTTCTTTCTCAAGTGTTTAGTTTTTCTTTGGGAGGGAATGTGAATGCCTAGTCCTAGATTTTAATATATATTATATTCCAGAATATATCATTGAATACAACTCTTGAGATAATGAAGCAGCCTCAGGGAGATAAATACAACCTGCCCAGGTTCATAGGATCCCAGTTCATGGTAAGAACCTAATAAATGCTTTTCCATTCTGCTCCATAGGATTAGGAGCTACAAAGAATTTTAGATATCAAAGCCAGTTCCACAATCTCATTCTGAAAATGAGGAAACAGGCCCAGAAAGATCAGGGGACTGGCCCAAGATCACTGAAACAATAAGTAGTAGGCCCAGGATCTGAAGAATGATCCCTCAACTCCAAATCCAATGCTATTCCCACTATCAATAAAAACTTACATTTCTATAGAACTCTACATACATTATCTTATTTGAGCCTCATGTCTGTTAAGTAGGTATTATTATTATTATTATACCCATTTTACAGGCAAGGAAACTGAGTCTCAGAGAAATTAAGAAAGAGACTCACCCAAGATCACACAGTTAGAGTGTGTTTGAGTTGGGATTCAAATATAAGTTTTCCTGATGACAAGTCAATGCACTTTCCACTAAACCACACTGTCCCTCAGAGAGTTAGTGACAGAGATAGGAGCAATGTGTAGGATTCTTTATTCTCAGGTTGGTGATCTTTCCATTATACTGGGCTACTGGAGGGAAGGACTTTTTAGGTCTTCAATCAAGAAGTTCAATCAATTAATCAAATATTTACTGAGCACTAACTAGGGAGGTAATGCAGTACAGTGGAAGGAGCAATGACTCTTTAGTCAGAGGACTTGGGTTTATATCCCCCATTAATGCTTATTATATGTGTGACTTTGTACAAGTCAGTTAATCTCCTGGGGCCTCAGTTTCCTCATCTCTAAAATGAAGTAATTGGAATAGAGAGTTTCTGAGGCCCCATCCAAGTCTATAGCTATGATCCTGTGAGATGTGGTTCTATGCGGCTCATGCTAGCAACACCACTTCAGGATAGCAGCCTGGGCAAGACTCAACTTTTTTATATTCCAGAGAAGATTCCCAAGCACTCGGCTACTTTGGAAAAGGGAAGGTCAAGAGATCAAAGAGAAGCTTCCTCTTTCCCTCTCCCTTCTGACCCTCATCTCCTTTAATGTGCTGTGATTAGTAATGATATCCCCATTTCTTGTGAAGCCTCTGGAGAATTAGTGTTACTTCTTTAGAGCCTCAATACTTATTCACCACGTGGAGAGCATCAGATGCTCAAATTATCTGAATCTGAGCAGCCATTGTCTCCTTCTCTCATGTTTGCTATTGACAGATGAAACGAGTAGGGGCATTTTCTAAAAACAAACAAAAGATCCAACATCAATCAACAATGTGCCTTTCTCTGATCCTAATTGCTTTATTGCTTCATTTTCCCCCATTTTATTATGTCTACATTGATATCCGGGTGATGCCCTTGTCATTGTGTTTATCACTTTTGCATCTCTTCCTTTCTTTCCTTCCTTCCCTCCTCTTCTCCTTCCTTAGTTCCTTCCTTCCTTCCCTCCTCTTCTCTTTTCTTCATTCTTTCCTTCCTTCCTTCTGTCCTTCCTTCCATCCCTCCTTCCTTTCTTCCTTCTCAGTTACTCCTCTATAGTTTAGCTTGGGGGTGGGGAACCTGCAACCTCGAGGCCACATGTGGCCCTCTAGGTCCTCAAGTCCAGCTCTTGACTGAATCCAAACTCCACAGAACAAATCCCTTTAATAAAAGGATTTGTTCTGTAAAACTTGGACTCAGTTAAAAGGCCACACCCAAGGACCTAGAAGGCCATGTGTAGCCTCAAGGCTGAGGTTCCCCACCCCTGGTCTGGCCATACTGGTCTACTTGCTGCTCCTCACATATGATGGTTTACATTTCATCTCCAAGTCCTGATCCAGATTGTCTTCCAGGCCTACTGTGCTCTTCTTCATATTCCTGTCTCCCGGAATCACTTGTTGATTTAAAGACTCAGCTCAAGTGGCACCTATTGTGAGAGGCCTTTTCTAGTCCCCTTACCCCCAAAAAAGGCTGTTACCTTCACAACAAGGTTACTTTTTAAAAAATTTATACATGTCATATATACAAGCATATGTATATTCACAGATACATACATATCAGTATACACGTGTATACACACATATATGTAGTCTTCCCCCAAAAACTGTAAGCACCTTGAAAGCAGAGTCTGTTTTACTTTTGTCTTTTCTCCAGCACTTAGCACAGGGCTTGGTAGGTGCTTAATAAATGCTTACTGGTTGATTAGTTGACAGGAGAAGCAAGATAATGCAAGATCATTGAAACTCAGTTAAAAAGGTGGTGTAATAAATCACAGAGGACCTCATTTCTCCCACAAATACTCCATAAGTGATCTAAAAAAGGCACAGATCGAATAATGATCTATTGTTCTTTAATAGAAATGGATGTAGTACCAAAAAAAAAACCAATGGAAACTAAGGGAATATCATCAATTGGAGAATGACTGAATAAGTTGTGATATATGAATGTCATGGAACATTATTGTGCCATAAGAAATGAAGAAATAGGGGCACCTAGGTGGCCTGGAGTCAGAAGGACCTGAGTTCAAATCCAGACTCAGACACTAAACACTTACTAGCTGTGTAACCTTGGGCAAGTCACTTAATCCCAATGCCCCTGCCTTCCCTCTTCCAAAAAGCAAAAAAAAAGAGAAAGAAATGAAGAAATAGATGATTTCAAAAAGACATGTGAAGACATTTATGAACTGATGCAGAGTGAAATGACTAGTAACAGAACAATTTACACTATTATGTCAATATTATAAAAATGAAAAATTTTAAAGACTTTTATAAAATGATAAAGAATAAAATGAGCAGAACTGTAAAAGAAGTTTTTTGAAACTTGTAAGAACTATAATAAATGCAAAGATTAATTATGATTCCAGAGGACTAACGATGAAACATGCTAGACATTTGAGAGAGGGAACAAACTAAGGGTGCAGAATCATACGTATTTCTGTATATAACCATTGAAGGAATTTGTTTTGTTTGACTGCATATTTGTCATAAGAAGTATGTTTTGCTTCTCTTTTTTTCCCAGTGGGGTGGGAGAAAGAGAAAATAGATTTCTGTTATTTTTTAAATAGGTGTCATGTTGGTGCTACAGATATGGAAGGTAGTGTGCACCTTCAGAGGAAGTCACTGTATTATTAATTATACTTTGTTTAAGAGAATTGTTTTACTTTGTTATAAGAGAGCTCTCATGAAGTGGGGACAATCTGTAAATCTTTGTAATATAAAAACAAAACACATCGATAAAAAAAGAATGTAGTACTATGACCTTGGACAATACAGGGGAGTTTGCAACCTCCCAGCTCTCTGAGAACATACATACCAAAGGAGGTAGAAACAAGAGACAGGAATACATGATATGGAAGTCTGAACCAAACAGATCCTTGCCGCTCCATCCAAGAGTTTGGGGGGAAGAGGGCAGGCTGGCTTCAAATCAATTGAAAGAGAAGATAAGAAAATTTAGTAAAAGAGTTCCTAAATGTCTTAAATGAGTTGGCTATCTGATCATTAGGATTTTATTCCAGGGTAATGAATGAACTTGTGGATCAGATTAATAAATCACTATCCCTGAAGGATCATGAAAAATGGGAGTGACATCACAGAACTACAGATGGGAAAATATTTTAGTTTTCAAAAAGGATAGAAATATGATGAATTCCTCAAATTGTTAGTTAGCTTGACATTTAATATCAGCAAAATTCTATAAGGGACTAAATACACACTATGTAAGCACTTTGAGATCTTCTATGAGCCAAAATGAGTTAAGGCCAACTAAAAGACTAAATCTGATTTCCTGTTGTGATATGCTAGGCTGGTAAATGAGAAAAATATTAATGACATGGTATGCCTGGATTTCAATGAGACATTTGATCTAGAGGGCAATATAATTAGGCAGATTTGGAGCTAGTTGAATGATTAGACAAAAAGAATGTTGATTAATGGAATGGCTTCAAGTTAGGGTTAAATCTACAGTGGAATGCCACAGATTTCTGCCACTGACCTTGTTTTGTCCAGTATTTTTATCAATGATTTGAATAAAGGTATAGAAGAGACTTTAGAGATTTAAGTCTTATTATCCAGACTTCAAAGTCCATCTAGAATTAACCTCAGTGATGACTTATTTCCTCCCATAAACCTGCTTTCTCTTGACTTGACATATCCTAGTGCTTTGGGATGTAATTCATATCAGTT
The DNA here is from genome assembly GCA_028646515.1 of Pseudochirops corinnae. Taxonomy (NCBI): domain Eukaryota; kingdom Metazoa; phylum Chordata; class Mammalia; order Diprotodontia; family Pseudocheiridae; genus Pseudochirops; species Pseudochirops corinnae. The sequence continues at coordinate 245,143,447 of CM053586.1, forward strand.
AGGAAATTTGAATTCATTTAGGACAGGTAGGCACTGCAGCTAGGTGGCACAGTGGGATAGAGTGTCAAGCCTAGAGTCAGGAAGACTCTTCTTTGTGAGTTCAAATATAGCCTCAGACACTTATTAGCTGTATGACCCTGGGCAAATCACTTAACCCTGTTTGCCTCAGTTTCCTCATCTGTAAAATGATCTAGAGAAGGAAATGGTCAATTACTCCGGTATCTTTGTCAAGAAAACCCCAAACGGGGCCCCAAAGAGTCAGACACAAGTGCAAACTACTGAATAACAGCAATAAAGATACTCTCGGCTTGGTTTTCAATTCACTTTTAACCCTTTTTGTTTTATCCTTTTCAGTCTGAAGAGCATTCTTATTGGTAGAGAAAGGGGGAATGAAGTAGCTTTTAGATATTCTGCTAGAAAAGTCTATTATCTAACATTGTCCCTGTGACCCCTAGAAGTGGGCTTATCTCCAATTTTCTCTTCTTGATCCCAGTCAGACTTAAAGGAATCTTTTTTTGTTCTTATTATTAACCACAAGCCTCAAACCATTCTGGGCTTTGCCTTTCTTCCCCTGTATTTGTTTACTTTGTAAGGGAACCTGTATATCCTCCTATGAGAAAGATTCTATAGTCCAGAAAATAGAACCAGTATCAAGCATTTGTGGGATGTCAGTCATGTGATCTTAAGGAAACCTCAAAGTTTCACTTTCTCCCAAATATATTTACTATCTGCTCTATCATTCATCAGTCCCCTTCTATTTATTCAGGAACTTTCTGAAATATTACCCTTTTCTGGGACCTGTATGGTATAGTGGAAAGTTTATTTAATTTTCCATTGATTTGGTAATAATGAGACCTGAATTTAGCTCCCATGTCTGCCACCCAATGTCTGAGTGACCTTGGGAAAGTCACTTAAACTCTTTGTACCTCTGTTTCCTCATCTATAAAATGAGGAGATAGCCTCTGAGATCTCTTCTAGCTCTTAGTCTATGATATCATAGACCACTTTTAAAATGTGTATTTACCTGGTAGGAGAGTTTTCTTCCATTGTCACATTAGTTAATAGTAAGCTCAGTAGCTATTTGTCCTCTTAGAAAACATAGGCACAAGGGGCAGACAGTTGGTGCAGTGGATAGAGCACTGGCCCTGGAATCAGGAGGAAATGGGTTCAAATCTGGCCTCAGACACTTGACACTTACCAGTTGTGTGGCCCTGGACAAGTTCCTCAATCCCAATTGCCTTGCCCAAAAAAAAAAAAAAAAGGCATAGGCACAAAATGAAGAGATACGTTTCAGTGGGAACTCAGATCCTGGACTTATTGAATGACTGGAGCTTAATGGGAGTTTGGGAGTGGGGTGGAGAACAGGAGGAAGATCAGGATGTGTAGCACTTGGGAAGGAGTGGAGAGAACAGGGTACTGTGCAGAACACTAAACACAAATGTCACCTGCTAGTGTGTCCTGTTGAATTGATAAAACATGTTTCAGGCTAGCTTTCTCTTTCTAATAGGAGAAACAGGAAGTTCTTTATTACATTAGAAAGCAGGGACATTTCAAAAGCATGATCGGGAAGATGACTTCATCCATCAGAGCTGTTGCCAAGAAGTCAAATAATGGGAGCGGTTTACTAAAATATTGGAAGACGGCAGGGGCATTAAAGTTCTCTGAGAAAATGCATTTTGCAGCAGGACAGGTGTGGTCATCTGTAAAAACCTTTCTGGTATGTCAGGCCCAATTTTTCTTGTTAAATGCCATCTCCACTTTATATGTATTTCTTGTTCCTGTCTGGTATCCATCACCCTTCCCTTTTAAAAAGCATTTAATTTTTAAAAATGTTGCGAGCTTAGCAATCATCAACAAAGACAAACATTACGTAGGCTAATCGATTAAATTTTAAGCTAAAAGGGATCTTAGAAATCATCTGATCTAACCCTTTCATTTAAACATGAGGAAATGAAAGCTGAAAGAAATATTAACTTGGGGGCAGCTAGGTGGCACAGTGAATAGAACACCAGCCCTGGAGTCAGGAGGACCTGAGTTCAAATCCGACCTCAGACACTTAACACTTACTACCTGTGTGACCTTGGGCAAGTCACTTAACCTCAATTGCCCTGCCTTCCACCCTCCACAAAAAAAAAAGGCAAAAAAGGAAAGAAATATAACTTGTAAGTTTCTGAGGCAAGATTAAAACTCAGTTCTCAAACATTCAAAGAAGTAAGAACAGTGTATAAGAGAATATGAACTTAGTTTATATATAGCTTGTTTTTAAAGAAATGTTTCTCTATAAGAAATATATAAATATATCTTTAAGGAAGAAATTTTCTTTCTTAAAGAAATGTATGTATACATAATTTGAAGAAGGTAAATTTCTGCCTGCCCTTTCTTCTTTACTCTATTAAAAATTTTTTTTTTCTGATTTTTTTTACATATCTGTTGCTACTCATATGGCACCTCTCCTCCCACCACTAGAATGCCTTCCTTCTAACAAACACATATCAAGCAAAAGGATATCAATATTTTGGCCATGTCAGAGAATGTGTATCTCATTCTTCATCTACAACCCATTATTTCTCTTTCAAGAACAGGAAGAGGTGTTTCATCATAAGTCTTTGCAGTAACTAACATTCACTGCTATGGTTAGAGTTCTAAGGTATTTCAAAGGTGTTTTCCTTCACATTAATTGTTGTCATGACGTAAATTCTTTTTCTTCTAAGGTATTTCAAAGGTGTTTTCCTTCACATTAATTGTTGTCATTACGTAAATTCTTTTTCTAGATCGGCTCATTTCACTGTGAAACAGTTCACATAAGGCTTCCCATGTCTTTCTGAATTCATCCCTTTTATTATTTTTATAGAACAATAATATTTCATAACAATTAAATATAAATTTGTTTGGTCATTCTTCAACTGATGGATACCCATTTTGTTTCTAGTTCTTGGCTATTTATAAGAAAAAATACTACCATAACTATTCTCGTATCTTGGGTTGTTTTCCTCTAACCTTGACTTGTTTGGGATATATGCCAAACACTAGAATCACTGGGTCAAAAAACATCTGTTTTTGGGTATCACAGATGGTTTTTCAGAATTGTTGAATCAACTCACAACTTGACCACAATTGCATTAGTATGTCTGTCTTCACACAATTCCTCCAACAATTGTTAATTTTTTTGTCTTTGTTCATCTTTTCCAATTCAATCAATGAAAGGTAGAACCTCAAAGTTCTAAGTTAAATTACATTTATCTTGTTATTAGTCATCTGATAAATTTTTTCATCTGGTTGTTGGTAAATTTCACTTCTTCATTTAAGAACTGCCTATTCACATCCTTTGGTCTCTTACCTATTGGGGAATGACTCTTGATATATTTGTATCAATTATTTGTATAGCTCAAGACATTAGTCCTTTATCAGAGAAATTTGTTATATTTTCCTCAATTGTTTCCCTTCTGATTCTAACTATTTATTGGGCTTGCACAAAAATCTTTCAGCTTTATGAAATTAAAATTATCCATCTTATCTTTTATGATTGCTGCCATCCTTTGTTTAGATAAAATTCTTCCCCTAGCCATAGTTAAAGTATTTCCTTCTCTATTTTGTGTGTATGTGATGCGACCATTTATATTTAGATGATGTTACCATTTAGAGTTTGTTGTGGTATATGATGGTATTGTCATTTGTCTTTAATTTTCAGAGGACCAATACCATCACTATATGATGCGTGATGAATTGACTTACATGAGAATTGGACTTAAGGGAGGCAAAGTCGCACAAAGTCATCATCCTCACTCTCTTCCAGAGTCATTGAAGTCCACTGGCAAAACAAAAGTCAGGGTACCTGGTGATAACCCAGGACGCAGTGGATAACTCTGACCTCTTCAATGTCTGACTAAGCTCTAAACAGTCCACAGCGCCTGCTTCAGTCACCTTCATGGGCATTGAACATCTACCCATTCTGTCGGGGGTGGTCTTTATATACTTGGGGTAGACATCCCCCTAACTTACCTTTGGGTTTTAGGCCTATCGGCTATCCTCAACCTGGCTTAGCCCATCTGCCAAGATGGTTAATAGGTGTGGCCACTACACATACTACAGCTTCTTGAAGCCACAGGTGAAAGTTGGGCAGCAAGTAGATACCAAAGTAGATGAGCAGCCCTGAAAAGGGTTTGGCAAAGTCTCACACCAGAGGTGCTAGTCCTCCCTGAATGCCCCCTATGCTCCAGAACTAGAATTAGGAAGAAAAGTAAAGATAGAATCCATCAGTCACCTCCTGAAAGCAACCCCAAAATGAAAGCTTCCAGGAACATTACATAGCCAAAATCCAGAGCTTCTAAATCAAAGAAAAAAAATGAAGCCAAAAAGAGTTCAAACACCAAAGAAACAGTAAGGATTATACACCATGTGACAGCTCCTACTATAAAGAAGAAAGCTTAGAAGATGATATTTCAAAAGGCAAAAAGATATAGGCATATAACCAAGGACAGCTCATCCAGAAAAATTAAATATAATCCTACAAGGAGAAAAAGTGATCTTTGATGGAACAGAAGATTTCCAATCATTTCTAATGAAAAAGCTATAACTGAGAAGATATCTTTAAAGGGAGATGCAGGAGCCAAGAAAAGCACAGAAAGTTATGCATTTACTTAAGTAAAAGGATAAAAGTCTTTTCAGAATCTTAATATCTATAAGGGCCGTGTTATTGTTGAGTCATTTCAGTTGTATCTGACTCTTTATGACCTCATTTAAAGCCACACACAAGTAGCTTTCCAGAAGAATGCTACTGTGAACAGCTTTTAGGATTCTGATTATATAGTACAATGAACACTCTATTCAATAACAAATCAGAGCAAAACATTCACAGTAAATCAAGGTACAGAATTCACAATGTTTTAGTTTGACACAGATAATCAAAATACACCACTCACAACAACTTATCACAGAAAATGGCCACATAGTTTTCACCACAGAGGTCACACAGTTTTGAACAAAGTATAATAATTTAGTCAATCAATCACTTAGTAACTCAATCATTCAATCAACTAAATCATTTGATCATCCTTAAGGAGGCTTGCCTTAATACAGTAGGGTCACAAAAGACAATAGTCAAAGTTCTCCACTCATGGGGCACACTAAGTTATAATATCAGTCACTATTCAGCACTCTCTTAAGGGGTAGTGTAAAATACACAGGCCATCCACCCCTCAGTCACAAATAAGTTACAGTCTTCTCAGTCAGTACACAGTATCCAAGTAAAGTCTTCTTTCAGCTTTACTCGGGGTAGTCTCTCAGATTCCCTGGATCCCCTATCCATGGTCCCAGCTTCTACCCAGATTCACCAAACTGTCACTTGTGTTCAAAGGCAGACAGCTCCCAGTTCCTTGTTCAGCTCTCTGTGCTGGAGACAAAGTTGAAGCTCACAGTGTCCAGTCCACCTTAAATCCTTCACGGTCTCTGTTCCCAGGAAGTCAAGACTTAACAAATCCACAAACAGGTTCATAAAAAGTACCAGTATCACAGTCATGCTTCCTCAGTCTGCAGCAGCTCCCAGGAAAAGTTGATAGCTCCCCAGCAGAAGCTCCAGCTGGTTCCCAGTATCAAAATCACTTCACCCAGGTTCCCAAAATCAAAATCATTCTCTCCAGCCTTAGCCTTTCCTCTTCAGCCTCCTTGGCAGTAGCCACTTCTGCCTCCACAAAGCTTATCCTAAGGAGTTCTGACTCTCCCTCTCTGGGGCTTTTCCTTATATACAGTATTGCTCCTCCCTTTTCAGCCCCTTCCTGTTAGGAGCATAACAGGAGTCCATATCTTCTGTTTCTTTAACAAAGGCTTAATTTTAACTAGGTGCTAAGTACCTCTTAGTTTTCCAATACAAAGGGATCTTTAAATTTCATTACCATTACATCCCATTTGGGGTTTTCTTGGCAAAGATAACTGGAGGTGTTTGCTATTTCCTTTTCTAACTCATTTTGCAAATGAGGAAACCAAGGCAAGCAGGGTTAAGTGACTTTCCCAGAGTCACACAACTAGTAAAGTGTCTGAAGCCAGATTTGAACTCAGAAAGATGAATCTTCATGATTCCAAGCCCAGTGCTCTATCTACTATACCACCTATCTGCTGCTTATAAAGTGCTACAGAGAAAGATTTTTTTTTTAAAAAGGATAAAATAAAGGATGGTTTTGCTCTGTTTTGTTGGTTTTAAGAGAAGATAAAGATGGGAGGCACAGGGAATTATATGGGAAAGAATTGAGGAGGAAGGGAAGGAAAATCACACACAATAGAGAGGCATGATAGTATATACTATAGTGGAAAAAAGTAGGGGGTGAATGGAAATGGCAGAAAGCTCATTTTCATCTGAATCAAGTAAAAGGATGAGTTGCATTACAATATTTTACACTTAAAAAGAAAATGGGATAATAAAAAGTCATGGGAAGAGAGGAGTCTAAAAGATAGGAAAGGTAATAGTCACAAGCAAAATAAACTGAAATGCTGGTGAGAGGAACTTGAAGGACCTTTAGAAGGAAAGAAATAAAGAGTAAAAACTTGGTATCAAGGGCAAAGCAAGGGGAAGAAAAGAGCTGCAAAAGACAGGAAACAAGCCATTTCGTGTATAAATCACAAGAGTCAAACTCCCACTTTTATTAACTTTATTTGAAAAGAGGGGGAAGTGTGAGCAAAAAAAAATTACAAGAAAACAAGCTGGAGAAAAAGAAACAATTAACTTGCATATGAATGGGGTGAACTCACTCAATAAAATAGAAGGGGATAGCAAAATGAATTAGAAAAAAGAATCCAATAATGTTCAAAGAAACATTCGAAACATGAAGATTGCCATGAATTTAAAATAAGGGGTTGAAGCAAATACTATTATACTTCCAGAGGTTTTTTCATGAAACCATCATGATTTCAGATAAGGCTACAGTAAATACAGGTGTGATAGAAAAAGCTGGTTTTCTGTGTAATATAGAGGTCATTTATAAATTATTCTTCTAGGTCTTACTTCATTCTACCTCAGTTCATAGAGGTGTCCTCAGTTTTCTCTGAAACTGTTCATTTCATCATACTTTGGGTACAATAATATTCCATTAAATCATATGACAATATTTATTTACCTAATAGGAGGAAAGCTCCTTAGTTTCTAAATTTTGGCTACAATAAAAAGAGCTGCTATGAATATTTTTGAACTTATAGGTTTTTTTGTTTTGTTTTTTATTTCTTTGAGGTAGAGTCCTAGTAGTAATATATGTGGGTCACAGGTCACAGACAGTTTGGCAACTTCCTGGTCATAGTCCCAAACTGCTTTCCAGAATGTCTGGGATAGTTCATAATTCCACCAATAGTGCACTCGTGTGCCTGTCTTCCCACAATCCCTCTAGTTTGTTGTTTGTCTTTTTATTTGTGTGTTTACCAGTCTTCTGCATGTGATGTGAGATGCATCCTCAAAATTGCTTTAATTTATACTTCACTAATTATTAGTGATTTGGAGCACTTTTTCTTCTGATCATTGATAGATTGGATTTTTTTTTCCTTTGAAAACTACTCTAGCCTTTGATCATTCATTTATTGGTGGAATGGCTCTTAGTCTTATAAATTCAGTTTTCTTAGGATCTTGGTTATGAGACCTTATCAGAGAAAGATGTTGCAAAGATGATTTTTTCCCATTTAGCTCTTTTTCTTTTTCATTCATAACTACATTAGATTTTTTAAATTCAAAAACTTTAGTTTCATACAGTAAAAATTATCCCTTTTTTATTGCATGAGCCTCTCTTAATGCTTATTTAGTTATGGACTCTTCCTTTATCCATAGATTCAAAAGGAAATTTCTTCCTTACTTCTCTAACTTATGTTGTGCTCTTTTAACTGTAGGTCATACATCCATATATCTGTGCATATGTTCTTGGTATACAGTGTCAGGTATTGTTCTAAACAAAATTTCTGCCAGATTGCTGCCCAGTTTTCCCAGCAATTATCTATTTACTGTTTCTCTCCAATTAACTTTTCTTTTAAGTATTTAGATGCTATACTATTAGGTGCATGTATCCTAAGTGTTGAAGTTGATTTATTGATGCTTTAAGGTATTTGGTAAAAGGTATATATGTATGTTTCACATACACTCCTTTCATTTTCCTGGCATTTTCCATTCCTAGAAGCTTCCATGTTAGGCACTTCCATTTCCCCATGGAACTTTGCCAATTGATGACTTCCTACTTTTGACACTAGGGGAATAAGGAAAATCTGGAAGTCCTTTATTTCATTAAATGACCATCTGCTTGCCTGAAAGAATATGCTCAGTCTTGCAGGGTAGTTGATCCTTGGTTGCAGTCCTAGTTCTTTTGCTTTACGAAATATGGCATTCCAATTCCTCCGATCTTTTAATGTAG
>CM053586.1:245152318-245192272 GCA_028646515.1 Pseudochirops corinnae
GACCTGATTAGGCACTTCTCTGGGCTGAGAATCTGTCACTCTCTGTCTCACAATGGGTTCTGTCACTCTTAAATCCGCTCAAATTTACTTTTTAGTTCCCAAGGACGAAATTCTTGGGGAGCTTGGACAAGTCACTGTTTACTCTCCTCCATCTTAGCTCCGCCCTCCGACACTAGGGGAATAGATTAACATGCCCCATCCAGGCACAATGGCAGAGTTGACTCCATAACTATGGGTCATCATGCCACAGTGAGAAAGAAGAGAAAAGCATGCAGATGACAGCAAGTGGGTTCATGAAGTTGTGGAGGAGGTAACTGGAGAGAAGAGAGGAAATGAACCACAGTGGCAGAGTGAGGCTGTCCTGAAATTGTGGTCTGACATAAGCTGTCACCAATCAAGAGAAGGAATCACCTGGGTAGATAAAGATGTGGTCTCTGGTGTCAGCAGCAAGGTTATTGATGATATTGTGGAGGAGGTGACAGGACAGTCATATCCTTGTCTCTTTGGTGACTCTGACCTGAACATAACATTTGTCCTGAACACCTTCTTCCCTTGTTCCATGTTACTTGTTAGACATCATGACAGATACCTTCTCCTGTGCCTGAAATCTGTGAGTTAAAATATATTTGTAATTAAGGCCTGTTACTTTTAGCATTACTGGCTGCCTCTTGTGTGAAATCATCTTCTTCAGTAAACCCACTGCCATAGACTGGAACAATAAGGTAAATAAATAAAGCATCCTGAATAGTCTTGGAGGAAAGTTACTGATTAATAATGAAAATTAAAGCTGAACAAATGGTCCATTAATCTGTTGTTTGTATATTGAAATGTTCACATGTGTTGATATTTCTTAAGTTTATTAAAAAAGTAAATTAAAAATACTCCCTATGAAGCATCATTCTTCCATATTTCAAACAGATCTTTCAGGCCACAATCCATGATTCTTTCCCTGTGTATGTCTTCCTAGTTATACTGTAAACCATTTTTTTTTTGCTATTTATCTGTCTCTTTCACTATCTTAAGGCCTAGAGGCATTTATGTGGGATGGAAGAGAGAGCACTGAATCTGGATTCAGGGAGACCTGAGTTCAAATCTAGTTTTTAGTTGAGTGACCCTACGCAAGTAATTTCATTTCTGTTTGCCTCAGTTTCTTCAGATATAAAAATGAAGATGATAATAGCAATGATCTCATAGGGTTGTTGTGAGGATCAAATGAGATAACATTTGTAAAGCACATAGCATAATAACTAGCACGTAGTAGGCAATTGTTTCCTTCCTTCCCTAAGGTCTACAATATGAAATCTTAGAGTATAAGTTCTTTCAATATTTATTACATGGAATATCTACTAAAATGCCTTGGAGGATCTTGTAGATTTTAAGCTGTAAGGGATCTTAACAGTTTATCTATTTCCAAACTCCTCATTTTATAGATGAAGAAAGAGGCTAAAAGAAATTAAATTATTTTCCTGAGGTCATTCCATAAGTGGCAGGGTCAGGTTTTAAACTGCCATCTTCTAATTCAAGATCCATCCCTCATTCCACTCCACCATGGTATGGGAATCATCCTGTTTCTTGAAAATTATAGCAGTAGAATACAAGCACTAAGGTCCTTCCAAAATGGAAAAGATCTTAAGAGTGGGTCGCAGAGACAGACTGACTCTATGCCTGCTTAAATGTGGAGAACATCATTACCATAAAGTTGGCACGGTGTGAGATCTACTGAGACATGGTGGCGGGGGGGGGGGGGGGGGAAGAGGGGGGGGGGAGGGGGAGGCGTTGCACTGGTGCTAAGGGTGCCCACACTGATGAAATCACCAATATTTGTTTTTCTACTTCACAGAAACAGATAACTACCAAAAAAGAAAAAAGGATACACAACAGTTATCACTTACATCATTTACAAAACACATCATAAAACTAAGCCAGTAAAAGGACTGAACTAGATGGTCCTTTAAGTTTCCTTCCAATTCAAACATCCTGTACTTTTGATTCTAAACTATGGCCTCCTTGCTTTCTAGTCCAATTCTTTCTCAGTGATGTGGTGAGGAAAACCCTTCATCCAACCTAAGAGGACACTGCAAAGGATGGATGAAGCCAAAATGTTTCCAGTTTGGGGAAAAGCTTTGGAAAATCTGTGAAAATCTCCTCCCTAACTGCCCAAACTTGCATGTTTTGTGCTCCATCCTCTTAAGGAACTAGTTTCTATTAGGTGATAGCTAGTTAATCTGATAAACTAATCAATTTCCAAGTAACACCTGTCAACTTTAGAAGAGTCTTGCTAGAGAAAAATTCCTTAATTCAAAAGAGCAATGGTAGGGTGGAATTTTCAGGTAACATGGAGGATTAGAGAAGGAAATATTTTGAGTGAGTGGGGCTCTCATAGCACACCGCTAGTCCCATATACAAGAGCAGATCTCTAATCCATCTTCAGGAAAAAGAGGGCTCTGCTTCCCAGAGATTCTTATTTTGGACTCCAGAACACCTTATTTTCATGATTATACTGGACTATCCTGAGTCTTTTTAAAATGGGCAGGGATTGAAAAAAAAAGTAGAGAAAAGACTGGTTCAAAAATCAGGTGTCTCCATTTAGTGTTCCTTAACTTTATGCTAATATCACATGCTTGAAACAATTTTGCCACTGACCTCTTCTCATTGTGTTTACTTTGGCTCTTTTGAATGGGAAAAGTCTACAAGGAGGGATTATGCTCACTGTTTAATAAGTCCAGATAAGAGTTAGCTGACTAAGTGGAAAATTCTGCCTTCCTTCTGTTCCCTAATCCCAATGGTTTTTTAAAATTATTTAACTTGTGCCCTTGTTGGCTAGTTGTGTTGCTCTCACTGATCTCCTGATCCTCTATGCACCTGGACCATCTTTCCAACTTCTACAGGGAACATTGAAAGAAAAATGTTAGTCTAAGTCTCTCCATTGGTCAGAGCCTCTTGTTTGTAAACAGTGAAGGAGAGAGACTCCTGAGTGGAACCAAATGGTCTTATTTGTTCTAGGACAAGTATGTGTATGGAATACTAGTCACATGTCTTGTCATATAGAGGAAAACATCCATCCAAAAGGTTTGAGAGTATGGTATCTGAGCTAACCACCAGGTGGCATTCAACTTGAGCCAACAGCACCAGACTCAGGCTTTCATGCTCTTTGGTTAGTTCATATCCCATATCCCAGCACAGGACGTTTAAGCCAACAAATACCTGGATTGCTCCCTCTGCCATGGAACCATGCTTTTACAATTCACTAGCAAACAGTTTCTTTTTAATTTTTTTGTTGCCTTAAGTTCCAGTCTAGTTTAGGAAATGAAATGTTGATCAAATATTAAAATATGTGGAATAAACATGAATGCACCATGTAGTATAAAATGATTAGCCCTTGTTTGGTATGGATGAATATGATGTGGGACTTGATCCACCAGGTTTCAAAGGGAGACTGCAATTTCCAACTTTGTGGAGAGTAAGAGGAGGACCCTGGCCATACTACCAGGAATCTAGCAAGGGAAGATGAGCCAACATTCAGGACAGCCATAGTTGGATAATCTCTTCTTCATTTTCCTATTTCCAAGAGGGACATTGGGGATATAATCATATCTATCACAGATCAAATATTGGCAGTCTAGAGCTATGATGCTTTCTTTAGGAGTTCAGAATAAAAGCCACTTTTCTCGGTCTGTCTAACTGGGAGGGTAACACATAGCTTTCTGGGAGTCAGCTTGGCTCTTTCACCAAATGTTGGTTACTCAGAAAACAACTGAACCACACACATCAAAAATATCAGTAAGTGGAAATTGAGGAAGTTATGTAGATTAGGGTAGATGGATATCAGCATACAAAAGTTTAAATGACCTCTGACATGTGAGCAAGACAGTATCTCAGCTTAATCAAGGAGAGAATGACCTGACTAGGAAATTGATTTCAAGCAGTTTCTAGGAGTACAGGTGCTGTGGATCAAGGGAGACCAGCTTCTCCAAATGTCTCCAGCTCTGGGGACTTCCATTAGCTATTTCTAAGTTTGTGGCTTACTTCTCATCCAGCCTATCTCAAATTCACTACTTTCTCTGGAGAATCTACATTTGTACTATATCATGTATTCAGGGGTATCTCAGTCAACCAGGATTCATATCTTCCTCTGTAAAAAGCAGTACTCAGCATCCCAAGATGTTCCTTCAGGTAACCACCCCAAGCTTCCTTTGGGCAGAGATGTTACTATAGAAATTTACTATTTTTCCTTTCAGCTTGCTGCTGCACCCCCCAACCCCAATCTTTGGTGTGGATTGAAATACTACCTCTCACCTGTGGCTCCAAGAAGCTATACATGCACAGCATCCAAATCGTGGTAAAATCATCTTGGCAGCAAGCTAAACCAGACTGAAAGTAACCAACAGTCCTCAAACCCAGATGAGAACAATTTGTTCCACTAGCCATGAAGGTGTTTGAAGCAGGTGCTATGGAATGCTTAGAGCTTGGTCAGACATCAGATGCCAAGGTTATCTACTGCATCCCAGGCCATTGACAGTCATCTTGTCTTTTGTTTTTCCACTGGACTTTGATGATTCTGGAAGAGAGAATGAGGCTGATAACTTTGTGCAGTTCTGCCTCGTTTAAATCCAATTTGTATACAAGTCAAGACATCAACCCATGAAGTCATTGGTCCTCTTTGTAAAGGAAGTATGAACAACTGCAAACATCACTTACCACCCTATCTCAGGCTCATGAATCAAAGTGGAAAATATAGTTTTCTCCAGCTCATCAGTCTATTGGTGAACAGGAATCATAATAGTTGGCAGTCCTCAACTCTTTCTTGTTGTGGGATGGGGTCTATTCCTTTCTGTCCAGGCTGTCCTCATGGGGAACTTTCAACTGCCTCCCCAACTCTTATTTTGAGACCAGAAAACTGAACAGAGAAGGAGTATGAAGCATAGATAGTATCTCCTTCATAGTGTTTTGTAGAACCTTGTTTTAGAGACATTGTTGTCTTTTTGTTGATTTGTTGTCATTGTTGATTTTGTTCGTTCATTTTAGGGGCCTTAGGAACAATATCACTTCTGCCATCTTCTCTCACAGAGGAGTTAGGGACAATCTCATTTCTAGTGTAGTTTCTCAGGATTTTTTGCTCTGTGATATAAAATTGTGATAAATACTATTTATTGTGTTATAAGATATAACAAGGGGGATGGTTTCAGAAAAACCTGGGAAGATCTATGTCAACTGATGTAGAGTGAAGAGAGCAAAATCAGGAGATCGTTATACACAGTAACAATATTGTAATGATGATCAACTGTGAAAGACTTAGCTACTCTGACAGTATAATGATCCAAGACAATTACAAAGAACTTATGATGAAAAATGCTATCCACCTCCAAGAGAGAGAACTGATGAGGTTTGAGTGCAAATTGAAATATAATTTTTTTCATCTTATTTTCACATTTTTTTGGTAACATGGCTAATCTGGAAATATGTTTTCCATTCCTTAACACGTATAATTGATATTTTATTGCTTGCCTTCCCAATGGGTAGGGGAGAAGTTGGAGGGGGGGAGAGAATTTGGAATTTGAAAAATTTTTAAAAATAATATTGAAAACATATAAAAATTTTAAAGGATGTTTTGCTCTGTCTTACACACTTTTGAATTGATCTAGCTCATGGAAAATGTTTGAAGAAATAGCAAAACAAAGCTGAGTTCTCCTGGGCTGTCGATTTATACTCACCCACTATTTTTTTTTCTTACAAACATCTCTACAAACATTCTAATGAAAAAAGAAAAAAAAGTCAGTTAAAGTAAAACTATTTTAAATTTTCTTAGGATTTGAGTTATACGTGAAAATGTATTATTTTACAACTCACAATAGCTAAGTATTAGGCAAAAATAAATAAATCTTCAGACAAAGAATCCACAATCCACAATCGACCACTGAATTTGCAATAACTACTGACTTACAATAGTTCTCTGCTGAAAAGTAAAGAGGTGGCTGGTGAGGAGGCATAAGAGAGACATTTTGCAACAAAGTCAAGGAAAGGAGAATTTGTGTGTGATTCTATTGACTATATTGGACTATAAGTTCCATGAGGGCAAGGATCTGAGTCACATCGGAATTTTCTCTCTTTTAACTCCCTAGCAGATTTTTTCCTATACATAATCAGTTTTCTAAAGGTTTATGTAATTGCATTGAATTGAGTTGATAGTGAACTTTCTCCAATCCTCTCTTCCCACTGGGGAAAGGGAAGGAAGAAGTGAAAAATGATGAGCTAGAGTTTCTCCCAGGCAGAGTTCCAGAAAAGCAGGGGGCATGTACTGTGGATTGGACTCTAATAATCTCTCTACTAGTTTTTCTTCTCATCTTCCTGCATGGTTTGTCATGTCACAAAGGTTCAGTCCCATTTTATTTGATTTCTGTGCTTTCTATCACAGAGCAGTACCCAATCATCTGGTTCCCTACTGACTGTGTAGGAAACACATAGGGGATTAGCCCAGCTCACAGTCTTTTCTCCCAGACATCTGATTATCTTGTCTTACCTATGTTACTTTTTAATACAAAAGACATTTTTTCCAAAGTCAAAAGACCCAGAAACTTGAGCAACGTGAAGTAATGCTTCCACATGCTGACATTCCCACTCTTCCAAATGCAGGGCAATGTCCCCACAAGAAGGGTTGCATTTATGTACAGGTATACATACATCCAATTTAAGCACATGTGAATGTAGGGAGGACAGAGGATATATGAGCTATGTCTATCCCCAAACTTAAGTCTCATATGGAGTAGCTTCAAAAAAAAAGGAAAAAGAATAGCATTGGAGATACCTGAAAGGGATCCAGTAATAAAAACTTGTGGCCTCAGGTGTCTATATACAAATTTCCAAAGTTTAGGCGATAAACAAGAGGAGCTATAAATCCTTATGTAAGTGTGGTGGTGGCAAATTTGACATTGTAGGAATCACTGAGACTTGATGAGATAAAACCTATGAACAAAATGTGACTCTCAAAAGGTGTACTATATTATAAAGAAACAGGAGAGATAAAAGAGGGTGGGTGAGTAGGTCAAGGTAGCATTGTATATTAAGAAGGCATACTCATGTGAGGAAATCTCAGAACCTGAGGAAGAAAGCACGGCAGAGAATATTTTGGTAAAGGTCGAAGAATAGAGAAATAGGAGTAGTTTTATCACTGGAGTATACTATGACACGATATAATACAAACTATAGTGAATATGATTATGATTCCAGAAAACCAGTGAAAAATGCTATCTATTTCTTGACATATGATAGGCTGATGAATATGTAGTGTGAAACACATCTTAAAACATGGCCAATATGGGAATTTGCTTTGCTTGATTATTTTCAAATTTTGTAAAAACTTTCATCAGTAGCTGCTCAGTGACTGAAATGATCACGGTTGTAGTCTTATGCTTAAGGTAATACAAGGAATGAGGTTTTGATGTATACGTGACACCTCTGACATGACCCCACAATAAAAATTTAATAGAACTAGATCAGGGCACTGAGGTGGCCAAGTAATAGGACCTCCTCTGCTGATTCACCAGTCTGAGAAAATGTCATCCAGAAACTCTTGCACACGTAATATGTAATAACATGGTGCCTAGTTTCGTTAAAATGAAAATTTATTATCCAAAATTCACAAAACTAAATAGGGATGAAGAAATTTAAATAATTAAACATTCAAATGGTGGTGTTTTGTTTTGGTTTGGTTTTTTTTACAAATGTGTAGCATTTATACTTCTGAAGTTATTAAAGCTTACAACTACACTAATCTTTTTGGAGCATATTCCATTTCAAAAATCAAATCAAGGCCCACAGAAATACAAAGCATGGTATGAACATTTATGGTAATCTGAAGGATTAAAACCATTAATCTCATGTATACAGAGCTGAAAGAGCCTTAAATTATATCATGCAAGTTAAGAGCAACCATTGACTCATTTTTTTAAGACTTTATATTTCAATTGGTTCCTTTAGAAAAACAACAGCAACAAATGATGAACAAATGAGGGAGTGAGATTAGGAGGCACTTTGGCTGGAGTGAAGAGTCTTAAACACAAGACTTGAGTTCAGATCCCCCAGCTCTTCTATTTATCCCTTGTGACATTGTATGTATCACTTAACCTATCTGGGCCTTATAAAATGATGAGGCCAGCTAACAAGACTTCCAAGGTGCCTTTCAACTCTAGATTTATTTATTATACATAGTTATCATGTATGTATGCATGTGTGTATATTATATAATTAGTAACTATAGTCTCCTGGGGTTTTGACTGGAAAATCTCTGAGACAGAGGTTTCCCAACCATTAGACCCCAGGAATCCACTCTCATACCCCAAGTCAATGCAACCATATGCATACAAAGCATTGTCATTTTTGCCTTTTTTTTTTAGCTCCAACAAAAAATGCAGTGTGACTCATTATAATAAATTAGCAAAGATTCCTTCCGGAGGACAGCTGACAATTATGTAGTGATTTAAGGTTTGCAAGACAGTTTAACTACATTGTACATTCTATCCTCACAGCAGTCCTGTAGAAGAGGCAATATACATATTATTATTCCAATTTTGTAGAATAGAACACTCAGGGTTAGAGAGGTTAAGTGACTTCCCCAGGATTAGGTAACCAGTTAATGCTGGGAGTTTTGATTCTCTTCTGACTTCAAACCCAGCATTCATCCCAGGATGAATACACATGTATGTGTATTGCCATCTCTTGAATGTATACAGATGCGTTGTGATGAATAGGATGCAGAAGCATTCATGAGTGCATAGTAGATTTTTAAAATTTATTTCTTTTATCAGTCAATGGATATTAATAGTCCATCTATCATGTAGGGGTCCTAAGTTGTTTTTTTTTTAACATTAAAAAAAGGCTTAACATTTATAGGTTTGGAACCATTGTTCTAATTTCCCTTCCATCTCTACAAAAGGGCTTAATTTCCCAGTGGACTTAGGAAGAATGTTACTACAAAGTATTAAATGTTAAAAAATGTGGACAATAGCAACTTTTGGCTGAAAAAATTATGTCTGCTTCCCAGCTGGGATTAGGTTTGGGAACAAACTACATTTGAAAGAACTTGGAAAGAAAAGAAATAGGGCTTTTGTTTACTTGGAAAGAGGCATCCCTGTAGCCACTTTGAAACATTTAGAGATTCTAGGAATATGAACAGCAGGGATACCAAGTCACAAAGAAATGAGTGTGAGTGGACAGAATTTGCATTCTAGCCACTGATGGCTCTTTTTTCCTGAGAAAAGAGGCGGTATTGATTATTAGTGCTGAGGGAAAAGCCTAGAGACTGAGAACATTTAAAACTGCATTCCTGACAGTACTTAATTCTGTAACCAGTTCCTGGATGAGAACAAGAAGAACAGCTTTTTCTTCCAGTCAGAGGTGAGGAGTAAAGGGTGCAGCAGTACAGTGAGTGGTACGGTGTGACCTGAGTGGGCTCTGGAGTCAGGACCTATATTCAAATCCTTTCTGATATTTACTACTGCTATGACCTTGGGTAAGTCACTTACCTTCCTGCTCCCGATGTCTTGGTTTCCTTGTCTGTAAATTGAAGGGGTTGGACAAGATGATCTCTGAGGTCATTTCTACCTCATGATCTGGCTTTGGACTTTTGCCAAGGTTGTTTCGAAAGGTAGAGGTAGAATAGGGAGAGATGGTAAGACCTCTTTTAAGTCTAAATTCTGATCTTAAGGGGTGGGTAGGAAAATAGCAAATGCCCTGAGTTAGTTGTATTCATTTACAGAGTGGTCTTACTTAGTAATTCCTCCTTCCCTTTTGACTTGAAAATAGTTTGGGGTTTGTCATTTCCACTTCTTGCGTAACTTCCATTCGACTTGTAAAGCACAATGAGGTATCCAAATGTTGCCCAGACTATTATTGGGAATCATGCTATGTGGATGTCATGTGATGTCATTTCCACTGCTTTCACTTTTTCGTGGGGTTGTATTCTCTGAGTCCCCCAGATAAAGAACTCAAGGTCTGAGATGATGTATTTTGTTTCTTCCTACAGGATGCATAGCACTTATCTGTTGTCATTCATTGATTCATTTTTTTTTTAAATGGAAGTAATTTGAATTTTGTCTTAAGAAGTTTGAAAGAGCTTTGTGAGAGAAATCTGAAGATATTAAAGATGTCATAAAACCAGGGTAGGGCAACCCAGCTGTCATCCTCAATTTCCAGCCTTTCTTTCTTGTCATTCCATAGGAACATTGATTTAGAGCTAGAAGGGCCCTTAGAGGCCATCTCATCCAAATAAGCAAGCTTTTGCTGATTTGGCAACAAGCATTTATTCAGCGCTAGGCACTGTGCTCACCAGAGCCTTTGTTTTATGAATGATGAAGCCTAGGACCAGTGTGGCCCTG
Organism: Pseudochirops corinnae; assembly: GCA_028646515.1. NCBI lineage: Eukaryota > Metazoa > Chordata > Mammalia > Diprotodontia > Pseudocheiridae > Pseudochirops > Pseudochirops corinnae. Next base: position 245,162,689 of record CM053586.1, read on the forward strand.
CCACTCCAGGTGATCTGAGCTAGGTCACCTAGATAGTGAGTGCTAAAGTTAGGGTATGAGCCCATGTCTCTATTCCTCTAAGATCAGCATTCTTTTCACTGTACCACACCAAGTCTCTTTGTTTTTGTTACTCAACGCTTTAATTCCCTCAGTTTGCTTCTCTCCTCTAGTCGAAGATGCTAGAGGCTAGAGCAATAAACTCTCCCAAAGCCTTCCTTTATACAAGGCTCAGAATGTTTTCCAACAGCAGCTCTTCTCAGTTTCCACTCCAAGGACTATCATCCCCCCAGACCCCCTGGGGATCTCCTCCCACCCTGTTTCACCCTTTGTGTGTTGTCTTCCCCCATTAGAGGGTAAGCTCCTTGAAGGTAGGGGCTATCTTCCCCCCCCCCCCTTATTTGTATCTCATGCTCTTAGCACAGTGCCTGAGTACTGAGTACATGTTTACTGAATTGAGCTGAATTGCATTAAGTGAAAAATCATCAGTGATTGAGACCTCACCTTCCCTCCTCCCTCTGTCTTTTCCCCTGCCCTTGTTATGTTTCAAAGGAAGCGATGCACAGGGACTAGAAAGCTGGCTTCAGAGTCTGCATCATGAAGCTCAAAGTCTCATGTTTGACACATACTGGCTAGCAACCCTCGATAAGTCACATACCCTCTCAGTGTCCCCAGGCAACTCTCTAAGACTATGCATTATAGGACATCGAAGATCTCACTGGTAGAGGAAATTTCCTACCTGGGGAGCTCCTTACATCAATGAAATCACAGATCTAGCTCCAAAATAATTGTAGGTTCCATCCTCTGTAGCAGGGCCTGTGTCACTCTATTTTGGTCTTCCATTGACAGTTATCACAGCTCTCTAGGCCAGAGCTATATGACACCCTGTCTCTAAGAACATAGGGTCTTGGGGTTTGGGAAAATGCCTGATGTTAAGTTCATCCTGTGGTTGTCTTTTTCTGAGCTTGCTATTGGTATTACAATTAGTGGAAAAGTAGATGTCTTATCTGTAAAATGAGCTGGAGAAGGAAATGGCAAACCACTTGAGTCTGATCCAACTAAAAAACAACTGAACAATAACAAGATATCTTCCAAGAGTGTCTGCTGACCCAGGTTTCTGCCCTACTTAATCCTTGGGGGTGAGCAGCTGAACGTTTTCATTATGTCCCTCTTATGGACCTTCATTCAGTGCCCAGCACCTGGAAGGCAGGGATCAGGTCTTACCTAGCAGGGCACCTGTGGCTAACGTTGAGCAAGAGTTAATATTGGTCACCTGTTGAGTAACTTAATCTATTGTAAATCCATGGGTTTATCAGACTGGGCCAGCAATAATAAATCCCCTTAACATGCAGCGAAAGGTAGCCAGCTGCTTTCTTTTAGTATTTCCTGATTGGTTGACAAGAGGGAATGTAGCATAGAGAATAAAGCGCTGCACTTGGAGATTGGAAGACTTGGAAGTAGCTTCCCTCAAAACACTTTCTAGTTATGTGATCCTAAGCAAGACAGCTTATGCCTCCGGGCCTCAGTCTTTTTATCTATAAAATAACTAATATATAGCTGCATAGCACTATCAGGTTTGCAAAACAGTTTATAAATATTTCCTCCTCACAGGTACTATTATTATACCCATTTTACAGATGGGGAAACTAAGTCCAAGAGAGGTTAAGTTAGAGGTGGGGAACTTGTGGCCTTCTAGATCCTTAAGTGCCACCTTTGGGCTGAATCCAAAAGGCGGCACTTAAGGATCTACAAGGAAGGCTGCAGGTTCCCCACCCTTGGTTGAGCAATTTGCCAAGATTCATACAGCTAGTAAGAATCTGAGGTCAAACTTGAACTCAGGTCTTCTAACACCAGGACTTGTGTTCTAGACACCTAGCTGCTTAATAACAACATTTTCCATAGCACATTAAGATCCGCAAAGCACTTAACAAATGTTATGTCATTTTATCTTCATCACAACTCCGAGAGATAGGTGCTGTTATCATCCCTGTTTTACAGATGAAGACACTAAGGCAGATAGAGTCTAAATGACTCGCCCAGGGTCACATGACTGGTAAGTGTCTGAAGTCAGATTTAAACTCAGGTCTTCTCAACTCCTCCTAGTGCTCTATTTCACCATTCAAAGGCCTCTTCTAGTTGTAAATCCAATCTTGGTTATGAAATAATAAAAAAAGGGATATCTAGAGTACTGCTAGATTACAGAAATCCTTTTTTTTTTCCTTCAAATTTTGCTTTTTGGAGTGGGGAAAGTAGGGCAATTGGGGTTAAGTGACTTGCCCAAGTGCTCTTTTCACTGCACCACCTAGCCACGCCCCTGCCCCACCTCCCCCGAGAAATTCTTAATAACAAAAGAATTTCAGAGACTGTATGTAGAGACTGGAGAGGGTTCTGAGCCAACAGGAATAAATAATATCCCCTGGAGGCTTGGAGCCTTTACCATGTAAGGTCCTGACCCCTTGTTATGTGGACATTTTAGCTGTATAAAGGGGGTAGAAAAAGAACATTTCTGTGGCAAACAAAGTCAGTTAGAGAAGAAACACAGCCCATCAGATAAAAAGTGCTTGAGGAGAGACACAGATTATACCGTGAAGACCAGAGACAGAACACTTTCAGAGACAAAAATCCTTATTGCAGGCAAAGATGGCCAAATTAACTGGATTTCTGATACTCACAATCCTATTCATAGGCTCGCCAGAGCTAGTTAAGAATTGGATGGGACTTTAGAGACCACCTATTTCACCCCTACCCCTTCCTCTCATTTTATAGAGAAATAGGAAAGCCCACCTTGCACAGTGACTTGCCCAAGGTCATAGTAAAAGAAATAGCTCTTTCTTTCTCTTGACTTAAAAGGGACCCCTGTGAATGGCCTCCATTCTTTGAGAAGTTCTTATTTTTATTATTGCAATATTGTTTGTTTTTTATGTTACTTTCATTTCTAAATATATCTCTCCCAGCATCCTTACTCAATGAGTCATTTCTTGTAATAAAAATTTAAAAAGAAAGAGGGAAAAAGCAGTTCAGACACATCAACCAACATATCAGTCACGTCTGATGGTACATGCAATATTCCTCAATCATACCCTCCTGGCTCCCTCTGCAAAAGTCGTTGGGTGGCATGTGGTACATTCTTCAGGATAGCTTCCCTTCAGTGTTGCCAGGTTATCATCTTCTGTTTTAGTTTCACAGTTGTCTGACGATCAAGCCATAGCCTGAGAATCAAGCCACAGCCTGAGAGGTTGAAGGATTAGGAGATGGAGAATTTAAACCAGTCTACAAAGTTCCCAGTCCCTGTAAGAAGGGCTCTCACCTGCCCCCCAACCCCATTCTAATAGCAGACACCGAAACACAGATATTGATGGATTTCTTTTTTTTTGTTTGTTTTTTGCTTTTTGGAGGGGGGAAGGCAGGGCAATTGGGGTTCAGTGACTTGTCCAAGGTCACATGGCTAGTAAGTGTCTGAGGCCGGATTTGAACTCCAAACCTCCTGACTAGAGACTCCCGTGCTCTATTTATTGTGCCACCTAGCTGCCCCCAATTGATAAATTTCTTAAGTGGGAAAATACAAGCTTTGCTGATGGTAATACTAGCTATCCTAAACCAGTTTCCCTAAAAAACATTCCCTACTCCAACTGCTGCTACCTATCACCTCCCCATCCTAGGTTTCCCTCTTTACCCCATCATTAGTTGTCCTTCTCATTTATTCCAAGTGATCTACAGTTATCCCTTCCACATCATGACTTTCCTCATGATGGTTTTCCATATAACTCCAGATCAGCATAAGAAATTAAATGGAAATTTTAGGGAACTTTTGCAGATGCCATAGATGATACACAAAGGATAGCAGATGACAGAAAGAGTTTAGAAATTCAGAAATGCACAAAACATAAGTATATATGTAAATATCAACATATTTTATCTTTTAATAATGTAAACACTCCATAAAGGAAAAAGAAAGAATTCAGACTTTTTCTCTGATATGAAGGGAGGGCCAAAAATTTTATGTGGGTTTCCCAGATAATGGGTGGGGAGGTGCTATGCCCCTGACCCTCTTGATGTGAAAGGAGTAACTGTATTACTGTCTGATTCCCCTCTGGAACAGATATAAGCTCACTCCAAGTCTGCTCTCTTTTTTTGGAAGACAGCTTTCTCTGGACTCTGCTGACAACCACAAACCTTATTAATTACAGCCTAGACTACACATAAGAATTCTGTGTCACCAAAAGGTGACCTCCCTCCCTTCCTATAAAACTAGAAACATCTGCAGGCCTCTCTTTCTTCAAGTGGGTGATTTGTGGAAACAGACTTACAATGTGCAGGCATCTATTTTAAACTTGGAATATTATAGGCAGCTTTCCCAAGAGTCTGTTGTGTTAGTTAAACTCGATGATTTTAATTGAAACTAAATATAACCTTATCTATAATCTATTACATAAGACCATCTGATTATCTATGGAACCAAAGTTATCTGTAGTCTAAATGGTATAGCTGTAGTCATTGTATCCAATTCAATGCTTAGCATTTTTTTTAAGGCACTTATTTAACCAATTAAGTTAAGCAGATAGCTAGGTAGTGTAGTGGTTAGAGTGCTGGGAGCAGAGTCTGGAAGATTTTTCTTTTTGAATTCAAATCTGGCCTCAGATACTTACTAGCTGTTTGACCCTGGGCCAGTCACTTAACTCTGTTAGTCTCAATCTATAAATGACCTGAAGAAGGAAATGGTAAACCACTCTAGTATCTTTGCCAAGCAAACCCTAAAATGGGGTCATGAAGAGTCAGGCACAACTGAAAAACCTACTGATTATTTCTTTAGATTACTGTAGTGTCAACGCAATATTCCCAGCACCAATGGTGACTGTAAATATGCCAGCATAGTTCTCAATTGCAAAATATAAAAGATTCTCCATGTAGAAAACAGAAACCAGAAAACCAAATCCCAACACCAGGAAACCAAATCCATCATAGTGGCATAGAAGTTACTATACCATAACACAGCAGGGAGCCACACCATGCTTTAACCTTCCCACAAACCAATACCCACAAGCCTAACTATCTCCCTGAGTGCATCTTCTCCTCCCTCCAGCCCTAAATGCTTTGACTCCCAGCTTCTTGTGGACTCTCCTCCAACCATTAGCAAATTCCTCCCACCATAGGCTCCATGTGTTTACATTTGGCCTATTAGGAGGCAGGGAAGATCTTCAAAAGCAAGGAAGATCTTCAAATTCCCTTAGGTCTATTAAGGGGCAGGGAAGATCTTCAAATTCTCATTTCCATTACAATTACACAAGAGATAACTTTTCTACTTATGCCTTCTGAACATAGTTCACTATCAGAATTAATATTTCCCAGTTACCTACTTCTAAAGTTTAAACATAATAATATGAAAATCAGGTGCTAGAACACAGTACACTGGGGTCATCTTTGCTTTTAATAAGAGTTTTTGCCTCTTAGCAAGAATGTTCTCTCAGTGGTCTTCTCAACATAGTTCATGTCTCTCCCCAAACATTTTATCTGATGGGCTGTATTTCTTCTCAAGCTGATTTTGTGTTTTACATGGAAATGTTCTTTTTCTGTTCTTTTCTCCAACCAAAATATCCACATAACAAAGGGTCAGGACCTTAAATAGTAAAAGCTCAAAGTCTCCAGTGTACAGTAATGCAAGAGAGCCTTGCTTTTTAAACTTTGCTTAGGGCACACAAATAGCTTTTCCTATGAAAGGATCCCCCTGTCTTTTTCTTTTTAATTATGACCTTTAGTGTTAGCCAACAAGAATTTTTCAAAATGCAAAGAAAATAAAAGGATTATATATAAAGTTAAACATATATTGCATCCAATTTTTAAAAAGTATACTTTACATTTCAACATGATAGTAATACAATTGACCTGCTCTTCTGTACATCCTTCCTTTGGCATCCTGCGTATTTGAAGAAAATGCTTCCATTGACTGTCTTCCCATTAAATGTAATTTTAGTGGAGTGTTTCTCTGTAAAATAATGCAATTTGATCTGACCTTTTAAAAGTAAGTTTTTATTGTTTTTTTGGTTTTTTTATATCATCCTAGTTCTCCCCAGTATCCCTCTCCCTCCTCCTCCCTGAAAGTCATCTCATATAATAAATAATATTTTCTAAAGACAAAAGAAAAAGAGGGAAAAAATGACACAGCCAATCAATATGTTGGAAAAGTTCAAAAATATGTGCTATAAGCAATCTCTGTGGACCTCTCACCTCCACAAAGGGGGAGCGTAAGAGCATTCTTAGCTTTCTCTCTTTGAGTCATGCTTGTTCTTTGTAATGTTGCAACATTTGCTTTTGATTTTGTGTTTATGTTTGGTTGTTCTTTCCATTTACATTGTTATAGTCATTGTGTATATTGTTTCTTGGCTCTCTACTTCACTCTTCATTAGTTCACGTCATAGGTGTTTCCATACTTCTCTGTTTCATCACATTTATCCTTTCTTACAGCACACTAATGTTTCCTGACATTAATGTACCACAATTTATTTAGTCATTCTATAATATGGGTATCTACTTTGTTTCCAATTCTTTATTATAAAAAGTGTATTTTACATGTTTTCGTGTATATGGGAGCTTTCTTTTTAGCAATAGCCTCCTTGGTGTAATAGACCCATCAGTGGAGTCTCTAGGTCAAAGAGAATGGACCTTTTAATCACTTCATTTGCATAATTGCAAATTGGTTTCCAAAATGGTTTCATCAATTCACAATTCCAGTAACACTGGGTTATTAGGTTCTATTGTTTCTGATTCTTCATTGTCTATTCAGTTGGTCTACATTTATTTTTTAGTGACTGCTGCTTTATAACATAGTTTATTCCTTTTTTGTCCCTAATTTCTTTTCATCATTTCCCTTGATGTTCTACATCAGTAGTGCCAAGTTCAAAAAGAAATAGGTCCTATTGGTTCACATATTGACTTAGAAAACTACAAATTAACATTATCTATGTCATAATGTATTTAATATTTTCCAATTACATTTTAAATTGATGCAAGTTCACAAGGGAGTTCTGTGGGCTGTAGTTTTGACCCCTCCTTTTATTTTTCTAAATTAATGTTATTACTACTTTATCAAATTTTATAAAGTATTCCTCTAATACATCGATTGGTGTAGTATTGAAAGTATAAATTAATTTTGGTACTATTTTCATTTTTATTACATGGGCAAGACCCAGCAATAAATACCGAATATTTCTACAACTATTTGTTATTCTTTTGTGTACTTTGGCAGATCGATCATTTTGTAATTATTTGGATTGGAAGTTGCCTTTCTGCTATCACTTCCTGAATTTTTTTATTATGATATGGAAATGCAGTTGATTTTTGAGGGTTTATTTTGTAGTCTGTGCTTTACTGAAGCAATTAATTGTCTCAATGTATCTTTGCTGATTCCCTAAGGTTTTCCAAGCATACCATCATTTCAGAAGCAAATAAGGATAGTTTAATCTCCTCTTTACCTGTCTTTACACCTTACATTTCTTTCCCTTGTCTTATTGCTATTGCTAGTATTTCCAAAAACTCATTAAATCATAGTTTGAGAGTGGGCATCTTACTTTGCTCTCATATTCGTTGGAAAAAGTTCCAGTGTTTCCCAATTGCTTATGATGCTCACTTTTGGTTTTAGAAAGGTACTTTTTAAGATACATAAAAATGGTCCCTCTATACCTGCACTTTGTGGGGCTTTCCCCTCCCCCCCCATTCACTGTAGGGCTTTTAGCATAAATGAGAGTTGTACTTTGTCAAAGGTGTTTTTTTTTTAGCATCTATAATAATCATATGGTTTTGGATGTTTTTTTTGTTTTTAACATGTTTTTTTTTGTTTTTAACATGAGTAATTATGTTGATTGTTTTCCTAATGCAGAATCAACAATCCTTCCATTCCTAGAATAAACTCAATTTTATCAAAATGAATGATTTCTTGGATAGTAATTTGATCTTTAAAAAATAAGTCATCAGTAGAATGCTAAGATCAGAGCTGTTTGTTCAGAAGAACTGGGATTATTAGAGAGTAAGTGAAGGACACAGCTTCAAAAATTTATTGATGCTTTGTATTTTTAAAAAATGACAGTCATTTCCTGATATAATTGCTCCCCCTCACCCTGAACCCTCCCTTGTCATCAAAGTATTGTTAAATAAAAACCCACTGACTGACAGCATATGTAGCATTTCTCACCTATAGTTTCCCATCTCTATAATGAGAGGAAGTAAATATGTTTCATCATCTCTTCTTAGGGACTAAGATTGTTATTGAAATTAATATGAGTTCAGTGGCCTTTTAGTGCAGTTTTCATTTGCGTTACATTGGCCACTGTGTTTATTGCTTCTCTAGTTTTGTATACTTTTGTCCACGTTGTTTCATACAAGTCTTCCCAAGGACATAACTGATTGACTTACTGAATGAATGAATGAATGCAAAGGCATTTATTAAACACCTAATGTGTGCAAAGCACTGTGCAAAATGTTGGGAATATAAATATATAAATATAAATATGAGTAATACAAAACAATAACTTCAATTGACATTAACATTTTCTCCAACATTTTCTTAAGTCTAGACAATCAATAAAACAGTTTATGAAGACCTGATGTTTAGTATTTCCTGATTTCTGTCCTGTAAATGCCCACACTGAAAATTTAGCAATGGAAAGCTGACTCCAGCATACCCATACATAAAAGAAGCTACAGTTGAAAAATGGAGCATGGGGGTGGACTGAAGGTACTTGTGCAGTTGAAGCAGTCAACGAGTGGTGTGATCTCCTCATTCCAGGAATGATAAGGTCAAAACTCACTGGTCAGAGCCCAGAGTTCCAGGGGTGGGAATATGAGTTCTGGAGAGAAGAGAAGGAGAACCAGAGTGCAGGCTGCATGGTTTGGAGATGACAATGTGAGCATAGTCTTACATCTACTCTGTTGTTGTTTCAGTTCTGTCTGGCTCTTCATGACTCCGATTGGAGTTTTCTCGTCAAAGATACTGAGGTGCTTTGCCATTTCTTTCTCCAGATCTTTTTACAGATGAGTAAATTGAGGCAAACAGGGTTAAGTGACCTGTGTAGGATCACAACTAGTAAGTGTCTGAAGTCAGATTTGAACTCAGTTCTTTCTAACTCCAGTACCTGTACTTTATTCACCACGCCACCCAGATGCCCAGGCTAAGTGCCCTCCATAAGAGAAGCTGCCTCTTTCTTTTAACTATGACCACATTTTTACCACGGCTTCCCCTCTCCTCAGACATAAAGTCATAGAATTTTAGCTTAGGAAAGGACTTTAAAGGGCAGCTGGGTGGTGCAGTGTATAGAGCATGGAGTCAGGAAGACCTGAGTTCAAATCTGGCCTCAGACACTTGATAATGTGACCCTGGGCAAGTTGTTTAACCTCTGTTTACCTCAGTTTCCTTATCTGTGAAATGGGGATAATAAGAGCACCTGCTTTCTAGGATGGTTGTGAGGCTCAAATGAGATCATTGCAAAGTACTCAGCACATATACATGTTAGCTATTGTCTAGTTAAAATTCCTTATTTTACAGGTAAAGAAATTTGAATCCTAGAGTGTTGAAATGACCTGTCTAAGGTTGGTTAACACAGATGGATAGAGCCCTGGACCTAGATTCAGGGAGACCTTAGTTTAGATTTCATCTCAGACACTTACTAGCTGCATGACCTTCAACAATGTCCTTGCCTGTAAGATGTGGAGGTTGGACTTCATTGCCTTTAAGCTTCCTTTTTGCTCTTAAATCTATATATGAGGAGTCAAATCCCAGGGTCCTGACTCACTTCAGGGCTTTCCCCCCAGACTGCTGCCCCTGTGTGTGCTCCTACACTTATATTCCTGTAGTATGAACCTTTCACAACCATTGCCAGGAGAGGCTGGGAAAAGGATTACACAGGAGAGCTGCTTTCAGTCACACATACATGCACAGACACTTTCATGTGTTAATGAGTGGCTGGGGCCCTGGTTCCAGTCTATTTGGGTAAATATGTAACTTGAGCCTGTACCAAGCCATGGTGTTCATTGGGGTAAGCATGCGTTGATTTGGAAGCTTTTCTGATAAAAGACGCTTGCATCCACATGTTTGGCTTTGGTCCAGTCAGCCCTGGCCCCCCTGAGTGATGTCATCCCTCCTGCCAGTTAGAACACAGGGAGGCTTGGGAACACTCTCATCCCCTGTCTTCCAGTATAAATATAGCTGCAGTACCCCAGGCTGGAGAAAGGTGTCCTAGGGCCTTTGGTAGAAGAGGCAGTCTGAGTCCCTGAGTTCTGGAGTAAGAGGTAAGCCTGGGGTGGCTGGGTGGCTGGGGACCTTCCTCTCTTTCCCCCCTCAGCTCTCTATAGGCGATCTTGGCAGCAGGCTGTGGCCAGAAAGATTAAGAGAGAGGAGGACAGAGCTGGAAAATGACAATAACTTTGAATGGCAGTAGAGGGCAGCTTGTCAGGGAAAAATCAAATTGGGAACACAATGAGCCAAGAATAAGCTGCTTTGTAGGGAACTTTTGCCAGCAGGAGGCTGAGGCAACAGAAAGAAACTATCTAACATTTCATTAATTCCCTTTGCTTGCAATTTTCCCACTCTGTCCTCGAAAGAGGTTTTTGGTTTTGTTTTCTATTTTTTGGGGGGGTTTAGTTTTACAAAGAGTTCCTACTCCCTCATGAAATCGCAAGAATGAGACCATAATGGCTCCATAGTAACCTCGTCCCTCTCTACTTCTGGACCCAAGACTCAAGATGGGGAGAAGGAGGCAAGCTTGTGTCATGCAGCCAGGGTGGCCTCAAGTCAAAGAGAAGGCAGCCAGTGCCATGACTGATGGTAGGCAACAGCATGGGTATGTGAGAAAAGAGATGTGGAGGCCTGGCCAGATCCTCAATCCCCACCGTCTATGAGCCTTTTTGAGAAAGAACAAAGGAGCTTCAATCTCCCAGGGGATTGAAGGTGAAACTCCACCAGAGAAGCTGAATTCTGTATAGTAGGGGGAGTAAAGGTTGTCAACATCGGCAGGGCAGATGTGGCTTGGCATCCTCCTTTTTCCTCTAAGACAATTTCCATAAGCTCCCTCCAGAGAGTATTTTGAAGTCAATTTACCTAGCACTTTGTTCTTGCTTTATCCTGGCTACAAGGCCTTGGAGCCCCAAGTAGCAGAAAGTGAAAAAAAGGGAGAGAGGGGCAGCTGAAGAAGGAAAGAGTTAAATAGGAGGGGGAAAGAGCCAAATGGGAAAGAAGAGAAGGGGGAAGATGAAGGAAGGACTGTGAGATTTGCAACAGATGGAACCATCTTTCATTTTCAAAACACCAGCTGCATCCCACCTAGAAACATAGGCTTGTTGGGGATAGGGTGAGAGTTGGGGGAAGGGGAACAAAGCTAAAGACTACAATTGAAGGGGAAAGACAATACCTAGCTTGAAAATGATCCGTGAAATTGCTTAGTCTGAGAGGGTGGCCATAAACTGCAGAAAGGGAGCCTGGGCTGAGACCGGGAGGAGGGAGTGCATCTCTCTCTTATCTGGATTAAACAGGCCCATGCCCGGCCTAGGAATCCATAACTGCAGAGAGCTTGTCGAGCAATTGATTCCCAAAGGTTTTACTGCTGACTCATTTAGATGAGAAATCATTTGACAAATTAGACTTTGCCTAGACTGGTTCAGAGGATATTTTCTATTTCCCTTCTTCATTATGTTTGTTTGTTTTAAATCTAAATCTGTAATTTCATGGTGTAGAGAACTTCTGGTATGGAAACACCTTCTTAATGATGTGGTTCTTTAACACAAATTTAGAATATTGTCCTGGGCAGAGAGAGTGTAAGTGATTTACTGAGTGTCAAATAGTGTCTATCAGAGAGAGTTCTTCACTTCATGACCAATCTATCCATTAAGCCAGGCTGCCTCCCCAGTTATGCCTCCCTAGTCATTTATGTTTGGTACAAATTGTATGGAAAATCAGAATGTATAAGCTGGGGCAGGGGTTGGGGAATGGGGAAGAAAAATCTTCAAGCTTTAGATTATGTCCAGATGAATAGGATCAAGATTTGAAGAGACTTTGGAAATTGGAGACATGATCAGAAACAGGTAAGATTCTTCTCAGTGACAAAGGTAGGTTACTATGTGCCCAGCTCTATGGTAGGCTAGATGAAGGAAAGGTAAATACAGGACATAGACTTGCATTAAGACAAGACAGGAATCACTGGCCATGTGCAAGGGCAAGAAAAAAAATCTAAGGATCACGGTGAACCACAGAATGATGTTGTTCAGCTTTGGTGCAGCTAAAATTAAAGCTGTAGTTAAGAATTTAAGCATATTGAAATCATACATGACACTGAAGCAGTCCACCCAATTTTATGGTATGGTTTTTTTTTAATGATGGGCAGCTGTTAGTCTCCCCGAGAGCAGAGTAAGGTGAGATGAGTTTTTGATTAACATTGTGTAGTGCAAAGAGAACTGGACTTAGAACAGAAAGAGTGTTACTTTTGGACTCTGAGGATCTTGGTTCAAATCCTGCCTCTGATGTTTATCTGCCTCTGTTGTATGACCTTGGACAAATCACTTAACTATTCTGGGCCTACTTTTCCTCATCCATAAAATGAGAGGGTTGAATTAGATGGCATCTGATGTTTTTTTCCACTCTGGATAAGGATCCTGGGATCCTATGACCAATGGAGAGGAGAGCTGGGCCTGGGGTCAGGAAGACCTGAGCTCAAATCTGACCAGACACTTATTAGCTGTGTAATCTTGGGCAAATGACTTAACCTCTGTTTGCCTCAGTTTCCTCAACCGTAGAACAGGGATAACAATTGCATTAACCACAGGGTTGTTATAAGGATCAAATGAGATCATCTGAAAAAAATCTTTTTATGCCCCTAACCAAGTACCTGACATATGGTAAGCTTTATATAGATGCCTATACTCCCTGTTTTAATGCTTACTAGCTGTTTGACTTTGAGCAAGTCACTAAATTTTTCTGATCCTGTTTCCTTGCATTGCCTACTGTTCGGGGCTGTTGAGAGTAAAGTACTTTGCAAAAGTTCTCTATGAGTGGGAACTGTTTCTGTTCTATAGGCTGAGATGGTTTGAAAATTGCTCCACCTCCTATGGATTACTTACTACCTATTGTAGGCTTTGAGCCACCACCCTAATCAATACACACAATGATATCCTCAAAGAAATACCAGCGTGCTACAGATAGGGAAATTCTCTGAACATTAAGATGTTCACTTTTATTAAAAGTCAAATAAAAAAGTGTGGCTCTTTTTGCTGACTTCCTCTTAGCCATCTCCCTTCCCTCTTTTTTCTCCTTGCTCTCATCCCTACCCCTTGTGTTGCACACCAGGTAGCTGCATCTAACCTTGCCCACTCCTAATTCCAGATCTCAATACCAACATAAGTGTTTCTTCACAGGAAGGGTTGTTCAATATCAGAAGCAGTACCAGGTGGAGGTAATGGAATTTCCTTTCTGGCAGTCCAAGACAGATACATTCTCCTGTATGGCATGGATCAATATATAGTTCTATCCATTCATGGGAAGGATGCAAAGATTTCTCAAAGTCCTTTTTGATCCTACAGGGTCTAGCCTTGCATCAGCATCTACATTCCATGGAGCATTGTAGGGAGGCTCAACATAGATTGTGTCCTTACATCATCAGTGGGATTTGAGAAATGAGATCTAGACCCTCATCACAGAACTCCATAGCTGTCTTCTTTTCCAAGCAATCCTTCAGTGACTGTCCTCCCTACTTGGTTATAATCCTTGAAGCCAGGGATTGGGTTTTTGCATTCTTCCACTATATGCTGGACATATAATAGCACTTAGTAAAGACTGATCCGATAGACTGATACTTGGCTACTCTGTGAGGAAGCTCTCCAACGTTTGCTTTTAGTAGAGACTAAAGACATATGGTTCAGCCTTGGGCTACCCACTTCCTTTTCTCTGCATTTCTGTAATACAGGACAATTATCCGCAGAGGCAAGGGGTTAAACTGTAGGGTTTGGAGTTGGAAGGGATCTAGAAGTCGAAATAGGCCTGCTCCCTTATTTGCATATGAGGAAAGTGAGACCTCAAGAAATTAAGTAGCTTGCCTGAGGCCACACATGTAGCAAATAGCACAGTCAGGATTTGAACTCAGTTCTTTTCACTCCTAAATCACTTTTTCCCCTATGCTACACTGGGCAACTCTCAAAGGACTTGGTCTATTGCAGACACATGATAATCAATCTTCTTTACTCTTTTCCAAAAATGTCATTTCAGCAAAAGCAGGAGTTGTGCCCATTAGTAGCACCTGCTGCAGGATGTTACTGAGAGTCATTGTCATCCTGTGGGGCTGGAATGCCCTAGTGGTCAGCGACCGGGTGTATGTGCACCCTTTCTACCTCCTGAACCATAACCAAAGTAGCTGCAAGGAGCTGAAGAAAATGTATGCTGAGGCCTCCGAGGAGCAGAGCTTTACGCTCGTTCCAATTCAGGCCAAAACATCCCCTTTGGATGAGATGGCCCTGAGAGATCAGTTGATATCTCATGCCCAGACCCTTGATGCAAAGGCCAAGAAGAGGTTAAGTGGTGTGGGGATGTTGCTGAACTTCATGGGCTTCCGCACGTATAAGATGCTGAGGGAGATGGCCACCCCTGACAATGGGGCAATTCTCTTGTCCCCTGTTGGCCTCTTTGGGACCCTCACCTCCTTCTTCTTGGGTGCTGTGGACCCCACAGCAACGCAACTCCAGGCATTTTTGGGTGTTCCCGAAGACCAGAGCTGTAGCTACCGACTAGATGGGAGCAGGGTCCTCTCTGCCTTGAAGGACGTCCAGAGTCTCCTTTTAGCCCAAGAAGAGAAGGGCAGCTCCAGTCTGCTCCTGACCACAGTGGTGGGCCTGTTCACCTCCCCTACCCTGCGTCTGAAGCAGTCATTTGCACAGAGCTTGGCTTCCTTTGCCAGCATCACCTATTCCCGCTCCCTGGATTTGGCCACAAACCCAGACCTTGCTGCAGAGAAAATCAACAAGTTTGTCACGGCTGTCACAGGATGGAAGAGGAAGACACAGCTGACGGGAATCAGCCCAGACACCACACTGATCTTCACTACTTACATGCACTTCCAAGGTAAGGACAGCTCAGTGGTGACAGTTGTGCAGAGACAATAGGTGATCTGAAGACTTTTTTTGTTTATTTCCAATTGCTGCTTTAAACAAGCTGAGCAGAATCAGGTCTAGGGACAACTGGAGACCAAGCAAAGATCAGCTTCAAAGACAGCAATACAGACGTCTTCTTTACCACCCACTCCCTTGCCTGCTTAACAATGTGCTTGGCAGGGGGGAGTTGATATCATGCCAGAAATCCATGCCAATTTCTCTTTTTCCAACCTTGACTGTGGCTTGCTTTTTTTTTTTTAATTATTGAGTCTTTTGTTTGCATGTCACCTTGATTTCCAAATATATCCTCCCCACTGCCACCCCTAGGATGCCAGGGCTCTGAACAAAGAATAAAAAAAATGAAATTCAGGAAATCTAAACATCAACCCTGTCTGACAGGATGAGTAACAAAGAAAGGGCAGCATATTTTCTCACCTCTTCTCTTCTTAGGGTGAAGCTTGGTTATTATAATTGAATAACATTGTTTCTTTTGTTTTATTTTATTCTTTCCATTGACATTGCTGCAATCATTGTAAATATTGTTTTCCTGATTTAGCTTACTTCCCCCCGGGTCAGTCATATAAATCTTCCCAACCTTCTCTAAATTCATCATACTCATTATGCTCATCATTTCTCACAAAACCCACCCATAATATTCTTTTACATTTGTAAACTACAACTTGGTTAGCAATTCTAAAATCAGTGGGCATCTACTCTGTTTCCAGTTCTTTGTCATCACACACACACAAAAAACCCCACATCCCTGATCTTAATTACCATAGATTCATTTGTCCTCCAATTGCTCAATGAATTCCAGACTGGGTCATGAAGCAAGAGGCAAATCTGCTCGTTTACACAATTCTCCAATTCAGAGGTGCTAAGAAAACCAAATAATAAAAACCCACTTAGATCTTCCTATAATACTGTAAATACTGTATAGTATTTATATAGTATATAATATAGTAAAGACTGGTCAAATAGAAGATTGCTTTTTTTAATGACTATGCAACGCCCTGATCTTATGAGAAAATAACTTGGGAACTGGACTGTTGGTACTGCCCTTTGGACATTGGTAAATAACCCCATGTATCATTCATTTC
Organism: Pseudochirops corinnae; assembly: GCA_028646515.1. Classification (NCBI taxonomy): domain Eukaryota; kingdom Metazoa; phylum Chordata; class Mammalia; order Diprotodontia; family Pseudocheiridae; genus Pseudochirops; species Pseudochirops corinnae. Next base: position 245,178,900 of record CM053586.1, read on the forward strand.
ATGGCATTGGAAGGTAGGCTCCTAAATAATCAGAGCAGGGAAGACCTCATATGCTCTTGGGGAAGTTTTCTACCATGTTCGAGCCAGGACAGGAGATCATTTTCAGGCCAAGGGTCCTATTAAACCAGGACTCTTTTGTGACCTAGATGGTTCATCTGAGAAAGAGAAAAGAAAAATAAAGTCCAACCACGTGCAAACATCCCTTCAAAAGGACTGAATGTTTCCAAACACCAGAGGCTTGAGTTTTAGGACCTGGTGAGATTCTGCCCTTTGATCAGCTATTCCAGCTAGTTCTGGGGTACGGGTTAATGGCCACAGCAGTTTCCATGACATCAGTTGACTTAACCTTGTAAGATTTACCCAACTTTGTTCTCTGGAACAGTGGTTTTGCTTCTAGTGGAGGGGGAGGGGGAGGATAGGAAAAGAAGTCAGGGAGTGTGACAGCACTCCTTTCTGAAAGCAGCTATTATCATCGTCATTATTAATGGCTACGGAGACAAGGAAGAGCCTGAACAGAGTTGTGTTGTCAGGGAAAGAAATCTAGTCCTCAAAAACCCTTAAATGGTCATTGTCTCACACTCTTTCCTTTCAGAGGTGAACTGCTGTAAATTCATGCTGTTCTCTCCAGACAACATTCTATCTTCCATCCTCATGTCTTTGCCCACATAGGCTGCCATCTATAATGCCTGGAATGCACTCTCTCCTTTACCTCCATATCTTAGAATTCCTAGTTTCCTTCGAAGATCAGTTGGAATAATTTCCTCAGCCTTTCCTGATTCCCCCAGCTACTGGTGGCTTCCATTCCCAAAATGTATCTTGTACCTCGTATTCATGTTGCATACACTTAGATGTCTATTTATATTAACACCTTGGGCAAGTTGCAATGTTTCAAGACCTCGGCTTCCTTACCTATAAGGTGAAGGGGGTGGGGAGGATGGCTTAGATGATCTCCAAGGGTTTCCTATAGCTCCAAATCTTATGATTCTGTGAATCAGTTTCAATCCACATCAGCCATCTAGGTTCACTAATGGTTCATAGCTCCCTCTCAGAAGAGATCTCTCTTTCTACTTTCTCCTTTTTCTATGGCCTCCATAATAGGTTAGGCCAGACTTGAAATCTTGGATGGGAGCTAGAAGGGACCTTCAAAGCCATTTAGTCAAAACCATCATTTTATAATGATGAAAACTGACATATAGTTATTAAACATTAGAGCCAGGATTTGAACCCTGGTCCTAGTCCTCTTTTCCTCCAAACCATACTAGATCAAGAAAATTGATCTAAAGCTGTAAGAGACCTCAAAACCACTTCATCCAAGTTTGAGGAAACTGAGGCCTAAGGAAATTAAGTGATTTGCCCAAGGTCACACATGATGTTAGTCAAGGACAGAGTTAGGGTCTCAACTCGGATCCTACAACTCTCAGGTTAGCAATCTTTCCATCATATAATGCTGCCTCTTTTAAAACCAGCTCTATTCAGATTCCTCAGTTCCCTCATCCCCAAATCTGGGTGGACTATTTCTCAGGTCTATCTTCCTTTCTTAGAAGCTATCATGGAACTTCTCTCTCTGATTAACGGCCAGGGATGGACATAGGAGATTAGAGATCAGGGAAGGCTTCCTAGAGGAGGCAGGTCTTGAGGTGGGCTTGGAAAGATAATATGGTCACTGCTTCTCCCAGCAATTAACCTATATAATGGCCTCTTCCACAGCCTTGCCTTCTTCTTTCAGGTTCAGTTAGTCAGGCAATCAATAAACATTTATTAAGCACCTACGTAGTAGCTGGCAGGTTGGGGATACAAAGGAAAAAGATAGTTCCTGCCTTCAAGGAGCTTACAATCTTATGGTGGAAGATCCCATGAAATGAAGTTGAAAAGGTGGAAGTGAAGGAAAGGAACTGTTGCTGGGGAATGATGGACAAGTCCAAAGAAAGGCAGCCAAGTGGAAAATGAAGAGAGAGCTGCCCCGGGTGCCCTCCTTCAATGGCGCTTTGGGGAGGGGCTCTTCCCTTCACCCTTCTTCTCTTCATTCCTTCATCAAAGGGATCTGGAAGCAGAAACTCAGGATCTAAATGCTGATTAGCTAAAACTTGAAGAGAAAGAGAAGAAAAATAGAGAAAGAGGTTCTGGAATCCTCTTTCCCCCTTCTTACCCAAGGCCATATTTCCTAAACCTTTTTTCCCTTTGACTGTCTAATGAAGGAACTGGGTAAGGCTTCCTGATCTTCAAAAAGCAATGAAGGCAGTTTTCCAAAGAAATCAAAACATTTTATAGTCATAGAAAAATGTTCTAAATCATTATTGTTTAGAGAAATGCAAATTAAAGTAACCTTAAGTTATCATTTTACACCTATGAGATTGGCTAAAATGAATGAAAGAGAAAATGACCAGTGTTGGAGGTGATGTAGAAAAATTGGGACACTAACTCATTGTTGGTGGAACTAGAAACTGATCCATCCATTTTCCAGAGTGATCTGGAATTATGCCCAAAGAGCTAACAAATTGCCCATACCCTTTGACCCAGCAATACCACTACCAGTCTATTTCCCAAGATGGTTAGGGAAAAAGTAAAAGAACCTATATGTTCTAAAATATTTGTAGTGGCTCTCTTTGTGGTGGCAAAGAACTGGAAATTGTGGGGATGCCTGTCAATTGGGAAATGACTGAACAAATTGCGGTATATGATTGTGACAGAATACTACTATGCTATAAGAAATGATGAGCTCCATGATCTTAGAAAAACATGGAAAGACTTGCATGAAATAGTGAAGAGCAAAATGAGCAGAACCAAGGGAACATTATATACAGTAACAACAATATTGTTTTAAGAATAACTATGAGTGACTAAGTCATTTTGACTATTAACTACTGGTTAATACAGTACTACTAGGTACTGGTGTACCTAGCTGCCCCCAAAATAAGAAATTAAAAAAAGAAAAACAGGAGTAATGAAGAAAGGACTCCCACCCTTCCTGAGTCAGTACAAGAGGATATTATTATAGATAGATTTTGCCACAAGCTAGATCTCTGTAACAGCAACCACAGTGGCATACCCAGGATGGCTGTTAGCATAGGTTCTTAGATCTGCTTTATTAGGAAAGATAGATGTTCAATGGATCAACAATCTTTTTAAAATTACATTCACTATTTCAGGGGAAAAGTTCAGCACCCTGAACTTCAGAGAAAATACAAACAGAGAAAATACAAGCAGAAAAATGAAGACCAGCAGACAGGGCTCTGACTGCCTGAATCAACTATACACCTTTACATACATCCCCAGATCGAGAGAGCCTCTGTATCTGAGCAATTGGGGAACTCTGAACATTCAGCCACTCAGAATCTTGATCAGGGAATCACAAGAAATTTCTCATAAGTAAGCCCTCAAAGAAAAATACCAACTCAGAGTATATATACACTTCTCAGAACCAGAAGGCAACACAACCCTCTTGACTCAGTGCCTAATTAGAAACTAGTAAAAGGTGTGAAAGCCTTCCTAAAAGCAAGCCTCTTCTAAGCAAGCTTCACTTAATGGGCTGCACCTGAGGTCTATTAAGGGGTGGGGAAGATCTTAAATCTTATTAACATTACAATCTCTTACGCTTTGATGGTAAAGAAACTTTCTAAACTTGTAAAGAAATATGAGTCTCTGGAGTTGAACAGAGAACTATTTTAAAACAACTTGGTCTCAAAAGGTAAGTAAGTGTCCCTTAAAACAAGGGCTAAGAGGGGCAAGGAAAGTCCAGCAGTTCAGAAGGGGTAAAACGGAGTGCGTGATATTAGGAGAGATGGTTTGGTGTTTTTGATGGTCTCCATTCTTCCTTGGGCCCCATGACCCTACATGGATTGTCTCCCTCTGTTAGAAGTAAGCTTCTTGAGGATAGGATTGACTTAATTTTGTATATTATCTCTCTTCTCTCCTTTCCTTGTTCCCACCCTCTCTTTCCTTACTCTCTTCTGCACTCTCCCTATCTTCTCTTTTTTTCCTCCTTTTCCCCAGTTTTCTTCCATTGTCAACTCTTCCTTTACAGAATTAGACTTGTCAGTGTTTGGATTTCTTTTGCTGTGTCCATTCCAAGAGCTATCTGGACCTGTTGTTGACCCTTTCTTCTCATTTACTCTTTGGATTTTTCAGGAGCAATAAAGGGAATCTCTCAGTTGGCAGAGCCCCAGCTGTTCCGGATAAACAATACCACCAGGATATCTGTGCCAATGCTTTCTGGGACAGGCATCTTCCTATACTGCAATGACATAAAAAACAACTTCTCTGTGATTCAAGTGCCATTTAATGAGAATGCCTTCTTCCTACTGATTAAGCCTCAAAATGATGACCTAAGGAAAATTGAGGATATTGTTTTTGGCCAAGACTTTTCAAGTTGGATGAAAAATCTGTCTCCCCGGTATGACTTGTGGCTGGGGCTCTGGTAATATCTTGTATGACTTACTCTGAGTATCAGGCTCTCCATCTATCACATCAGGGTGGGAAGCAGCACCAACAACCTGAGGATGGAGGTTTGTTAGGACAAAGAGGATGTTGTTGCATTGAGCCAATTTCTTAATTCCCTGGAGGTAGGCATAGTCACTTCTCCCCACAGATAGAGGTGGAGACAAATAGGAAGAAATAACAGTCCAGATCTTTATTCACATTGGTTTATTCTTCCGATTCTGCTACCCTTTCCAGGATGACCTATCATTGAAAGTGCTTTCTGTTTTGTATCCCTATTTTGAGGTGAGGTGGGAAACAATTCCTATCCCCTTTGTCCCTAGACCACAAGCCCTGCTCCCTTCTCCAATGTTCATAGTGACATGATGGGGGTCTTCCTGCCCATGTTTCAGGATATCCCCAGGGTCATCCCAAAGCTAGAGTCAGTTGCTTTGAGGAATTACACATCGGTAGGGTGTTTTTCAAAGGCAGTGGAAGTGGGAGTGAGAGTATAGTGTCTGCTTCCAGGCTAGGTCAGTCCTCAGTCTAAAATACCACAAGAGAGAAATTAGGGTGGTACAGAGGTCCCAGAAAATTTCAGTTCACTCTAGGAGAGGAAGTTTGGTGTAGGACTCCTCCAGAGCACTGTGGAATTCTCCAGAGTCCTGAATCATATAATAGCTAATTGACTAACTTTCACCTGGACCACTGGATGGCTTTGCTTGTGTTTGGCCCTTTAACTATTGTGATGATAATTCCTTACCTTCTCCTATTATGGTAGAAACACATCAGCTCAGCCTCAGTAAGAACATCAGATTGCTGGTTCATTCTGTCTTGGTTTCTGATTCAGCTTACCAGTCAGATTTGAGATAGCTTCACATCAGTTATTCTAACAACAGAATTTATCAATAGTATATGAACAGCTCTAGTGAACAAAGGCCATCAAAGGATGCATGTACCCTGACTGCTGCACTATCCTTGGAGTCTAGATATTGGTTCTGGTTCTGAGAGACAAAGTAGCTCGTGTGAGAAGCCCCAGTCTTGCCCAGAGCTTTTCTGGCGGATTCTGAGTAGACTTGGGCAGTTAGGGTCTATGGGGTTTTATCCTGAGATAGACAAATAAAGCTGCAGCCTTTACCAAGTATGCGAATTTACGTGAGGCAGACCCCAGCTCTGAATATGCCAGTCATGAGTAAATGAGGTCAGGATGAGCACAGGGGTGGACAGAATGCTGTGGGTGTCAGGACCTCATGTTTCCTCTCCTCCTTCTGGGAGGCAGGGGCTCAGTATAACTAGACTGCATCCCTCCATCCAAGGTACTAAAAGGACATTTTAGTAGATGGACATATTTGTCCTCCTTAAAGTAAAATTCAAAGGTTACAGGTATACATTGTAGTTTCGACTAATAGAGCTATCAGCCATGTCTTACAGGTTTTCTGTTTTTGTTTTTTGTATGGAGTTTTAATGTTCTTCTTCCTCCCTTCTTTCTTCCTTTTTAACATCATCGTTCTTTTTTAAAGTCAATTTGTTTAGTTATTTATATATAATCAGTACATTTTACTTTTATCCACACAGTCTCATTTTAACTCAACTTTCTTCATATACAAGTATAAAGTTTTAACTTGTAGATGGCTATTAAGATGGCCTTGCTATTTTTTTAAGTGAAAGTCTTCTGAGATTTTGAAAGACAATTAAAAAAACTCCCTCATTTATTGGCAACTCTGGGGCTAATAGCTCTTCATCTTGAGAACTGATAATGGTTAAAAATCTAGCAATGAAAATCATGGTCCAAATATATCCATCCTTTCTATGAGAGAAATTTCATATAAAAGAAGTAAACTCTCCAGTTTGTCATTGTTACAGTGGGCAGTGAAATTATCGGCAAGAAAAATACTGACCTTGAAAAATTATCAAGACATAAAACAATAACCTTACTTATGCTGACACTGAAATGAAATTAGTATACTGGGTTCATGTTTTTCCTTGCACAAAACATCAATTTTTTTCTAGTGATATTTAACTTTAATAAAGGTTTTATGGATTCTTGAAGCTTTGGAGCACAGCTATTTTAAGACTGTTAACCAAAAGCATAATTAGGAGAATGTGTCTTTATCCCCAGTCTCCTGAGGGTTAAAATGCATAACACCTGACTTCCTCCTACTCCCCTCTCCCCCTTCCCAATGTAACTCCTGAAACAGATACAAACAAATGAACTCATCTGTCTAGCCTAAAAATGTATGCCTCATTCTGTGTATCAAGGTCACCACTTCTATTCACCATTAGTCCTCTGAGGACATATGGTCACTGTATTTATCAGAGTTCCTCGTGGTGTTCTTTGTGCCTCATTCCTTCCCCTCTCCCATGTCTCTCAGCCCAGCCTTGGGACACACTGGGGCAAGAGGATATAGTTAATTAATGGGCAACTAGTAAAATATGAATGATTTCATTTGCCTGTAAGAACATGGGAGGGTAATTTAGATTATACTAGAATATATTCTGCTCTTCAGAACACAGAAAATATCAACTGTCCTGAAGTGAAGTGTTCTGTAGGTCCGTGGGGTTCACTAACCATCAGCTTCAGTTTCCTTGGGCTCTCTGGGTCCTTCTTCATGTCTTGAGAGTTAGATTGATCTTGGAAGCCAAGACTTTACAATTCCTTTATCTTTTTAATCTTCTAGGAAGATCCAGTTGACTTTGCCAAAGCTGGTACAGGAGAGTACCTATGACTTGCAGAACCTGTTTACCTACACCAAACTGCCTGAATTGCTTGGAAAGGAGGCAAAGCTGAGCAAAATAAGTGCTACAAATCTCAAAGTTGGAAAGGTATGGCAATTTAAAGTCTGTTCAGGCCATCCTCCCTGCCTGTACTGCCCTTAGTCATCAGCAAATGGGTTCATGGAGATGTATGGTGAGAATGGAGTATGGAAACAGGAGGATGCAGAGGGGCCAAGGGAAAGGAAGGGGAGGGCAGAGAAGATATAGGAAGGTAAGGGGAGGTGTGTGTCAGGAGAGGGAAGAAAGTGATCAGCTCCTGCCTGGAGCATGGCATGGAAAGGGTAGTCAAGGTCAAACTATTCTACTATCCATTGACTCCAATTCCTGTTGCGGCTACTTCCCACTGCCCTGCCCAGCCTGCCTTAGCCTCTGTTGAGCCTTTTTGGACATACTATCTCCAACTCTGCACGTGCACAGACATTCACATCAATACAACCACACATGTTCATAGACATTTACATCAATGCATAATATGAGAGGTAGAAGAGAACTCAGCATTTAGTTCAACCCATACACAAAAAGAACTCTATTATGTCTACTTTCAGAAAGATTCATGCACATGCATGTGCACATGCACACATGCACACACACATGCACACACACACTAACAATTCATGTAAATACATTCTATGGGCAGTACCATACTGGAAATGTAAAGAAAATGTGCCTCTGAAAAAACATGCCTTCTAAACACAAGGTATTTAATGCTTAAAACACTGAATGAATAACAAAGCATCTATTAAGTACCTACTGTATGTCAGACGGTGAGTTTACATTCTAACAGGGGTAGGCAACACATGAGGCAGAATGATGATTAATTAGATATGTGTGACATGCACCTCTATTTCCCAATTCTTCTGTTAACTGGGATGGGTTCTACCTCTGGGAACACAGCCTGAATACAACCTAGTAAACCTTTACCTCTTGAGTAAAATGAAATGTATGTGTGTTGCTGTCTCATAGGTGATGAATACAGTTCTTTTTGAACTGAAAGAGAGTCAGGGAGGACAAGAAGATCTTTCCCAAAAGCACAGTGAAGCCGTCCCCCTGGAAGTGAAACTGGACAGTCCGTTCCTGTTTGCTGTCTATGAACAAGAATTAAAAGCCTTCTATTTCTTAAGTCATGTGACAAACCCACTGAATGCCGTTTGAGACCCCAGGACCCCACACTCCCCCATGACAGAGAAGGGCAAGTTAGAAGATAACCCTAAGCTTCAGTAAGATTTAAAACTGTTATTCCCCTGCCTTCTTCAGGGCTCTGTCAAGCTAGTGCCAATAACTCAGAACAGAAGCAGATGGCACAAACATTAAATTGTCACCAATTTTCACTTTTTCTTCTAATTATTCATCTGTGAACTAGTGGGAAGACCTTTCTCCTTAGTAAATAGGATAATTAGTAGCATGAACTTGTGATGGCATAAATAAGCTTCAACAGGACTCCTTTTTAAGATCCAGCATGTACCATGGAGCTGTTGGTTTTAGTGAGAATTTGAGAAGTGTGTTTGGAAAAAGAAAAAAGATTAATTTTTAGTGGAGAAGAAAATTTTGGTCTTAGAATTAAAATAGAATTGCTTTGCTGTCTGTATTCAGACCCATCTCATTTAACATTTGTGAAAGTTACTAAGATGTGGCCTGAACAAAAGGCTCTTTATTTAAAAACAAAAAAGTTGAGATTGGTAGGTGTGCTAGAAAATCAGAAGGAATCCATGAATGCATGCATGTAAAAACAATGCCACTGGTGATTTTATTTTATGCTAGTAATAAATAAGCTTTGCTTTATTAAAAAAAAAAAAGCTTCACCTTTCACTTAATAGCAGCCCAGATAAATAATGGGCTGGTATGGTATCTTGTTACATGTGTATATATAAACAAAGGTGCTCTATAGTCTTTGAAATTCATTTTGTATGGAACATCTGTGGATGGCTTCTCTCTGGTACCTAACCAGTCTCTAGGAACTGTTTTCAGCAATCCCCTTCCATGTTTAGAAAATAATGGCTGCCATAAAGCTGAATTTGTGTTTGTGGGAAGTATTTTCATTACACATTGTACCTGAAGAGTGAAAAAGGAATGAGATTTCAGGAGCCACAACAGAGCAAGGTCTGCTTATTGGATAGTCAGGTGTTAAGAGTATTGACAGTTAAAGACTGTCACTTGTATTTTACACGGGAGATGTTACTATCAAAACATAGCACAAGCTGGGAGGACAAAGCATTCACAAATAAATATTTACAAGATGCTGTCTAGATGTTCTGTCTCTGTTTAAGCTCCCCAGGGTGGGGATAGGCGTGGCTGTTCTCCAAGCCCCCATCCAGCTTCAGGACCCCAGCAGGCTCTAAGAACAGCTGTTAACTAAGCAAGTGATGTTAAAATTTCATTGTTGGTACCAGAATTTTCTGGGTCTTTTATAGCCACCCTTTGTAACTGACTGAGCCTGCAAATGGCCCCATTAGAGGAGATCCTGGGACCTCATACCTTATACATTTTAAGAAGGAAAGGTGTGCATTTCTATTGTCATCAGAGGATGTATTTCAGTGGTTCTCAACCTGTGAGTCGCGACCCCTTTGGGGTTGAATGACCTTTTCACAGGGGTCGCCTAAGACCATCGGAAAACATATATTTCTGATGGTCTTAGGAACCTCCTCTATTCGTCTCCAGGCGCGTCCGCCCACATACAGACACGTCCATATATGACTATTAAAGGGTCACAGCATTAGGAAGGTTGAGAACCACTGATGCATACATATGCTATAGATTTTCTGTTGTATCCGTAGGACTGAAAATCTTGAAGCAATTTAAGTTCAGGATTTATGAAAAGAAATTAAATCATCCCTCGTTCACATCAAAATACATTTTTCTTCCTCCAGCCACCTATAAAAGTTTGCTTTTTAAAATTCTGAACACACATTTCACTAGCATTTGAGATGAACATTTAAGAGGTCATGCAATTCCTTTCTCCATGGAGCTGATGCAACATACTGCCACACTCTTAATGTGTGAATGGAATAACTCCCATTTATGTAAGATTTAAAAAGTTCTTTACTTAAATTATCTCATTTGATCCTCTCAACAACAGTGGGAGGCCAGGGCTGTAGGAGGCAAATAATATACATTTTACAGGTAAGAAATCTAAGGCTCTGAAAGACTGTGACTCATTCACGGTCACACACCCCAGTGCCAGCATTCCTTTCACTACACTATACTTGAAGAAGTTAGTTTTCCTTCACTTCACTAATAGAAACTATTGCTTTAAATATCATTGCCATCTATCCGACCTATGGGTTGGGACTGGACCGGTGGTTTAATTGACAAAGGGAACTTCCAGTGAGGAAACTCTTTATGAAAGCAGATCAACACTTTCATGGTAATTTATAGTCTTAGAGAGTTGACTAGGGAAACCAAGAAGTTAACTAACGTAATAAAGGTCAGCCAGTGTGTGTCAGTGGCTGGACTTGACAATCTTCCTGACTATGAAACTGACTCCCTTTTCAATAGGCTGCAGTATCTCTCTGACCTATGTTGTTCAGTCATTTTTCAGTGGTATCCAACTCTTCATGATGCCATTTGGGGTTTTCTTGGCAAAGACAGTGTAATGGCTTGCCATTTCCTTTTTCAGCTCATTTTCCAGATAAGAAAGCTGAGACAAATAGGGTTAAGTGACTTGCCCAGGGTCACACAGCTTGTATCTGAGGCCACATTTGAACTCGGGTCTTCCTGATTCCAGGTCCACGCTCCACCTAGCTCCCCTTCACTCTCCATTGCACCGCCTAGCTGCCCCTTCTGAGTTGATCTATTTTCATGGTTGTTCTACATTTTAATAATGCAATGAAACTTCTGAGTTCTTTTCATTGTGTTAGCAATGACACTTGAGAGGCCCCTTGACAGAGCCCTAGGAAATATCTCCTCTATCTCCAATTTTCTTCAGGAGATTAAGGCAGTGTGAATTCTGCGAGCCAATCACTGCTTGGTGGAGAAGAGAGTAAAAGTAACAACAACTAACATTTAAACTGTCCTTTAAGGTTTGCAAAGTGTTAGGGGCAGGCCTCCCTCAGACCAGGTCTTTGTTCAAGTTCTATTTTGGGGCTAAATGAGGCACTTGTTGGTCATTCAACAGGAACTGACAAAAGGTTTACTTGACAGTAGAGAATGGATATGTAACAAAGGTACTGCAGAACTTCATTTAGGGAGATGCTAGAAGTGAATCCTTTGCCTCCATGTGGCTAACAGGGTAAAGTGTGGAAACTCAGGCATATCTGCAAAGTCTGAAGGACTCTAATTCCACACAGATGTATCTTTTAATGCCTTTAGGTAACCAGAGGTGAACAGGTAGCTGTGTCAATCAATTAAGGTAGGCACAGCTTGAGCCATGGGTCTTGGGCCAATCAATTTCCAGGGACATCTTAGATCACCTTTCAGGATAAAACAAGTCTAACCTATGTTGCAGGAGAAGTGGGGGACCCTGGTGAACAATGGTCCTTTCACACAAAGCACCTTACATTGAACTCACTTATCTTCCTAAGAACCCTGTGAGATAGGTACCATTATTACTCCCATTTTACAGATGAGGAAACCAAGGCAGGAAGCAATGTTAAGTGATTTTCCTGGGATCACATAACTGGTGAGTGAGCCAGTATTGGAACTCAGGTCCTCCTGACTCCAAGTCTAACACTGTACTCACTGAATCACCTACTTGCCCCTAATTTTCTGGGGGAGAGAAGATTATAATTTTTTTTTTTTTTAGAATCAATCACCATAGAACCATTCTGAGGCCTATATGCATCCTAGCAATCACTGCATGGGTAATTCATATCACTCCTCACCTTAAAGGTAAAGAATAAGAACCTCTCTCTTTTCCCCTGTTTCCATCTTTCAAAGGTCTGACTGGGGAGGGAAATAGGGAGGAAAAGCAACCTTATGGTCATAAACTCAGCACTGCAGCTTCCTGAGTCTTGGGGCCTTTCTTGGGGGCATAACTGTGTTACTGGACAGACTAGGACAGACTAACTTACTACAGAACTCCCAAAGAAAGAGATAAAATACCTTATGCTTTCTTGTTAGGATCAAGACTAAGTAATCATCCCCACATTGTAACACAATTCTGGTGGCTAGGAAAAGGGTTGGGTGGGGAAGCTGGGGGGTAACATGAAGCCATGTAAAGGGATAAGGGTAGAGACAGGACAGAGGGTGGAACTTACCTTGGATTCAGGAAGGTCTTGGGATCCCATTTTTGAGGGACACCAGCCTTCTCCACCATTGTGTCATGGGGACTTTCGTGTGAATTGTTCATGGTTGGGTAAAGTCTTTACAGAAGAAGTGCGCTTCCCCGAAGGAGTATGGTCTATGCCCCTTACTGCTCAATGTTTCTCCACCCCCAGCCCAATCTCTTCATATCTGTCTTTCCCCTTCTTCCTTAAGAGGACAGGAGTTGAAAAAGGTGTGGTAGTGATCTCCCTTGCCTCCAAGATGCCTAGGATATCAAAATATATGAAAGGCAGTAGGCCACCAGCTAGGGGAGAGGATCCTGCCTTGCTACTAAAGAGATGACTGGGTCTCATCAGGGAAGCAAGAGTCATTTGCTTCCTGGTTGGGGACCAGTGTTGTCAAGGTGGGAAAGAGCCTGTAGTAGGTGAGAGGATGAGTTCCTTAGTTTGTGTGCCAAGTCCTCAGCTTCCTCTCCCTGTGCTATGTACTCCTTTGACTCCCTTTTCTCTAAGTTGCTATGGTACTGAGTTGCTATGGTAAACCTCTCTTGCAAAGGTGTCTTAGGAAGATGGATGATAAGGCTTTTGAGCTATTCAAAAGTTGAAACTTTTGAAGCTATTCTGGACATCTTTCCCTCTGCTGGCTTTGGATGTTCAGAGTGAGGTGGCCAAAAGGAATTTTTAAAATTTTGTTTTGTTCTTTTGAGTAGAAATCTGTGACTTGCCTAAGGTTTTCTGGAAGCCACGGCAAAGAGTGCATTATAGTGAAAATGGGTTTTACAACTTAAAATGGTTCCCCTTCTTATAACTGTTCTTTTGCAAAAATGTCACGGTGAACAGGGCTGTAAACATTGAAGAAGAATCTTTATGGAAGCTATCTTTTTTTTTTAATTTTTTTTTTTTATTTACTCATTTACTTTTAATTTACAAGATTCAGTTCCACAATCACTTGAGTTTCAGATTTTCTCCCCTCCCTTCCCCCCCCCC
>CM053586.1:245192772-245215604 GCA_028646515.1 Pseudochirops corinnae
AATTGATGGGCATCCCCTATATTTCCAGTTTTTTGCAACCACAAAGAGAGCTGCAATAAATATTTTTGCACATATGGGACCTTTTCCCACTTCTGTAATCTCTTTGGGATATAATCCCAACAGTGGTATTGCTGGGAAGCTATCTTTAATACAGATACCAACTGTTGTACTTTTGGAAGGCCCTGTATCCAAAAACCTTTGCTGTGAGATGTGTATAAATAGGAATACCTTTTGAAGACAGAAATCCTTTGCTTGAACAAGTGAGTGGGAAAACAGTTTAAAGAGATTCAAAATAGAAGTTAAGGCTATGCAGGAGGAATACTCATTCACGTGAGACAAGTGGTTTGGGAATTAGGAGGTTGGCACCATTGAGGATCTGGATTTTATGTATGATGCCAGAAGCTAAACTGCCTATGAACCAAGGTGAAGGAGGAAGTGTCAGGAACTTATATCCCAGACCCTGGACAGAGCTCCATTCGCTTTGCCCATCACTGTTTTTTGCCAGTCTGGTAATGACAAACAAGCTATTATTTCTAAGTCAGTTCTAAGTATGCACTGGTTCTCCTCCCTCTTGTACATGCATACAAAATTAACAAAACACTTAATTCTGGAAGGCTGGCAAATGACTTTATCCAGTCCACTGGAATGCAAACATCAAAAGCAGTGAGCTAGAAATCAGCAGACAGTGTGGGACCGTGGACAAGTCACTTTAGTTTTCCCATCTATAAAATTTGGATTATAATACCTGCCATGATGTCGTAAAGATACAATGCAATGATGCTTTGGAAACTGCAAAGAGTCAGACAAATGTAAGGTGTTATAAGGGGCCCTTTTGGGTCCTATAAGCAGTCAGTAGACTGAAGAGGTTTACAAACCATAACTTGAAAGCAAAAATATCTCATTTTTATTGAGATAACCTAAAGTGTGAAGGCATGAACCATGTGATCTTCTGACCTCCATGAACAAATGCCCCATTTCTGCTCTCCAACTATGGTGTCCTATAATATAAGCCCGGCCACAACAGCATGCTTTCCTCAGAGTAGGCCATTCTTTTCTTGGGGACAGAGGAGAGAGATTAGGGAAAGGGTTACATTCCAGGTACAATAGCTGACTTAGGCATGGTCCTTCCAAAGAAATTACTAGGTAAGGAAGGCCTCCCTCAATGTCACCCTGCTCACCTGGAAGTAGTTAGGTAGAACACCACAGCCCGTCTGCAGTGACGAGAGACTGTGTAAATCAACAAGGAAACTATGCATGAAGAAAAGAGGACAGCAGGAGACCTAAACAACTTTTGGTGGCAAAGTGGGAAAACTGAGCAAACAGGCAGAAGAAATGCTTTAAAGGACACATGGGAAACACAGCTTCCATAACATGGTCTTGCTGCAGGCCATTCGGAAATAGTAGCTATCTGCCAGGCAATTCTCTGGCATGAGGAGGTTGTGAGCAAAAAATTCTTCAAGATGCCAATTAGTGGTACAGGCTGAGATGTAGAGTGACAGGCTCTATTCCAAGCAGTAAAAAGCAATCCAATTCAATTAAACTTAATTTGAAAAAAGTTATTCACCCTAGACACAAACTCAGCATGTGCTTATGCAAACACATAAACAACAAAACAAAGCTTTAACAGCGAAAACTAGTTACTCCCCTCAAGGAGCTGACGTTCTGCTGGAGAGGACATGACACATATACAAACGGGGCAAGGCAAACTTGGAAGTCAGAGAAGACTTTGTAGAGCAGGAGGTATCTGAGGGGAGACTAGAAGAAAAGATTCTGAGAAGAAAACAAGAGGAAGTGAGTGAGTGCATTCCAGGCATTGGGAACTTATTACTGAAATGCAAGTAGATTTAGATTTAGGAGTTGGAGGGAACGACTACTATCTACTTTGGAAGTCAGCATTTGGGAAAACAAGTAGTCAACAAGCCAAGCAGCATTTATTAAGAGTCTACACTGTGTGGGGGCACTGTGTTAAATTCTGGAGATAAAGGAAGGCAAAAACAACCACTCCCCTCAAAGAGCTCACAGTCTAATGGTGGAAACAAAATCCAAGCAAACGTGTGCAATCAATACATATGCTGGGAAATGATTTCAACTGAGAAAGGTTTCTTGTAGATGGTGGAATTTTCACTGAGACTTGAAGAGAGTCAGGGAAGTCAGGCGGAAGGGACAAGGAAAGAGAGAATTCTAGGCATGGAGGACATACAGTGAAAATGGAGAAGTGGAAGATAAGAATAAATTGTTTTAAAAAAAGTTGAAGAGGCTAGTGTCACAGAATCATAGTGAAAGGAATAAGCATTTATACAGTACTTGCAATGTGCCAGGCACAGTACTAAGCATTTTTTATAAATATATCATTTGATCCTCATCACAACCCTGCCAGGTAGGTGCATCCTTATTATCCACATTTCATATTTGAAGAAACTGAGGTAAACAGAGATTTGTGTAGAATTAATCTATATTGGTTATTAAATTCAACAATATGTTCAGCATAAATGGAAAGGGTAAAAAGAAGTATATGCCTGTGACAAGTGGGTAAATAAGGAATTAGCCCTCAGGAAGGTGGCCAGTGATTCAAAGTCTTTCAGAGGAAGCAAATTTCCTGTGAAAATAAGATGGAGTGTGATAAGAAATAGAGAATAAAGAGAAATTTATTAGGAACTAAATGGCATTCTTCATGGGACACAATGGAAAAGAAGGGAACAGAAGAATGGGGGTGGTATAATTGGGCTGTACAGGGACGAGAGTATGTGGAGAGGCAACAGAAGAAGGGGGATTTCACACTAGATGATGACTCTGAATCACTGGGATTAAGGAAGAAGTATATTTGTTAGCCTAAGTAACATTTGGTTGGAACCTCTACTTTCCTATGATGGTAGAGAGTGGTATTTTACTAAACGCTGGGGATTTGGGGGATGGTAGTGGTGGCAGAGAATGCAGGCCAAAGGTCTGGGCACTAGGGACTATACTGAAATCACAGATGGCAGTCATATTCTAAGATAGTAGGGGATGAGGAATACCAATGACATACTCCATGTGGAGCTTACACTTACTATGTCAAGTCACGTAACTGGGTCTGGGTAGGATTAAGGGTAGGGTAGGATTTGTCTGAGACGCCTAAGCATCTGTGCTCCAGTACTGCCCCTACACCTCTATGTGTATCATTTTTTGCTGGTGCAATGGCAAAGGTCTTCTGATCACCCTTCATCCACACCTAAGCATCTAAATAGAATTCAACATCATTTACTAACCTTGTCTTAAAATATATAATGACACTAATACATAGACTGTCCAAGACTGACTCTGATGAAGGAGATGGTACTGTGGCATTTTTAAAAATGATAAAATACAATCTAGGGATACTGTACTTACCAATATTCACTTTTATTTAGCAGACCTGGCACTTGGCAAGAGTAGGCCCAGGATGATGCAAACAGATAAATGTACTTAATTTATTCCTTATTTTGGAAAAGAAAAAAGGAGAATGAATATTTTTCACAGCTTGGAGATTAATAAAGACTATTAAAAAATGGCCTCTAACAAAACCCACTATGCAGGTCTTCTTTATTTAACACTTATTAAGCAGCCATTATGTATAAGGCTTTGTGTCAGAAGCTATGTTAGATGATAATGTGGTATAGAGACAAGAACAATGGGCCTGGGACTTAAGCAACTCAGTTTCTAGTCATCACTCTGCCTCTGTGTGGCTGTTAAGACCAACTGGAAAAGTCACTTAGCCTGTCTGGACCTCATTTTTCTCACTTGTAAAATGAGAGATTTAGATTAGGTTGGGTCTTCTTAACCTGGGGTTTGTAAACTTGCTTTTTGAAATTCTGGTAAGTGTATATAACTTATATAATTGGTTTCCTTAGAAATCCTTCATATTTTATTTTATGCCTTTAAAAAAATTATTCTGAGAAGGGGTCCATAAGCTTTACTTTACCTCACTGTCAAAGGACTTCATGATATACACAAAAAAATTTATGAACCCATGGTCTAAACAATCCCTTTGGTCTCTTCTAACAATGTGTAAGACACAAAAGTGTAAAACACAATTCCTGACTTTGCAGGGCTTATCTAACTACCCATTAAAAAGACTGAAGAATTAAGTTACTTTCCTTTCTCCACCTTGATAGTAGTCCTGCTACCTGAACCAGAGCCCATGCCCTAGAAGACTTTATCTTTTCAGATTTGAAACTCCTATTCTGAGGCCTGAGGTCCTGATTGCTAAGAGCTTCCTGTGTGTCCTTCTACAGCAGGCTGGCAGCTCTGCTCATGGTTCACTTGACTTGGCCACTATCTTCTTGCCAGCAGCTTTGCTGTCTCAGATATACGCCACCCCTCTAATAACTTCTTCTAGTTTTGGAATTGTATTCAAATCAATAATATTATAACTACTGGAAAAGGTGTGTCAATCTACTCTTCTATGGTTCCATTCACCATTCCTGTAATTTTGCAGACCAAAATACCTTTCTCCCTTGTCATTATTTCCCAGTATGTGTATTTCCCCCATTACAATGTAATCTTCTTGAGGACAGGGATTGTCTCCACTTATGTTTTTGTGTCACTAGTGTATGGCTTATAGTAAGTCTTAATAAGTGCTTATTAATCCATTCATTCATTCAAAAGACATTAATTATTAAAGTTACTACTATGTGCCAACCACTGGGCTAAATGCTGCAGAAAATATAAAGTTTAAGTAAGACACAGGTCCAATTTACAAAGTGTTTTTAATCCAGTTTCACATCTACCATCAACTCAATTATCTGTACTAATGAAAAAGCAGAGTAGACTGATACATTCATTCTACTCTCCTTTGTGATCCAGCCATACTGGTTCATGCACTATCCCTGCACATCTCCTTTCTCTATACGTTTGTAGTATGGAAATTATCTATAGAAGGGATAAACAATCCTACACTAAAAATGAGTGTTAGTGTATCACAGCTATAGCTGTAGACTTGGGAAGGGAGTTAAGTACAATAAAGATTTGAAAGCATAAGAGTAGGTCCATCCAGAATGGTAAGTATATAGTTGCTGTGGCACACCCTCTCCCCCTCCCCCCTCCCCACTTTTACCTTTCTCCTCTTTTAGGATCAGACTGTTATTGAAATGAAACTCCATAACTCTGAGAGGGGTCTGCTGCTCAGCTCCAATGTGCTGCACCTTCCCCATCCCCCTATACCCTAGTCATTGACTCTTCCCTTACTATTCTCCCCTTCTTTTTCTCCTAAAATTAGAATGGGCTGATTTTGCTGCCTTTCTTCAACATTCTGCCAAAATACATCTTGGTAATTTTGATTTCTCACATTCCTGACACTCAAATTTTTTAATGTATTAAGGAAAACAAGAGCAGCAGTGATGTACGGTGAACAGAGAACTGGCTTTGGAGTTCTTTAGGAAATAAAAATGAGTTCATATCCACTGGTACTGACTCCTAACAAATGTCAGAATAATGTGCAACCCTATCAGAAGCATAGTTCATAAATAATAAGCATAAGAACAGAGAACCACTATTTTAATGTCTGTGCTTTTAAAGTCACAATAATTTACAGTCATTTAATTTCATAGAAAAGAGTAAGGAACTCTCCATACCATCAAATGTGAGAACTTCACTGAAACATCCTTTTTCTTCTAACTGTAGTGTCAAGAAAACAACTTTTTGTATACATACATACAGATACATAGATATATTTGCTTTAATCATATCTTAGAAATCAGTTCTGCCACACTAAGATTTACAATAAAAATAATTTGCTTTGTAACCTAGAATAGAAATTTTCCAACAAACAACCATGCGCCCCCCAACTCCCCTCCTGTCACTGTCTTCCATACAATGGAAGAAAAACTTTTGTGATTATTTTGCTTGTGAAATAATCCCCCGCCGCATGGACAGGCAATACACTGACTTGTTGCTGGAGAAGCATTCAGAAGCACTTCATTACTCCAAAGGGATTAGTAAGAGAGCAGTGCCACCTTTCAGGTTTAAGAGGTCCAACAATCTATTCCCCTTTTCAGGGGTATTCCAAAGTGCTTATGACTGTTCTGCCATTGCCTGGTCCTTGGCAGCTACAACCAGCTCTAAAAGAGCTGTAAAGCTTTTTATGCTGCTCGTTTGCAGGCCCATCTTTTGCATCTGAAAAAGTTAAAAAAAAATTGATTATGTTCTCATTCTTTGTATTAAAGGAAGAAAAGAGAGACCTCTATGTTCTCATAAATCTGAAAATATAGCTCCCTCGAGCCCTGGATAACAACTCTCTCTTCCACCCTCACCACCTTCAGAGCAAATAACATCTATATGAAAACATTTTATTTACTTGATAAGTAAAATACTTAATATTCTAAGCAGTCACACCAACTGGTGCTCAGTGTTTAAGTATAGCTCACCATCAATGAAGCCAATTGCTTCGGAGAATAAGTCCCTTTCTGCATCTTTTATGCAAAGAGTATTTTCATGCCAAGGGAAACATGGAAATAAAAAATTCTAAAGTGAAAGATTTTAAAGAGTCCCTAGGAGGCACTAAATTTTTATTTCTTGGCAACCTGAGAATTTACCTAAAAACAATTGGGCATAGTAACCACCACTTAATAAGCTGACGGATTGAATTAAATTAAAAGTGGCATAGCAAATAGAAGGTTTTAGGAGAAAATGTTTTTGAATCCACTTTTTTGTATTTTTAAACTAACAGTCTCTTTTTAGATAGTGTTCCTACATGTAAAGGCTACCCTTATGTTATAAGTGAAGCATCTATTTCCTCAGTCAATTCAGCACCAAATATTCAGCATCAAAGTCATACCAAATTCAGCACCAAGACGAAAATCTATTCACTTTTAGTTTGGAGTGAAAAGCTCTGTAGCAATATGTATGACAAGTTTTGCAGGACTCACAAACAGATAAATGCACATCCCTGTAAATCATACATAAGAACTTGTTTTTCTACCTTAATTTAGAGATGTGGTCAATACCTATGATTAAGAACTTTTACAGTACGGTATAGCAAAACCTCAGTTATCGGGAACCCTGAGTTGCTCTTGAAATTTTCTAGGTACCTGGAGGTTAACCTCAAGTGCTAAAACTTTATATCTTAACTTTGTGGACAGTAATCTGTCAAATGTAGAAGTCATTATCTTTCCCCTTAAACTTAGCCCTCCTCGTCCTCCTCCTTATTTACCTCTCTGTTGAAGGTTCCATCCTTCTAGTTACTCTCAGGTTAGCAAGCCTGGAATAGTTTTTGACTCTTCATTTTACTTACCTCTCTTATCTAATCTATTTCTAGATCCTGTTAATGCTACCTCACCTTCTCTATACTCTCAAGACCACTACCCTAGTGGCTCTAATCACCTGGACTATGAAAAGTCTCCCAAGTGATTGCCTGCTTCCCTTCTATCTCTTCAGTCTCCACACAGATACTAATCTGATATTCCTGAAGCACAGAATTGACAATATCACTGCACCCATCAAAAACCTTTAGTAGTAGCTCCCTACTGCTTCTAGGAAGGGTAATAGGGAATAAGCATTTATATGGCACCTTTTATGTGCCAGACACTGTGTTAAGTGTATTAATATATTATCTTGCCTGATCCTTACAATAACCTTGCAAAATATGTGCCGTTACTGACTTCATTTTACAGATGACTGAGGCACACAGGGTTAGGACTTGCCCTGGGTCACAAAGCTACTAAGTGTCTAAGGCTGGGATTGAACCATATGTAGTGTTCTTTCTGTTGTGCAACCTAGATGTCCCTAGGTGTAAAATACAAACTTCTTTGGCATTTAAAGCCTTTCATAATATGACTACAGATTGATTCCATATGATATCTCCTCAGTCATTCTAATCAAAGTGGCACACTTGGCTATTTCTCATGTAAGATACTCTATCTCCCACCTCGAATCCTCTTTACAGTCTGTCACCCTCACCCCGGGCTCCTGAAATGCCTAATTCTTTCATCTTTTCTAATTGGCCAGCTGTCAGAATCATTCCTCTCTCTCCAGTGATTCTACTGTACATAATCTGTATTTACTTATCTGTGTATGTGTTGCTCCCTGAATAGAATGAAAAGTCCTGTTAATCTGTGTCCTAATACAGTGCCTGGGACATCCTAAGTACTTAATACTTGTACTGAAACGTTCCCCCCACCCCAGCCTTCTGCTACATGCCTCTCTCCCAATGCTCTTTGGCTCCACTGTCAGTAGCTGCATTTCCCTGCTTATAATTACCACACTTCCATCTCTTCTCCATCCCTTTTCACTCTCCCCACATTTCTTGGCCATCCCATTTAAAAGTCCAGCCTTTAAAGATATCCTAAGCCAACTGGAATGCTTGCTTCCTTCCTTCTACGCAGCATGCTCATCCACCTCAGCCAGCATTTAGGGTATAATTCTTAAGTCATCAGGTCTTAGGGGCTGCACTAATTTGCTGCCACATGTTCAGAGTCCTGTGTTTTGGCCAACATGAACTACAATAATTCTTTTAAGGGCCTCCTGGCTCAGTTTAAGAAACGCAGGAAAAAAAATAAAATTAAAAAAAATTAAAAAAAAAAGAAACACAGGAATTGGTAGTTTATCATAATACCTGTTCTCCTAGAGACTCAACATCCAAGACCAGTTGGAGCCTGATCTTGTTGTCGTCGCTCATGCCGCCGTTAGTGCCAACAGGGTTGGGTGTGGCGGTTTTTCTGGCTTGCTTTAGCCTTTTCAAACTCTCTTCCATTTTCTTTACAGAACTCAGAACATCAGACACAGTTTCATAATACCTAAAGAAAATGAGAAATGTACTGAAGGATGAGAAAGAAGACTAAGAAAGGCGTGCATGAGGCAACACAACAGTGTGACATGCAAAACAAGGTCTGGGGGAAAACACTGTAGAGAGAATAACTAATCTTCCAATTTAATGTGCAGCCTTGGTAGATGTTTAATGTGTGCTAAGGCTGAGGGAGGAAGATGGTCTCAAATATGGAAAGCGACCTTATGGCTCCCCTTCAAAGTCACAGAATACAAGAACGTATTACAGCATTTGTTTGGACTCTCAACATTAATATTAACAATCATTCACATTTATATAGTCTTTAAAGATTTGTGAACCACTCTGTTCAGAATGATCCTGTGAGGTAAGTAGTCTAAGTATTATTTCCATTTCACAGGTAAGAAAAATAAGGCTTTGAGAGGTTATGGGATCTGCTGATTATTGAGAACTAAGGAAATGTACTGAAGTAGGCTTAGAGGCAAGTCTCACGATTCTAAATGCAGCTCCCACCCATGAAGCCACCTGGGGTCTGACCAAGTCAGATAATTAAGATCCAGATGGGGTGGAAAAAATTAATCACACCCGGACATATATGATTAAAATTAATTTTACTAAATAACAATGTTTTCAATAAAACTTATTCATATCCAATCACTAAGTTCTAAGTACAGGTACTCGCCAACTTATAAATAGGCTGTTTCCAAGGGTGATTTGTAAGGAGGTTGTTTGGAACTTGGAATACTATAAAAATGGAGATTTGGTACTCAAGCGAAGACTGTAGATTGGCAGTGAAAAGTAAGCGAACCCTAAAAGACTTCAATACTAATAATGAAACAGTAAACTTGAACAAGGATTATTTTTTATTTTATTTTACAAATTGTGATGCTTTAAAAAAATAAACAGAAGGATGAAGATAGAGGGACAGTGTAAACTGTATAGAAAATTTTCTAGGTCTTTTCAAGAGCCTTGGAAACTAATGGTACTGCTTCTATTTATTATGTTTAATTAAAAAATGTTTCCTTGGTATAGAGGAGATGCTCAATAATACTTGTTGATCATGTGTCACTATTACTATTTTCATGCTTATACATCAAGATATGGTCCAATTCTGACTCAAGCAGAACGAAAAAGGCAAAGAAAGTAGAGGGCAAGAAGGATAGAAATGGAAGATGGGACAAAAAGAGAAAAAGAAAGGTGAGGGAGGGAAAAAACGGAAGCGGAAGAACAGAGCAGGGAAGAGAGGGAGAAGCTAGCTAGTCAGTCTACAACTGAGTTCTTATTCAGTTCTTACTGTGTGCCACTCACTGTGCTAAGCAGGAGGGGTACAAAGAAAGGTGATAAACACTCCCTACCTTTGAGGAACTTACATTTTAATGTAAGAGATATTATGCAAAAAAATTAAATGTACAAGATATATACAGTGTAAATGGAAAACAATATCAAAGAGAATGTACTAGCAGTGGGGAGATAGGAAAAGCCTTGTCTAGAGGGTGAGATCTGAGCTGAGTTACGAAGAAAGCCAGGAGACAGAGGGCGAGAGAAAACAAAGAGCACACTAAGTGTGGGGAACAGCCAACGAAACGGTAAGGAGTCAGGAGATGAGCGTACTGTGTAAGGAACAAGACCAATGTCACATGACTGGAGAGCATGTGAAAGGAGGTGAAGAGTAAGAAGACTGGAAAGGTAGAAAGGGGTCAAATTACAAAGGATTTTAAGAGCCTAAAACAGAAGGGAAGAGATTTTTCTGAGGATGTTAGTCAAGAGTTAGAAAAGAGGAAGCAAGGGGGTTTTAGAGGATGCACATACATCTTAAGAAAGAACCTGCCTTAGGTAGAATTGAGTTGTAAGTAGCGGAAAAATGGAGGGGAGCGTAGCCTATGCACAATGGAAAAGGAAAGAAGGGGTTTGGGGGTGAGCGGATAGGTAAGGAAATGTTTGGAAAATTGTTCTTTATGGGGGTTCAGGAACTTGGCTGTTATCCAAAAATATGAGAGCTGAAGGATTTGAGGTTATAGAGAGGAATGGAGTCTGTGTTACATATTTTAAAATATCAAAAGAATAAATGCTCTGACCTTTTCAGCTATTTTACTTTCATATGATCCTGATTTTCTAACTTGTCTCTGGCTTGGGACTTTTTTTTAGAAACAGAGTATTTCATAGATTTCTACTGTAATATCACTTACTTGTGAGTACTTTCTGAAAGCGCACCTTCTAACCATTCATGAACTATCGACTGCTTGAGTTTATCCTTGTGCTCACTCTGAAGCTGGTAGAACGGCTTTAGAGCACTGTCCACGTAGGGTGAAGCTTTGGTCGGGACCTCCTGTAATTATGTTGGCACAGAGGTGAGGATGGGAAAATTGAAGTAGGAAGGAAAATAGAAGAGAATCACAACTCATTAAAAAAATCTTAATGTCAAATTTATGTTGCAGGTATTTCATTTGGAAAAAGGTGTGGAATGTTTTAGAGTAAGACACATAGCTATATAATAAGCTGCTGAATGGCAAGGAAACAATTGGGCTATGACAGATATGAAAAATGGAAAGCAATCATTCCAAAAAATAGCTCCCCCTCACTTCCCCAATCTCCAAATGGTTACCACAAATGAGAATAGAAGAGGCAAAATGTAGCATTCTGAATGAAAAACTGAGCACTTTAGGAAAAGTGCTCACAGTGTTTCTTTGTATCTGAGATGAAAGAAATAAAAAGATGAAATATAGGCATTGGCAACTGTAACAGATGGAAGGAAACTGTAGAATCCTTGTATCCTTTCAATGCTGATCAAATAATGGACATGGTAAATAAGAAACTGATTTTTGTAACAACTCCAAAGGGGGTATACTTAACATTTCCTGACTATCTGTTAATAGCAAATGAAGTGAAAGTTAACTATACAAAAAGGAAAAAGAATTGAGAGGGAAAAAAAATAGATTTCTTAGATACTCTAGAAGAAGGATAGAGAATAATGTAGGATGAGGAGAAAACAATAGGTCAAACAGGTATTAACAGTGACAATAAATTCTCTAAATCAGTTTGCACAGAATGGAAAACTAGGACTGCCCTTTTCAAACAAATATGAAAGAAAAAGGGAATCCTGTGCAGCTTTTCAGCTTCCAAAATCTTGTAATATTCCTTGAAAAGAAGGTAAGATTATTCATCTTTTCTGATTCTTAATTCATTAAACTACAGTAGTTTACATGATACAGTTTTAAAAGTACCTTCCTAATAACCATCTTATAAAATAGGTAATGCAAATATTAGCATCCCATTTTAAATACAGGAAAACTAAAGATCAGGAAGTTTAGTAACTTGTCTAATCAGTCACTGACTATTAAGAGACACATTTGGACTGACCTATTTTTTTTTTAACTTCAAATACAGGTTTCTATTGCCTCTAATGGGGCCACACCAAAGCAGATGCCATGGCAGGAAAAAAAGTCATCAATATTCAACAATTTGTGATCTCAAATCACTGAGAAAGACTTCAGTCCACTGTCCTATCTCTTTTTCTATCCTTCGCTGCCAAACTTCTAGAAAGGTGTTCTACCCTTGCTGTCTTCACTTACTTATAACTTCTTCAACTCACTTCTCAATGTGATTTCTATCCCCACAATTCTACAGAAAATATTCTTTTCAAAGTCACTGATGACCTTATTACTAAACTTATTTTTTTCTCTCCTTAGCCTTCTTCACCTCTCTGTAGCATCTGATGCTTCTGGTCACCTTCCTGATATTGCCTCCTTCTGCTTCTGGGGCTCTTTTACTTAACTATGACCAGTGCATTTTGGTCTCCTTTGCTGGCTCATCATGATCCTTCCTTTTTAAATGTGGGTGGCCCTCAAGTCTATGTTTCTTTCTTCTCTCTCATGGCAGTCCCATCCTGTTCCATGACTTCATTTATCAATGCTTCACTCACATCCCCTTATCATCAATAATTATCTAGGCAGATGTAATGTTAATGGGAGCTGAAGATCTTCTCCACCCTAATAGGCCTCCTGTGGAGCCCAACAAGAGATGATTGATTAGGGGAGGCTTGTTTTTCAGGAAGGCCCACACTTTTTGTTATTTGTAATTATGTAGTGAGTCACAAGGGTTGTGATGCCCTCTGGCTCTGAGGAAGGGTATATATACTCTGAGGTGAGGTTTTGCTTTGGGGCTCACTCATCAGAAGAGTGTTTGTGTGATTTGGCAACAGGAGACTCTGGGTAGACTTTAAGGAGTTCCTCCTCCCCTCCCTCTCCTGCCCCAGCTTTGAAAACCCAGATGTTGGTGCTTCTCTCTCTGGTAACTAAGTATGTATAGCTTTGGTCAGACAGCTGGAAGCCCTGTCTGTTGATTTGTGTTATTTTCTTTGTCTGTATTTTTTCTGCTTATAATTTCTTTGTATTTTCTCTCAAGTTCAGGGTGCAGATTTTCCCCCCTGAACTAAGTGAATGATATGTATATGTGTGTGTATGTAGGTACATATACATACATACATACACACACACAAAAAGTGAGATTATTGACCTCTTTAAAGTTGTTTTCCTTTATAAAAGCAGATCAAAGAAACTGTGCTAGCAGCCATATGCTAGGATGCTTGTTGTTACAGCGGATGATTCTTAAATCTACATATCTCTCATCAGAGCTTTAGTCTTGAATTTCCAGATGTTTGTTGGGCATAATTACAAATTCTATATGACTAAAGCTGAACTCATAATCTTACTCTCAAACCTATTCCTCACTTTAGCTTTTCTATTTCTATTCATGGTCACACCATTTATTCTGTCACTCAGAATGGAAACCCTGGATCGTCTCTGATTTTTTTCCTTTCACCACTTTTATCCCATTAGTTGCCATGTACTATACTGCTTTTACCTCTCTAACAGATTTCTGATATTTTTCTTTTCTTGCTTCCACTGCAACAACCACAGTGGGACTTGGAGTCAGGTGACCTGGGTCTTAGTCTTAGCTCTGCTATCCTTTCTGTGACTCTGGATAAAGTCATTCTTTCTGAGCTGCACTTTAGTCTTCCGTGAAAATACGGATTTGGACAAGTTCATCTTTAAAGGGCCTTCCGGTTCTCACATTTTATCATTTTAATAAGCCAAGTAATATTCTGAACTAATCATCTTGCCTCTAGTCTATCCTTTTCCAACCAACCTATCACATTATCTCATGAGTAACCACTATCAGTGGGTCCCAACTGTCTACTGAATAAACCTACAGGGTTCAGGCATTTAAGGCCCTCAACAACCTGGTGACAACCTACTTTCTCAGTCTTATTTCATACTATTCACTACTTACATACTCTGTTCCAACCAAACTGGACTACTTTGGGGTTCTGTGTTATATTACTTAAC
This sequence comes from Pseudochirops corinnae, assembly GCA_028646515.1. Classification (NCBI taxonomy): domain Eukaryota; kingdom Metazoa; phylum Chordata; class Mammalia; order Diprotodontia; family Pseudocheiridae; genus Pseudochirops; species Pseudochirops corinnae. Next base: position 245,206,852 of record CM053586.1, read on the forward strand.
TGCTACAGCTTTGGAAAGGAAATAGTTTTTGTTTAATGAGACTGACCTTATTGGTTCTTCGGTAAAGTCTAGGAACTTCTAGGGCACTTTTCAGATAACTGAAGCAGGACTCACTTAAGTCTTGGATGATCCTGTTGCTCAAGGAAGGCATACAGGAGGATAAAGAAATTCGAGAATCTTCAAGGGCTGCTGTTGAGGTATGAATACTCAAGTTTAAACCCCTCTCGAAGATAAAATATAAGTTTTATTTTAAATAGGACATACTCTGTAATAATATCACATGAACCAAAATCTCCAAATCAGAGTTAAAACAAGAATTCTTACTAAAATAATTGAATGGGATATTAAAATAAACAAAATATTGCATTTGAGAAGTTAAGGACTTATTTCAAAAGTCAAAGAGAAAAATGTTTATATATTAAGTTTTCAGAAATTTATTTTAAATCATTTATTGATTAAAGAATTGTTAAGAGGTAGTAGACTCATTTTTACCTGAGATTGAGGAAAAGTTCTTGAAACCAATCATTTCAAGTTTGGGCTTGATTATTTCTAAGAGTTCTGGAAGCTGAAACAAACAAATGATGTACTCTGCAGCTTTTAAAAAATATGTGCATTTTTAGCACCATAATAATTACACTACTATTAACATTATAAACCTACAACTGGCATGTCTAATGATCCTGCTCAGAGGAAAATAACATTCTTAATGCTTTCCTTATAAATGTATTTAATAGTAAATGTAGTAAAAAGTCTAATTAGTGGTTATTATATGGGAACTTGAAAAGCAGAAACAATTATTTCCTATTCTGTGATCCTCAACATATAAAAAAGCCTACAAAAAAAGTACACTATTGACCAAATAAGACAATTGTACTCATTTATATACTACAAAATATTATGTTTTGGGGGTGGAGAGGTGGAGACAGAGAACAAAACTGTGTATCAGAGGGCTTTATACCGCATACATACACCGCATACACTTTTAACAATGAAAGCATAACTGTGGCAGTTATATACATGCCACAGAGGAAAAAAAAACCTTAAGATCTAAAAAGTTAATAAAGCTTAGCTGAAGACTAAATGTTACCAGCAAATATTTCCTTAAGTAGCCAAAATAAAAAATTCACTATACACAAAGATTATGCCCATAGAACATGTGTCAGGCTGCTATGATAAAGTAAGCATAAAAAAGCAATAGGAGTCTAGTAAACATATATTTAAAAACTTTACTTTATATATTGTCAATAACAAATACATAAAAAGAGGCATGTTTTTGGTGGTACCCAAAAAACGTGAGTTACTCAAGAATAGGATGGACTACTATCTGTCCTGTATAGTTTTGACTTTCGTCCAGGCAGGTTAGGAAAAAAAAAAAATCTCTTCAAGTCCCTTCTACCTCTATATTATAAACCCCATCATGCCCAGTTGTACAAAATTTAACAGCGACTACTATAATGCAAATTGATTAATATTGATACTAATTATTAATTGACTAATATTAATATTAATATGCCTACTTGTTCTTGAAGTTTGTCAAGGTCTGCAACCACATATATAAGCTGTGCATTGGAAACGAAAGCTACAGCTTGTGTTTCAGAAACACCATTTCCTTGTTCCTCGCTGTTTCCTTGGGGAATGGAGGAAGACTCCTTGTTACTAGGTATGGAGGATTTTTTATTATCCTTGGCACTTTCATTGGAGATAGGCCTGAGTAGTAACTGAAAAATAATTTAATGATTAACATTCCATTCAGGACAAATACTCTAACTGCCATAAAAAGACTTGTTGAACATGTTAAATTATAATTAACCCTATGCAATGATAAATAAAGTTTACTACTTAGTAAACATCTACTGATAGACAATTGCTCTCCAGGAGCAAGCATAACATGATGACAGGTAGTCCCTGTAACTTATCTTTTCACTTTTGTAACCAATTTTAGATTATCAAGAAATGAACATCTTTGTATTTTCCTGTTCACCAGCTTGATGAATCTTAGATCAGTCTCAAATCATATAACAAACTACAGAGGTCCCTTCTCCACCTCAACATTCAAGCATCTAACTTTTGGCCCATAACATAGTTCTATGAAATCAAGTAAGGTTCATAACTAATAATAAAAAAACCCACAAATAAACCTCAAATTGTGTTTTGAAACAAACAGAAACAAGAACAACAAAACATTCTTTGCACAGCTACAGTTACATAAAAAAGAAATCTGTTAACAGCAGAATGGCAAAAAGACAAAGTATTATCTGTTTTTCAGATCAAAGGGATGTACTAAGAGGAAGAATGGCACAGTAGGACTCTAGGCAGGAAGAATCGGTATCATTTATCAGATACATCCTTTTGAATGTATCTCATCATTCTTCTGTCCCTGATGCCATGTAGGAAGTCTCAAACACTTCTATGTGGCTTTGGCCAGAGGAGAGGGTTAGACAAAGGCAAGTAACGAGTGAGAGCATTAAGGCAGGAGCCACGATATTTGAGTTTTATTTTTGGCCCTGCTACTGATTATCAATGTGACCTGGGCAATTCACTTGATATTTATGAGTCTCAGCTTCCTTACCTGTAAGATGATGGGTTGAAAGATCTATTAGGGCCCCTTCAGCTCTAACATTCTAGGGTCAATGAGGATAAGAGAAATTAGACTAAGTTTTGTGGCACTACAGACCTCTATATTTAGGGGCATCAAAAAAATAAAGGTTAAAATTGCACTAAGACTTTTGAGACACCCTGTAAGAAGTTCCTGGATTTTCACAGAAGGTGATCACCCTAGACTCTACAGGATCCTCCCCTAGTCCAGCTGGCTTCCAGGTTCCTCATTCATTTAATCTCTTCTCTTCTTCCCAGTATTTTTCTCAAACTTTAGAGGGGTGGACAAAGGGGAAAAAAGAATGCAGATATACATCATCTCCTATGTTTTCTTTTCTTTTATTTTTCTTTTGAATCTAAGTTCTGCCTAGGCTGAAGATCTGACATTATGATACACATTACAGACTCCATTAAGACAAGAACTGCATCTCACTCATCCTTCTGCCTTCCACAGCACCTAGCACAGAGTAAGAATACACTAGTATTTGATGAATGAATACTTAACAGAGACTATTGCACCAATACAGAACATGTGACTACTTATAAAAGATATGATTTTTTTTAATGGGAATAAATTTGGTAAATTTTACAAAAACAGTAAAGGAAACCAACTATTTTTATTCGTTTTCATCTCAAATAGTTTTAATAATGACCATCTTGTTCTAATTCAAGGATAATACTAAGAAGTATCAGAAGATAATATATTCAACTATGTAATTTTGAAATTACAAATGAAAAAGAACCTTCCAGTAGCTGTTTTCAAGAAATATGAAGCTGTAAAAATGACAGTGAATGAATCTTAAAACAATACTTGAACAGAAAACTAAGGGCCTGATACAGCCTTAAATAAGTAAGTGGTAGCCCATAATAACTTTTCATAACAGAAATCTGCCCTCCTGAACTTTTCGAAGAACAGTTTTAAGACAGGCCTAAATCTCATCACAGTATTTAACTATATTTATCTTTGATCTTTTATTAGCATTGATGATTAACACTTAAACACCCAGCCCTTACCTCGTTAATAAACATGGAGTACCGTGCTAAAATCTGTAAAGTGAGTTTCCACAGACGGTGTGCTAGCAATGGTAAAAACATCTGATCTGACCAACACTTCATAAGACTGACCCATGCCATATGAGAGGCCAAAAGGCAAAATGAGCTCCCAGCTAGGGGGGAAAAAACATACATTTAAGGGATCCCAATCACCTTAAGTCAATTATGATCTATAAATCTTTTTTAAGTCTTACATAACAGTCTAATCTTTTCATTTCATGCTATTTAAGAACCAAAAAGGTGATATTTTAAATTATCTGATTGCTGTGAAGAAACTGAGTTTATTTTCAAGTTATATGGATAGCTATATAGTCTGCCAGTACTATTAAGATGTTCCCTAAGCTAATAATGCATACAATTCTTTTAGTAGAGATGTCTTTCTCATCACAATTCTCTACTGACTAAATGAAACAACCATAATGGAAAGAAATATGTTATATTTAGACAGAATTTATTAAATTAAAGTTTTTACCAGTTTGTTGATGACCAAATGTTCTTCCTGTCCTCCTTCTTTAAATGTTATCTACTTATCTGGACACCAAAATCACATAGAGCTTTGAAAAATGAATTTTTTGGGGTGGGGAGGGGGAAGATAATGGTGAAAGAAGGTATGCACCAAATCAATCAAATAAAGTTTAAGGACTTCTATTTCCTCTTTTCCAATATCTTTTTTACTCTTACCTTAATATACTCCATGTTCATACTATGGAAATGAAATGCTACCTGACTAGGTGTTCTCTGAGGTTCCTTCCACCTCTAAGTGTATAGCCTAGGCTACATAATACCTTATTTCTGGCTGGCCTTGGCAATAGCTAGTCACTAGTTTTTTTCCTTAGCACTGAAATTGTTACTGTGCTTAAAGAGAAACTGATATTGTTACAAAGAAATGGAACTCATGGTTTCTTATTTGTTTTCTCAAAAAGAAACCCTATAGAAATGTTCAGAGAATGAATAATATGGTGGTTCCTGGGTAGAATTAAAAAAATGATAAGCTATTATAACATATAGAAATAAGAGGTCACAGGGCTTAATGCGTACATGTTGGCTTTGGGAAACCCAGTTGGCTATAGGAAACTGCAGTCCACTCTGAGAGAAGAAAATATCTGTTCTGATCCTAAACCTTCTTTATCAGTCCCATTTTTAGAATACCAGCCAAGGGCTCCTAGTGTATTAGAAAACAGAGAATCAATCAACATTTATGTTTAGTTGTAATGATCTAATAACTTTTTCTAAGAAAAATGGACATTTATACACTCTTTGAGATGCCACATTTTTATGTAGTAAATTCAGAATACAAATTCTGTTAGACTATATTAGCAAACAGCAATGAAATGGACCCTTCTGGCTTCTACATTGCCAGGTCATTCTTTTTTTAAAGTATTAAAGATTTTTAAAAAAATAACCTGAATGTCTTAAATATCTAGTTCCTAAAATATCATAAAGATATTAAAGTCTAGATGACTTGTTTACCTTAACTAACATTTAACATTCAGCCACATTTTGTCAATTACATATTATGAGCAAGTTACCTGGAGCTTCTTCCAGTCCATCTATAAGTGCTGCTTCTAAAGATCCTCCTATTTCTCTAAATCTGATATGAAGAACAAGAGTAAGATAGTCATAATATGCAATTAAAACATATTAATCTTTAAATTACACATAATGTACCTATATGGTCATGTAGCTCCTTGAAGATGAAAAACAAGCTTCAGATGGGACTTAACATACAAATTATTCCATTCAAATCTGTAGGTTTTATTCTTTCAATTCTCTAAATGTATAGATCAGCAGTGCCAAAAACTGTCCAATTCCTCTTGTCCTCATTGATCCTAGGAAGTGAGAACTGAAAGGGGTCTCATAGATCCAATTTTATCCCACCATCTTACAGGTGAAGAAGCTGAAGCTCAGGAACATGAAGTGACCTACTCAGGCCACATTATCAGTAGCAGAGCCAGAAACAGAAATCTGACTTCCTGGCTCCTACCTTAATACTATTTGCAGTTGATCATAAACTGATGTAGAGGACGAGAAGGACCTCCCTACGGGAGGGATATTCAACATTCTGAGCCAGGGGCCACTATGGGGAAAGTTACAGAAGGGAGAACTGGCATAACCTGAGGGATTAGTACTCAATATAGTTTAGAAAGATGTCAAAATGAGTTTAAAACAAATATATCAAAAGCGTAATAGAGTGTTAAAAATAGCTTCTTAGAACACACTAGTATTTAAAATAACTCTTTAATTGTGGTCTCTGGATTATATTCCTCTTGCTTTTAATTATATTGCCATTAATACTAAAGCTTTTTCTGCACACATTTATGGGTATTTTATGTACTCCAAAAGAACATAAACTCCTTGAAGGTAAACAGTGAACTATTAACTTATACTCTAAGACCTCAAGCAATTTAACTAATTACTTTGAAAACAGTAGATGTTCAGAAGTACTAGTTTAAGGAAAAAGGACAAAGTTATCTTATATTCTCCTAAAATAGAAGCTTAATAAGGTCCTAGAATTTAGTCTGAGTGAAGGCAATCAGAATCGTGCAATTTTAGAATTGGAACAGACTTTGGCAGTCATCTAAATGCAGTTCATAAGTGAGGGAATCATTACTAAAACACTTCTGTTATGCAGTCATCCAGCCTCTGTCAGAAGACATCTCAGGAGGAGGGAGCAGAGAAATTTCCTCACCTTTCAAAGTAGCCTATTACAATTTTGGACAGCTCTAACTGTTAGGAAGTTTTTGCAGAAGCCAAAGATGATCTGCCTCCAAAGGATGGGCTTTCAAATACTTGAAGATAACTATCATATTCCCTGGAGTCTTCTCTTCTTGAGGTTCAACATTCCCAGTTCCTTCAACCAATTCTAATGACACAGACTCAAGGTCTTTAAACCACCCTGTTGGCCTCCTTTGGATACTCTTTAGCTTTATCAATGTCAATCTTAAATTGCAGTGCTCAGAACTGACTACGATAATCTAGGGTATGACATGTGTGAAGAAGAACCACCACTTTCTTATTTATAAAAGTACGCTCACTCTCATGTTCTACTTTCCTTCCCTCCTTTCCCCTCCCTCTCTACATACATACATACATACATACATAAACACACACACAACTACACACATGCACACACACACACCCGCTCCTCACCACATCTCTCAATGAAGCCCCAAATTGCATTAGATTTTTTGACTATGCTGTCAGACTGCTGGCTCATTATTTCCAGGTGGAAAGACGATACTAAATTTTAATTCAAGTAACCTTAAGAGGAAAGGGTCACCACACAAAGAGAGTATACACCTATAATTTAACTGCAAAGAACATTTAAGGTGAAAAAACAAAACAAAACACAGAATGTGCAATACTGGAATAATATTTCCACACAAAAAATATCGACAAAATGCCTTCAATCTCAATTTTAGGTTTACTTTAAATGACCCTGAAGTATATCACATGGCAGTGACTATGAACTGAACCATGTTTGCAGAACTTTTTGTCATTCTTCATTAATAAGCAATCCAATATCTGATAAAAATCAATAGCAATGTGCCACAATGTCCTATTTGAAATTTATTTTAAATGGATAAACCACTGTATTGAAAATGTAACAAAAATAAAAATCTTTGTGAACTTTGAATAGCATTAAATGGAAAAATCAACTGACTATTTCTAGCTGTACAGGTAATATTTAATTAAGCCAGGAATCTGGGGAAAACAAAAGCCTTTTGGGTAAAGTGCTGTTATTCAACTATAATTCAGGGGTTCAATAATTGCTGTGAGAGAAACCAGGATATCACATTGAGATTGACCTGGCCTGGCACACATCATTGATATTCTAGGGTTGAAAAGAACCTAGTAGTTTATGGTAGGTAAGTCTCAGAAAGGTTATTAGCAGAAGAAAGAGCTTTGAAGAAATAGTTTATGAAGGAATGATTTAGAGTTTGGGCTGTGCAGGGAAGGGAAGAGAGAATGAACAACACCAGAAATAAAAATGACAGAGAATGCATTTATTCTGATTAGCTGCCATGACTAAGATAAGTCAATAACTTGCTGTTCCTATTTTACAACATTGTAATATTGCAGAATATTCCTTTAATATATTTAAAATTTGCCCATGAAATAAAAGGACAATTTACCCTAAATTCACCTCATACAATTTTCATATGACACAACTATTTCCAATTCAACCTATTAATTTTTAAAACAAATGAATAACTCCTTGACCTCTCACTGAAAGACAAATGTATGTTCTGGGCCAACTTAATAGGGAAGACATACTTCTGTGTCTGACAAGACACATTTCACTCTAATAAATGGGACTCAATTATTAAGAATAAAATTACATTTGCAATCATGACAGGCAATTGTAATACAAGTTTCCCCACTGCTAACATATTCCTCTTTCTGTGATTTTTTTTTCTTCTCTACCTGGTAGGACACTAAACACAGATAATTAATGAAGATATCAAAGCCCTTTAAAAGATAAAATTCTCAGAGTATCCTACTAAAATATTAGTTAAACTTTATCATGTGATAAAAGCTATAATTATCTAATTAGATAGTTTTCTGAGTGTATCTTAATTGCTATTACTATCTAATTGTATTTATAATTTTTCCAATGGCACTTATAAATTATAGTCTTTTCATCCCAAATTTCTCCCTTTTATTTAATTAGCCAAGACAGTGCCATCATATTGGTAAACTGGCTCAGTGCTATTGGTTTATAGAAGAAACAGATGAAAAAGGAAAGCAAGAGAGGTTCAAAATTAATAGTGGAGCTTTAAATTGTTGGCCAACTGGACAATAAATAGCATTATCTTGAATGACATTCAACTTGGGAAAAAATGCTTAATATTCAAAATAAGGCTTTTTTATGTTTGGAACAAGAATAGCAATAAGGAAGAAAAGAGCCTAATGAGTCATTATAGGGGGACTATTATCATGGATAAGAGATTAGACTAGATGACTTCTTAGATCTATTTCATTCTGATTATAAAGTCAAGTAAATGCTTCCTTAATATCAATTTATTCAATAATATGAATAAGATTTTATCTAATTTTCCAGATTTCAAACATCCTTTTTCATCTGTTTCTTCTATAAACCA
>CM053586.1:245216104-245231153 GCA_028646515.1 Pseudochirops corinnae
AGAAAATCTGAAACTCAAGTGATTGTGGAACTGAATCTTGTAAATTAAAAGTAAATGAGCAAATAAAAAAAAAAGAAATAACAATTTGGTAGGTGATGGATTATAGGAGGATAGAAATTGGAGGCTGGGAGACTAATTAAGAGGCTGCTCAACTAGTCTAGGTAAGATGTGATGAAATCCTGAGCTAGTTGTTGAGGCAAAATCAACACAATTTGGCCACTGATTGGATATAGGCAGTGACAAAAAGGGAAGAACCTAAGCTTGCAAACCTGAGTGACTAGAAGGAGGTCAGGAAGATTGAGGACTAAAGCAAGGACATCAGATTTAGCAATTAAGGAATCTTTGGTAACCCTGCTGAGAGTAGTTTCAGTTGAATGATGAGGTCAGAAGACAAAAATTAAAGGAGTTGGGAAATAAGGAAAGGAAACAAAGGCAAAGCAAACATTTAACTTTTTCTGTTATATGTATTGTTAAGGGACCTCCTGAACTTATCTTCTTGAGTTGCCATATTTTCTAGATACACTGGACCCCAGAGTATGCTGGAGGCCCCAAACATGTTAAGGACAAAGCCCCACCTTGAGCTGACATAATTTGTTGTTTGCACCCTAAGCTGGATTCCATGTGTGTCCTTAGGAGTCAAGACAGGTGCTGATCAGTCTGCACCACACTGAGAAACTGTTTTGTGTGGCTGGGACCCTTGTACATAAGCAGACTATCCTATCTTCATGGTCTAGCAGTTCCCAAGGGAAAAGAATCCAGCTTTTGCCATTGCTTTTCCCTGTAAACTTAAAATATCCAAGGCTTTCCCTGAACCACTGAGCTCCTTGGTATAAGAAATTCCCACATGTATGTGCCTTTCTCTTGTAATAAATCTGTGTCTCATGGACTCGTGATATTATTTTAGTTAACAGCAAGAAAGATTGCAATTGAAATTAAAGGAATATTTTAGGTTAGGAATATCTTTAGTAAGATATTAAACTAATCATAAACATAACCATTAAACTAATGAAAAAAACTTTTTTCTCTATACTCACTCCATAATTTCTTTTTTCTATTTCCTTGTCCCTCTATAATCCAGTAAACTTTTTTTCTGAATGGGGATGGAAGAAACAGGGTGAGATAATCACAAAATCATTCCCCAAGTAGGAAATTTGCAATGGAACATGATTCCCTGGATCAGTACCTCACTCATTATTTTCCTGTCAGAGTCACCAAGAGGCATAACGTAAAAGAGAAGCAACTGCGTGACATTTATTTCTGTGGGGTCAAAATTGGCCACTTGATGGGATAATGTTATTTTTATAACTAGTCTAAGAAACATTGTGTTCTAACTGTGATATTTATTGATTTGGGGGAGAAGGGTTAGATTCTTTTTGAGATTGTCACCATTTTTTGTGTTGGGAATGCATCTCCATCTATTTAAATGCTTTATATTATTACTTTTGCTGACAGGTGATTGTAGAACAGTTTGTTCAGTCTCATCCAAAAGGCCTTCAAACCATGTATAATAAGTTGTTGGAGTTTGTTCCTCACCATTGCCGCCTTCTTAAAGAAGTCACTGGAGGGGCCACCTCAAGGTACTGTAACTTTTTTAGCTTACCCCACAGTTTCGTTGTCATAGTTGGATTAGGTGGTTTCAAGCTGTAAAGTACTCTTAACAATTTGCAATTCTGTCATTTACCATTCAATTTGCTTCCTTTCCTTCTTTCTAAATTCTAAAACCTGTATTTGAGTATTACTAATTCCTTGAGAGTGTGTCTAAATTAAATACAAATTTAAAACTCCTACATATTATTTACATACTTAGATTTTTGCTATTTAAAATCCGAGGTAGTAAATATTTTTATTGGCCCTTCAATTACTAGTTATTATTTCTGATAAAAGACTTTAACTGAGACCAGTTTTTTTAATCACCTTTATACAAAATAACAGCAGCAATCTGCTGAATTTGGGATGAGAATTTGCTAGAAATCAGCTTATAAAATTATATCACCCATTGAACAACTAGCTATGGTGACAGGACAATTCTCCTTCAACCTGTAGGGTTGACTAGCCCATTATTAGTCCTGAAATGCCAAGACTGAATGTTTTACATTGTCTTTTCTGCTGTCTTCTCGTTGTAATTTTAGTAACTATAGCAGTTTATGAAGTCTGAGACATCAAAAATGGCAGTGCCATTTGTCAGATCCTTTGGTTACGATGCCTCTATCAAAGTGCTCCAGAATTTCCTCATATTTGTTACATTACCTTAGCTAGGTTCTTTGCTTGTTGAATGTACTTGTCATTTAGTCAACAGTCATTTAAGTGCTTTGTGTATTCTAGGCACTAGAAGTACTAAAGTGTTGGAAATATAAGCAAAAAGAGTGACAGCCCCTACCTTAAAGAAACTTGCTTGCATTTCTTTTTACAGTACTTGTACTCCTAAGTATTCTTTTTTTTTTTAACAAAATAAGTTTTTATGAATGACTTTCTTTTTTTAATAGCTAATTACCCCCCAACACTCCTTCATCTTCTTCTCCCAGAGAGCTATTCCATATAACAATATATTTTAAACACAAAAAAAAGGAAGAGGAGAAAATCAGCATAAATAAATCCTAGAATCTAAAAATATGTGCATTATAAAACACTTGAAAATGTCCCACCTCTACAGAAGAGCAGGCTCGGGTGTTTCCCAAGTATTCTTCAATGTATTTTTCCATGCATGAATGATCTGTATTCTGTAAGTCCCTCTCTTTCACCTTTTCCAAGAATTTTTTAAAACTATATTTACTTCATGAAATCTTTCATGAATAAATATGAAATATCTTCCTCTGCTCCAAGGCACAAACACTTAACTTTGTACTTAATGTAAATACCAGTTTGTTCTTGGGCTTGGACCTCTGACTGTACATTAAGACCTGAATTCAAATCCAGCCTTAAACACTAACCAGCTGAGTGCCCCTGGGCAAATCCCTTAACCTCTCTGCTTCATTTCCCTCTTCTGTAAAATGGGGGTAATAATAGTACTTACTTTCCAGGGTTTTTGTAAGGATCAAAAGATGATCATTGTAAAGCACAGTGCCGGGCACATAGGAAGTGCTATATAAATGTATTATTATTGTTATCATTACAGTGTCACCTGTCTTGTTTCATGTTTATCTTCTGTACACACAAGGAATGATTTAAACATTGAATGTTTAAATTCTGAGGGGGTATTTTATAAGATCATATAATTTAAAGCTGAAAAGGACTGGTGAATATCTAATCCAACCCCAATATTTTACAGATGAGAAAATTGAGGCCTGTAGAGGTTAAGTGATGTTTGCTCCATTTTACATAACTAATAAGAAGCTAAAACTTAGATTATCATTTATAAAATAAAATTTTATTTATGTTAATATACTGTCATTTGGAATGAACTATTAATAAGTGGTAATAATGACTGATATAAAATACTTCTAAAGTTAGCAAGGCTTAAGTTTTATTCTCTGAAGACTATTGACTATCTACTAGCATTTTCGTTATATGCTTTTAATTTAATTTTAGTGTTTCATTTGTTACTCTTTCCATAAATTTTAATTCTTTCTTTTCATTTTTAATTATTTTGGTCTCCAAAGCCAGAATAACAAAATCCACCTTTTCTCTTTAGCTTCTAAATTTCTTAATTTTTCATCTACGTTCAATTAAAAATGTAATACTTGGAAAATGGCTGCTCCTTCCTCCACCCCACTTTTTGTATTAGTACCTGTAGAAAGTGCCACCATTTCTGCTAAGCTGGAATATTATGAAGAAAAAGGATGGAATTTTGGCACAATACTTTAGCACATTTGTCAAAATGTTAACAAACCCTATTTTAGGAAAATAGTTTTAGCCATAAGACATTTAATTTCCAATTTGCTAAAATAAGTCCAATTTTCCTCTTTTTGCTTAGAAAATACCAAACTAAAACAAAAAACTCATTAGACAGCAACTCAGTGTCCAGATTGTGATGGTCGCTGTTTATATAAAAGATAATAGAGTTTCAGAAAAAACTGTACGTTGCTCTTTATTTAGAGAACTTGCTAATTAGAAACACTGTGTGAAAGAAATTTGAATCTGTTATTCCTTATTTCTTTAAGGACAATACCTGTCAGAATTTTGCTTGAAGTACTTACTGGTTCATTGGCTTTTAAAGCTGGATAACCTGCAGCATATTTGTTGATTTAGAGGAAAGACATAGCAGATAGCCATCGTGTAGTGGCCAAAACACTGGATGTGAAGACACATCTGGAGTTTGAATTCAAGTTATGTTACGACCTTGGACAAATGAGTGAATCTTTCTGGACCTCACTTTCCTCATTCACAAAATGAGGAGGGTGGATGAGATGATCTCTCTGGTTTCTTCCACTTCCCATCCTATAGTACTATGAATTAATAGCAGTTTGAAAAAAAAAATCCATTTTTGTAGTGGGCCCTTATATTTTCTGGGAAAATGTAACAACAAAGGAAATTTTCAGGGTATGAAATGGTAGTGACATTCCTAAAAGTTTTTGAAGTTCCTACCCTACATCAGTCACTGGCTTGCAGCACAATCTGGATTAAGCAGTTAGGACTCTTGAGCCTAAGGTTGTAAAGTAATAAGAGGGTTAGGGGACAGACTAAAACTGTCATATTTGAGAATAAGGGTGTGACTGAAGAGCCAAACTGAGATTAGGGGAGAGGGGCCAAAGTCCTTGCAATGGGAGGTTAGAGAGAGAGATGTAAACTGAGTTCTAGAGTGAAGGACATTTGGTAGAAGCATCATTGTAATACTTGCTTTTTGTATGAAGAGGAGACATTCTAAATTTGAATATACTAAACTGGAATTTTGCCTTTATCTCATAGTGAAAAAGGTAATACTGTTCCTGGATATGATTTTTTGGTGAATTCTGTGTGGCCAGAAATAGTGCATGGTTTAGAAGAGAAACTACCTTCATTATTTAATCCTGGGAATCCAGATTCATTCCATGAGGTAATTTTTTTTTTAATTTTTAATTTAATTTTTAAAAATTAAGTATTTTGATGCTTCTCACAGTTCCGTTTTGAGGGTCAAGGATTGAAAAATTACTATGTCCTCCATTTCATTTTCTGAGTGCTGTGGCTCATTAAAAGAAAAAAGAAAGAAGAAACTTTGCTATCATATACATATCATATACATCTATTGTTAAATGTGCAGTTATGTAAAAGTTTTTATCTAGATTTAGATGTCTAATACTTTGGAGGAGTAGAAACAATTGTAATTTGACCATTTGTAGTATAAATCAGATAACATAAAAATCAAGTATGTATAAGTATAAATTAAGTTCCATAAACTTTTTTAAAGAAATCTACGGGGCGGCTAGGTGGTGCAGTGAATAGAGCACTGGCCCTGGAGTCAGGAGGACCTGGGTTCAAATCTGGCCTAAGCCACATAACACTTACTAGCCGTGTGACATTGGGCAAGTCACTTAACCCCAACTGCCCTCCAAAAAGCAAAAAAAAAAAAAAATCCACCATTTCCTTAAGTATTTTGAATTTTTAGGGGAAGCATTTCATTTTAATATATTTAAATGGCCTTCAACAGTTAATACCTTTTAGAATTGATTTTCAGATTTTGTGAATTTTGTGAAATGTTATTAGATTAAATCAAGAAGGTAAATTATATATTATTATAGAAACAAAAATGTTGCCTTGTTACCCAACTGTAAATCATTATCAAGAATGGTAATCCAAGCTAGTACTAGGAATTCCTCAAAACGTATTAAGACTAAAATTATAAAAGGCCTGGGATCAGTTGCTTAGTATTACAATTTTAGTAACATAATAGTATCTGTAAAAATGAAGAGGCATTTCCTGACTTAGATCATAGAAGTATAGTATCTGAGTTGGAAGAATCTTCAGAGGACTTTCAGTACAACCCGTACCTGAACAAGAATCCCCTCTCATGATGATGATGATAATAATAACTGAAATTTCACTAGAACTTAGGGCTTGCAAAACACTTTATAAATATCTCATTTTATCCTCACAACAAATGTGGGAGATAGGTGCTTTTGTTATTATTATTCCCATTTTACAAATGAAGAAAATGTGGCCAACTAAATTTAAGTGACATGCCCAGGGGGATGCAGTTAAGAAATGTCTGAGGCTAGATTTTAACTTAGATCGGTCTTGACTCCAGGTCCAATCTCTGTCCACAGAAACTCCTAGCTGCCCACTACAACAAAGGATCATTAAAACATTTCTTGATTTCCATCCCATCCCATTTTTTGATGGCTCCAGTTGTTAAGAAGGTTTTTTTTGGTTTGTTTTTCCTTTCATCAAGCTGAAAATTAACTATAGTGTCTACCTGCTTCTAATTTTGCCTTTTGGTGTCAATTAGAAGAAATCTAATCCCTCTTCCAGATGAAAGTCCTTCAGATACTTCAAAGCAGCTATGAGGTCTCCCTCTAAGTTTCATCTACTTCAGATTAACCACCTCCAGTTCTTTCAGCCAGTCTTCATATGACAGATTATTAAGATCCTTTACCATCCTGGTTGCCCTCTCTTGGACAGTGTCTAGCTTATCAGTGTCCTTCTTAAAATGTTATTTAGAATTGCATTCAGTACTCTGGATGTTGTATGACCAGTGCAAAATTCAATAAGGCTTTCATTATCCCCCTCCTGGACATTATGCTTCTCTTAATGTAGTCTAACATCACAGTAGCTCTTTTGGGTGCTGTATCACATAGTTGACTCATTGAGCTTACAGTCTAAAGCCAGCCGACCTTTTTCAGATGAGCTATTGGTCATGCTTTTTTGCCTATCTTGTACTGGTAAAGGCTTTTGTTTTGTTTTGTTTTGTTTTGTTTTGTCTTAACATAGTATAATGCTTTACCTTTGTCCCTTTTAAATTTTATCTGATTACATTTTGAATCTTAACTCTCTCCTAACGTTAACTATTCCTCTTAGCTCTGTGTTACCTGCAAATGTGATAAGCACACCTATCCAAGTCATTGCTTAAGGTGTTAAGTGACATGGAGCCAACATCAAATCACTGGGGCACTCTATTATCAGTCACTTTCTAAGCTGACAAAACCATCAATAATAACTCTTTGAGTTCAGTCATTCAAACAGCTTCAAATCCACTTGACTATAGCCTCCAGCTCTCCATATTTTCTACAAGAATAGCACCACAGACTTTTGTCAGATACTTTGCTAAAAATATACCAAAGTTAAACATTCTTCTGATCTCATTCTCTAGTACTACTGTGAAAAAATGACACAAGGTTAGTTTGGTGTGTCTTATTCTTGATTAGCCAGGTGGCCCTTTGTGATCCCCAGTTACTGTTAGCCAACTTTTAATGATATGCTTTACAATTTTGCCACTTATCAAAGTCAAGCTCATTAGCATAGTTTTTAGAACCTGTCCTTTTCCCCTGTTTGAAAATTACGAATTGCCCTTCTCCGGTCTTAAGGCATCTCTTCCCTTCTTAATGATGTTTCAGAGATCATTGGCAGTGGCTCATCAATCATATCCCCCAGTTCTGTTAGTACCTTTGGTTCATCTGGGCCTGCTGAATTGAAACTGTAAAGAGTTACTTATTTTATTATTTTAGGTTTCAACTCCCTAGCCAAAATTATCCTAGTCTTTTTCAGTCCAGAGATTATTCTCTTTCCATAGAAAAGAGGAACAAAATAAAAGTTGAGCAGCTACTTTTAGTTACCATTTATACTAATCATGGTATCCACCCTGAGCAGAGATCCTTTCCCTCTTTGATCCTTTTCTTTTACCCATTATAGTTTTTGCTTTTCTTAGTTTCCCTTGCCAGCCTCAAATTTTTCTCAGATTTAGCTATGCTTTTGTATTCATCCTGTGTTACCTTGTTCCTATTTCTATCATCTATCCATGTCTTTAAAAAAAAATCCAAGTTAATCAGTAATTTCTATGTGCATCCACCTTGGTGTGTTTTGGCAAGTCATTTGCCCTTGTTAGACCTCAGTTTCCTCCTCTGTAAAAGGAGAGGTTTGAACCAGAAAACTTTATATCTCTTCCAGTTCCCATTGCTTCCAGTTCCAAATTTATGATTCTTTGGTTCCATCTGGACTACTTTCATTAGGATTCTACCTGTTCTTTTTTTGAACCCCATAAAATGTACATTCCAAAAATCTAGAGTATATATCAGATTTGCCCAACTTTTCTTTCCTTTTTCATTAGTTCTGAATTGGAATCATTACTTTGCTCCAAGGTTCCCATTATTTCTTCCTCCTTCAGACTAATCTTCCTTTTATTGAGAATCAGGCCCAGAATAGACATTCCCTTTTTTGTTTCCTCCAACTTTTGAATGAGGAAATTCCTATTAATTGGTGTCAAGAAAGGAAGGAGAGAGAAACAGAGACCTTTAAGGTATACGAAACACTTGTAGAAGATAGACAATAAAATTATTTTCTTCATTCTACAGATAGGCAAGCTGAGGTTCAGAGGGATTAAACCAGAACTTGTCATAGCTAGGATTCAGTCCTAGGTCTCTCCTAGCTCCAAATCCAGTGCCCTTTCTGTTTTACAGTGCTTCCTCCTCCTGAAACTCAGAATATCTTAAAGTACATGGATGAAATTGCATTGTTTTATTGCTATTTGACAATGGCCCTTTGAAAGAACATGCAAGTATTGGGTGATATTCTGCTTCATATTTATGGAGTAATTATCTGAGGGTTTAGCTCAGAGAACCAAGGGTCATACTTTTGACTCCTTTTTCTCCCTCAGATGATAAACCTTATTGTGGCTCAGAAATGACTCTCGAGTTTTTGAGGCTTTGCCAGTGGGTAGCAGTCTGATGGTAGACTGTGTCTGCTCGCCAAAGCCTAATGTTACCAAGTATGAAGATTCTGTGCTTATAAGGTTGACCAGCTTGTGAAAGATTTTTTGACCACAGTAATCCATAATGAACTCCTCAATTTGGCATTATAATGCCTTTTTCATATTCCCCTAATCTCCATTTAAAGGAAAGCATTACATTTCTAAGGGAGAAAAATGGAATATAAGAAATTCTCAGTATAAGAGTTTCCTGCTGTTATAGGTCATTCACAAGTTTTCTGCTCCAGGATTTGTTTCTCCCATTCCTATCCCCACTACCAGCCACTGACATGCTATTCTCTGGGAATAAACTACTAGCAGAAGGAAGTACACCCGTCCCCCCCCATTAGAGTCTTGCTGGTCCATGCCTTTCTACCCAGTTTTCCCCACACAAGTGGCAACTGGAAAGTAGGATGAAGAGATAACAAAACTAAGGTTTGGTTCTCCAACTTAGCCTTTTCTCACCTGCCTTTGTTAAGTTGGGTGACTCTATTTAGGAGTCTCTTTGGGATGAGCATCTCTTTTGGCTTCTTTGCAGCAAAGGGTGGGACAAATAAGTGCCTTTCTCAACTTCCGTAGGATTTTGGCCCCATTCTACCTGATCCCTCTTCAGGCACTCTCTATAGAAATTTTGAGTAAATTTTCATTGTGGCTGGACTTCCAAGCCATCACTAGAAACTTTATAACTAATATAGGACCAACTTTAGCATGACAGGGAAATTAATAACTTCTCCAGGAAGAAGACCAACCCAGTCTGTGTCCCTATTGTTATTGCATTTTTCCAGTAGGGAACGACGTAGCTTCCTACCTACCTAACTTCCTGCTTAAGGAAGTCAGATTTCTAGGTCTGGCCATCTGAGCAATAACAACTCTCTGAGAATGGCAATTTGCCCTTTAAAAATATTTCTTCAGGGGCAGCTAGGTGACACAGTGAATAGAGCACCAGTCCTGGAGTCAGGAGGACCTGAGTTCAAATGTGGCCTCAGACACTTAATGCTTACTAGTCTTGGGACCTTGGGAAAGTCACTTAACCCCAACTGCCCTGCCTTCCCCCTGCCAAAAAGAAAAAAAAAATGTGTATTTCTTAAGCATTTTTTTCCTACGCAAAACGTTCTCTCCCCTGTGCCTCCTTGTTAGCTCACTTCAATAGTGAAATTCATGGGATAATCACTAAGCTACTTGCCTTTCAGCAGTCTGGCATCTCTGTGGTACAGAAGATGCTATTCCATTGAATAATACAGATTCCCTAAAAGGGGAATTTAAGGACATATATAACATCAGCATTTAGTCAGAGTAGGTATCAAAAATGTGTTCCACAATGATAAATATATATCTAAAAACCTAGGATGAGAGCAGTGACCACAAGAAAGCAACAAAAAACAGGTAAGTATAGTTTGTTTTACTGTGATGCTGCAGACTATAATGTGGCTCTAAAATTATGTTGTTGAAAGCCACCCATGAGCTCAGTCCATCTGTTCTTTTCCCTCTCCCAGAATGTCCTCCTGCCTTTGCACCAGTCCACCTCTTTGAACTTCAGCCAATATTTATTATGCTTGGAGAGTGCTATGCTTAGTTCTGAGAGTCACTGAGAATGCTAATACACAGTTCCTGCCATCAAGGCTATTAGGTCAGCATGGTATACACACAATTATAATATAAAATTGTGCCTTATTATAATTGATCATATATTACTTAACAGTTTATAGAGTATTTAATTTCTAGAGATAGGTGGTATATATTATATGTATTATATTTATAATATATATTATTATATTATTACTATATATTATTAACATATAATATATTATATATATATAAAATAACATCTTACATATGAGGAAATTGAAGTTTATAGAGATAAAGTGTCAGAGCCAGGCCCAAATCCAGTATTCTTTCTACTCCATCATACTCCTGTTCTTGATAAGTGCCTGAGAAAGGTACAAACAACTGCCTATCAGGGCGAAGGGTTGTCAAACCATTTGTAAAAAAAAGATGACATCCAAACTCAACTGTAAAGGATAGGTAGAGTTTCAGTAGATGAGAGAGGGCATTTCAGGCCAGCAAGTAATTTAAATGGAGACAAGGGCGTATAAGTGTTGCACAGAGAAAGGAGTAACTCAGAGATAAACTGGAAAGGTAGCAAGGTGCCAGACATAGAAAGCTACTTTATGTGATAGGCAGTTGGGGAACTATTGGTCGGTTTTGAACCAAGAAGATCAGATCTTGAAGAATAAAGGAAGAAAAACTGCTTAGGGGAGGATATTACCATAGTCTGAATAGACAGTCTAGATAAGGACAACTAGGTGGCACAGTAGATAGAGTACAAAGCCTGGAGCAGGAAGACTCGTCTTCCTGAATTCAAATCCAATTTTAGACACTTACTAACTGTGACTCTCAGCAAGTCACTTAATCTAGTTTGCCTCAGTTTCCTCATCTGGAGAAGAACATGGAAAACCATGTGTTTTTTGCATTTTTGCCAAAAAAAACACAAAAAACCAACCCAGGTGGGGTTACAGAGAGTCAGGCACAACTAAAAAATGACTGAACAACAACAAAAGATGAATTGTAATAAGGTCCTGTACGAGGACCACAGTAATGAAAAACAGGAAGAACATTCACTACTGCCTTTTTGTTCCTTGTATTGTGTTTGGGTAGAATAAAGTGCTTTCCTTCTTGTGTGTAGATGATGCTACTATGCATGTGCTTCATCCTATTTTTCTGATAGTTTTAGTGAAGTCACCTTAATCTATGGTCCTTCAATTTCATTTATGGCCAGTGGCACACATTATGAACAGCTGACTTAAGTACAGTCTTCTGTGCTGGAGAATAAATTGTATTGACCCATGTCAGGCCTGGATTATTGCTTTTATGAGTATACTTTACTAACTACATGTTGTTTAGGGATTGAAACTCAGTTTAAAAGATTGCTTCTTTTTGTTTGTTTTTATTATAGAAGTACACCATAAGTATGGATTTTGTCAGAAGATTTGAGCGACAGTGTGGATCACAGGCCAGTGTAAAAAGATTAAGATCACACCCTGCCTACCACAGTTTCAATAACAAATGGAACTTACCTGTTTATTTTCAAATAAGGTCAGTAGTTAAATTCCACCACCCTGCTTTTCTTATTTATTTTGCATTTAGATGTCAATCAGGAATCTTGTCTTTAATCAGAGCTGTAGTTAACAGCTTTCTCCTTTTAGTGATAAAGTTTAAAGTCTGTAAACAATATCACCACTGCCACAATACTAGATTACGTGTGATAAAGCATGTTTTATCATACCAGACAAACACAGCATACAAATGAATATCAGATACTTTGCTATAGGTTAAAGAACTAATATAAAAATGAAACAGGGCCTACCCTCAAGGAGCTTATGTTCTACTAGGGAGGAAAGATATACACTGTAAATACAAATATGTGTATAATAAATACAAAGTAATTTCTGGAGAGGACTGGAGTATTTACATGTGCAACTGGAGTATTCAAGAAAGGAAGACCTTGTAGAGAAGGTTGAACTTGAAAGGATTCCAAGAGGCAGAAAGGAGGAGGGAGAGCATTTCAGGCACAGCCTGTGCAAAGATAGAGGCAAGCGATGGAATTTCTTATAGGAAAAACATCTTATAGGTCAGTTTAGCTGGATTGTTAGACTGACAGGGAGTAAGGTGGTATCAGCCTGGAAATATAGATTAAAGCCAGATTTCAAAGAAGGCTTACTACCAAACAGAAATGTTTATTTTTTCCTTGAAGGAATCAGATTCTAGTGAATCTTTATAAGTCAGGGGAATGATGTGATCAGACCTGTGCTTTTAGGTATATCAATTTGATAGCTCTGTGGAAGATGGATGAGAGCAGAGTGAGAACCAGATGCAGGAAAACCAACTAGGAACCTCATGCAGTATTCCCAGCAAGAAGAGGTTATAAAGGCCTGAGCCAGATGCAAGAGATACTGTTGTGTTCACCGAGCCTTGGCATTTGATTGGTTTGGGAGATAAAGAAAAGTAAAGCACTGAAGATGACTCTGAGGTAGCACACATAGCTGACTAAAAGATTGGAGATACTCTGAACAGAAACAGGGAAGTTAGGAGGAGCAGAGGTTTAGAGGAGAAGATAATAAATTTTGAGCTGCTATTTTGTCTCAATTTTCACTCTGTCCTAGATGATCGTACAATTGTAGATTTAGAGCTTGAAGGGACATTAGAGGCCATACATTCTAATTTTTGTTCCCCTATGCTCGTTTTACAAACGAGGAAACAAAGTAAAGCCAAGATAGCGGAGTAGAAGCACAAACTTGGTGTGGACTCTGGCTCCAATTACTTCCAGTACATGTAAAAAAAATGACTCTAAACAAACTTTAGAGTTACAGAACCCACAAAATGACAGAGAAACAAATCTTCCTCTGAAGACAGCCTAGCAGTCCAGCAGGAAAGGTCTATCGCAGCACGCTGGGAGCCGAGCACAGTCCCGCATGAGCCACCCAGTTCCAGCCCCAGGGCAACCCTCAATCCAGCTGTGACCAGAGCAGAGTTCAGGAGAGTGAACCACCAGCAGCTGTGGCAATTTCCAGACTTCTCAACACATAAACACCAAAGAGAAAGTAAAAGATCAGTGTGGAACTCTGTTGGAACAGGAGGGGCATGGAAGAGCATGGTCCAGCCTGTGCCCCTGGGGCACGGGATGGAAGAGCACGGTCCAGATGCAAACAAATGAAAAAATAGAAGGCAGTGTGAAATATCTTATTGAAAAAACCACCGAGCTTATTGGAAAAACCACATGAGACCACATGAAAGCTATGATCAAAAAAAAGCATAGACACCATCTTTCAAGAAATTCTCAAGGAAAATTGCCCCGATATTCTAGAACCAGAGAGCAAAATAGAAATTGAGAGAATTCACAAATCACCTCTCAAAAAAGATCCCAAAAAGAACACTCCTAGGAATATCATAGCCAAATTCCAGAATTCCCAGGACAAGGAGAAAATACTACAAGCAGTCAGGAAGAAATAATTTGAGTGTTGTGGAAACGCAGTCAGGATAACACAAGACCTAGCAGCTTCTACAATAAGGCATCAAAGGGCGTGGAATATGATATTCCGGAGGTCAAAGGAGCTAGGGCTAAAACCAAGAATCACTTATCCAGCAAAACTGAGTATAATACTCCAGAGGAAAATAGGGTCATTTAATGAAATAGAGGATTTTCAAGCATTCTTGATGAAAAAACCAGAGCTGGACAGAAAATCTTCTTACAATAAGCAAGAGAAGCATGAGAAGGTAAACAGGAAAAAGAAATCATAAGGAACTTATTAAAGTTGAACTATTTACATTCTGACATGGAAAAATGATAATTGTAACTCATAAGAGTTCTCAGTATGAGGATAGTTGAAAGGAATATATATGTATATATATGTATACATACATATATATGTATGTGTAGGAGGATATATGTGTATATAAATATATATGTGAGTGTGGGCATATGTATGTCATATGTATGTTCATGTATACATAGAGGGCACAGGATGAGTTGAATATGAAGGGATGATATCTAAAAAATAAAATTCAGAAGTGAAAGGAATTTATTGGGAGAAGGAGAAAGGGAGAGATAGAGTAGGGTAAATTATCTCATATAAAAGAGGCAAGAGAACACTGGTACAATGGAAGGGAAGAGCAGGAAGGTGAAAGGGAATGGGTCAACCTTATTCTCATTGAATTTGACTTAAAAAGGGAATAATGTACACACTCAATTGGGTATCTTACCCTACAGGAAAATAAGGGGCTATGGGATAAGAGGGAGGATGATTGAAGGGAAGGCAGATTGGGGGAGAGGGTAGTTAGAAGCACACACTTTTGAAAAGGGACAGGGTCAAAGTAGAAAATAGAATAAGTGAGGGGTGGGATAGGATGGAGGGAAATATAGTTAGTCTTTCACAATATAACTACTATGGAAATTATTCGGGTAACTACACATATACAACCTATATTGAACTGCTTATCTTCCCAGTGGGGGTGGGTGAGGAGGGAAGAAGGGGGAGAAATCTCTTTTAAAAACATGTTTTTTTTTAAAAAAACATTTGTTTTTTACATGCAACTGGGAAATAAGATATACAGGCACTGGGGTATAGCTATGCATCTTGCCCTACTAGAAAAGTTAGGGGGGTGATGGAGAGGATATAAGGGAGAACAGATTGGGGGAAGGGGTATTCAGTAGGCTTGCTATTTTGGGGTGGGGGTAGGGGAAAG
>CM053586.1:245231653-245249649 GCA_028646515.1 Pseudochirops corinnae
CTTTGTTTGTGCAGAAACTTTTCAATTTAATGTACTCAAGGTTATCTATTTTGCATTTTGTAATGCTCTCCAATTCTTCTTTGGTCATAAAGTCCCAAATTGTTATTTCTAAAACACAGGGTGACCATAACTCCTTATCCCACATTCTCCACAGAAGCACAAAAGAAGATAAGCTTGAGGGCAGAAATAACTTTTATTTTTTCATTTGTGCCCACAGTACCTAGAACAAGGTCTAGAATAGTGCCTAGAACAAAAGAGATGACCCATTAACACACACAATCATTTACTTGAAAGTCCAAAGCCCTAGAATAAAATTCAAACTCCCTTTTATCCAGGTTGATATTTGAAGCCTTTCACAAAAGGGCTCCAATCTACTTTGTAGAAAGACTGACAGAAGAGAGATAGAGAATTTAATTAAGTGCTTTATAGGTGGTAGGAACTGTGCTAATCAAACCTTGGGAATACACATGTAATAAAGTAAGACAGTTCTTGCCCTCAAGAAGTTTACATTTTAGTTGATGTTTTTAGCACAAGACGTTCTAGCTCTTATCTCCATGTCTGTAGCCCATATCTGAGAATAAGTCTCCTCCTCACAGAAAACCTAGTTGCCTTTAAGGCCCAGCTCAAGAGCTAAATACCCTAAGGAGTATTTTTAGACCCTCTCAGTTGTTAGTACTCTCCCCTCACAAAATTATTTTTTATGTTATATTCTTTCATTTTTTTCTATTGTATTAAGAGGCAACCTGGAGCTACTAGTGATGAACTGACCTTTGAATCAGGAAGACTAGCTGTGTGAACAAGGGCAAATCTCTTAATCTCTTAATTAGGCAGGCATCTAAGACACCAAGTGATGAATAAGTTGCTGATCTATGATATCGATGGGAGGAATTTCCACAACAGAAGTTCCTTAGGCCTATGAAATCAAAGGTCTGCCAAATCCACACCCTACCCTGCTAAGTACTTATTTGTGTTCATGTTATTTCTTCTCAATAGAAGCTATTTGAGGGAGAGGATAATTTTGTTTTGGTCTTTGTAGTCAATGCTATTTGAATACTCTATTTTCAGTTCTATAATAAAATGAATAACTGACACAAAATCTAGAGACAGTAGTATGGTATGGTGGAAAGAACCCTGGCCTTGGAGTCAGTACCCCTGGGTTCCAATTCTCCCTCTGTCACTCACTACCTGTGACCTATGTGACCTTGGGTAAATGACTTCATGTCTCTGGCTTTCTGAACTGTAAAGAGGAGATGTCCAGGTAGCATCTAAGGTTTCTTCTAGCTCTAAATCTATGATCCTAGGAAATAAAATGATTCAGACTTACTGATAAAGAAATTGCTTGAAATCAACCACCATTTCTCTCCTTATAAATTATGAAAGAGAATGTAAGAGGAAACAAGCAGAACAAGAGAAAATCTCATTTGTTTCTGCTAATGTGGTATATGATTTTATTTTAAATGGTTCCTAAAATGCTATTTTTATTGCTTAGATCCAAAGAACTGCTGTGGAAGCATCTGACTGTTTACTTTGTTTTATTTTTTATTTTTATTTTTTTGTTCACTTTGTTTTAAATGAGGATTATCCAGTCATAAAGAATTGGGAATTAAATCATGCTGGAGAATGGGCTGCTCTAATAAAATTAGGCAGCTGATGAGGGACTGAAGACAACTTTAGCTTAATGTTGGCTGGGAGACAGAGAGAATACAGATTGCTAGCACAAAGATTTATGTGAGAAAAGAGCTCTCTTAGTTAACTAGAAAGTGTTAGATAAATGAGCTATTATTATTTAGTAGTCCTTAGTCCAACTGCTACCCAAAGAGAATCCACTCTACTATCATATCTTCAAATGGCTACCCAACCTGTGCTGGAAGACCTCTGATAAGGGAAAATCTACTGCCAACTCAGTTTAAGTACTAGGGAGAATTTTGGTTTTGAAGGTGATGAAATATATGGATATATATATATACACACACACATATGTAGACAGACAGACACACAGTTATTTTAAAAAAATACATATATATACACATATATATATATACATTCCTAAGATTAGTTTATAGGTTCAATACAATTCAGCCTAACCAACATTTTTGGTATCATACAATAACTGATGTTTATATTGGCAATTTAAGATTATAAAATGTTGAAATACTTCTTGAGTTAAAAAAATTAAATTATGTGTAGCTTAGTCTTAAGTACTTTTATTGCCTTTTTAGAAAATGTGGGGGGCAGTTTGGTGGTACAGTGGTTAGAGCACTGGCCTGGAGTCAGGACTTGAGTTCAAATGCTGCCTCAGACACTTGACACTTAGTAGCTGTGTGACTGTGGGCAAATCACTTAACCTCGACTGCCTCACCAAAAAAAAAAAATTGTAATAAATGCAGTTAATTGGCATAGTACAAATAATGCAATTACTGCAAAGATATAGAAATGTGTCACACTTTATACATCCCTTCAAAGTTTCACAATCATTATCTCTTTTGAGTCTTACAACAATTCTGTGAGGTAGGTAGGTCTCATAAAATTTTTTATATTCTGAAGAAATTAAAACTCAATTTTAGATAAGATGCCTAAGTTCACAGCCAGTAAGTGGCAAAAGTGAAATTAACCAGAACAGGTGAATTCAAGTCTAGAACTTTTCCCACTATACTATGATCCTCTTATGGAAATACCTTTGTTTATCCAACTACTCTGACTAACTATGAATTTACTGTAGTTTTACTTGGAAACTGTATTTTAGACAGGTATATGTGAGAAGTGCTGGCTCAGGTTCACAACAATAGAAAACTTCAGCTCTCCAAAACTATTATGAAATGAGTCATTAAGAGATAAAAGAGTTTTCTAAGTTGAGGTTTTACCATATAAACACCCAAACTTTTATTTTAACCATTTCCAGCAGAAATCTCTCCAAAATGTAATAAGCTGATGATACCAAACATAATGTGGCCTTAAAGTGAGAAGATTGAATGGCTTTTCTCTTCTCAGTTATCAACATGAATATCAAATGCAATTGTCTGGAAAGCAATGGTACTCACAGGACCTACTGAGGTGGGTTAAGCTACTTGTTGCCCACATTAAGCTCTCAGACCACCCACTCTTTTGAATTTGTGCATTTGTTTTTAATAGTTTTTCTTCAGCTTACCTTGCTATGAACTGTTACTTTTCAATGTCAGCATGTCTGCAATAAGAAGTCCTTTCTAATGTGTACTTTTTCTAACCTTCTGTAGTTTAGATATAATTCTTAGTATTGTAACAAAAATAAAAAAAAAAACTACCCTTGAGAGAGGCTCCAGGAAATGATAAATTAAGGGAATGGATCTAAAGCACAAACTTTGTGATATCATTTTGGTTGAATACAACACCTCTTTTTAACTATCACTGATTTTTAGCTGTATTTTGAATGGGAGATGTTATAACTCTCCTTTTTCTGGACAGTCATATGTTGACATTCATGGTTTTGGTTATTTGTCGGTTGGCCATCAATAATTAAACGGAAATTTTTAGAGATTTGTAGAAAACTGCAGAAAATCACAGATGACACACATACGTACAGAAAATTTTAAAAAAATCAGTAAGTCATAAATGTATAACTAGTTTATTATTTACTACCATAAGCATATATACATAAATTTATTATAAACAGTTACATTTACGAACTCTCTCTCTTTCTGCCATTAAGACTCAGTCACATGACTTTCTCTCATAGTAATCTTTGTATCTTGTGCTTTTTGTAGAAGGAAATCTGTGAAGTAGATGCTGCAGCTACATCAGCTGCTGTGAAGACTGCACAGTGTGCAAGATACTAATTTCCCTCATATAGAAACTGCAACTTTTTTATGGGTGCAATGTGTTGTTTTACTTGGCTTGTGCATTAAATAAATAAGACCAGATTATTAAAAACAAAAGTTTAGAGAGGCCTAGAGTAATTAGAGGTTTTCCATATTTGTGGAGGTCCTACATCCCTAACCCTCATGAATGTCAGGGGACAACTGTATCTGTGAATTTTCCAAATAAAAAATTTCATAGGGCACTTACCTCATCAATGTATGGTTTCACTAATACTTGTCCAACTAAGGCTTCTGCATCTCGTGTCTTGTCAATTGTAGCATAAGTCCTCAAGCAATGACGTATTATGTCAACGTTAGATGTCTGGAGACCTTCTAACAGAAGTCCTTCCAGTGATTGTTGCAACATGGCTGTAATACCTGCTATACGCTATAAGAAAGAAAAAAATAGCAAAATACAAGCCCTCAAACCTCTGGGTTACAATGATTTTTTTTTTTTACAATGCTTCTTACCCCAAGAAACCATAATATAGCCAAAGTCAACAATGCTACTCAAATTTCTGGAAAAACAAACAAGAATTTCACATACAAAATAGAGGGAAGAGCAAAATTTTTTAAAAAAAGAATCATTATAGATTGAAAGATTTGGTCAAGAACTTTCAAAAACTAAAGTTGGCCACTTTTTCGATGATATGTAACTGTTACATTAAATTTGTTCTTCATATATTTGTATGGTGCATTATAATTTTTTTAAAAAATTCATATACACTATATCATTCAATCCTAATAGCCACTTGGGGTTCAGGAGGACAAGCAGAATCTCCATTTTTTTCAAAAGCTTCAAGAGGCTAGTAATAATAATAACTGTTGGAATTTACCAAGTTCTTTAAGATATGCAAAGATGAGGATGTTGAGGCTGAAAAAAAGTTAAGTAACTTGCCTCGGATCACACAGACAGTTAACGTTGAGGCAAGACTGATTTCAGCTCTTTCTGATTCCATGTCTAACACATTGTGCCATATAGTTAAATCACCTGCTAAAGATCAAGTGTACTAAGGAATGTGACTAAAATGAGGAGCCAGGTCTTCTAAATCCAAGCGTGGATTCTGTTTACACACCACAGTTCCTCTCCAGAGGCATCATTAGGGAATTAATAAACTCAACTAAGTACATTCTTAAATACATTAATGTCTTAAATTTCCTAAACCCATGAAAATCAAAATGATACTTACTGGTCTCACTTTATCCAAAAGAGGCATTCCTTTGCTTTGAACAGCATGAAATTGTAACTGGTTAAATTCTGTGGCAATTCTCTCTAAAATCTGCCCAGTCAAAAGTGGGCTAAAAAGAAAACAATTAAAGGAAAACTTTCTAATACATAAAATGTAACTAATTCATTGTGTTTTCTCATATTTGCTATTTTAAAAAAATATCTGTATTGTTACTTTAGTTAGTTTAAAAAATTATTCCAAACTTAGTGACTATCAAAGATATGAATACACAAAAATGAAAAATGATTACACACAAAACTGTAAACACTATTATTTACAACTTGTATTTTAAAATGTAGATGTTAACATTGAGAAAATACTCCTAGATCCTCTTCTGGGCATTTTTCCAAATTTTATGACTATTAAAAATATTATTATATAATTTGCCTTGCATAGTTGTAGTCAATGTATATAGTAATATTTTTCTTTTCCCATATCCAATGATCTTTTTCTATATCCTACCGTTTAAAAGGCTAAACTTGAAAATTATTTCCCTTTCTCTGAATCTCTGATTGCTGAGAATCAAGGATGTGTAGAGCATTATGTTAGAACATACGGTAAATGGCAAAGGAATAGCCTATAGTTCTACCCCCTGACACCCTGGACTGAACTGTAGAGGAGTAACTGAACAGAGATTAAGGCTAGAACTAGGATTTTAGACTATAAAGTGAACTACTTTCAGATTTCTACATGTTTCTGCACCCAAAATTGGACAAAATATCAGATCTGGTCTGTCCAGGGCATAATAACCTTTTTCATTCAAAGAATCATAGCTCTAGAGTTGGAAGGGTCATCTAGTCCAACTCTGGACATTAGACTTCTGTTAACAGTGCTAAGACTGCATTAGCTTTTTCAGTGGCTCCGTTATACTGATGACTTACAGTTACTTAAATCCTCTTATGGTTTTCACATTTTTGCCTAAGTCCTATTTCCCTATCCCTATACTTTTTTTTTTTCATTTTTACTTTTTTTGCTTTTTGTAGGGGAGAGGGCAGGACAATTGGGGTTAAGTGACCTGCCCAAGGTCACACAGCTAGTAAGTGTTAAGTATCTGAGGCTGGATTTGAACTCGGGTCCTCCTGACTCCAGGGCCGGTGCTCTATTCACTGCACCACCTAGCCGCCCCCTTATTCCTATACTTTTGCAATTGATTTCTTGAGTCTGAATATAGCACTTTATGTATTAATATGAATTTCATTGGATTTGGCTAGACTAACAGCAGTCATGGAGCTGGGATGTCTTGGTTTATCTTGTCTCTGACACATACTGGCTGGGCAACCCTGGGTATGTCATTCTATCTCTCAGTGTCTCCACATAACTCTACAGGAAACTAAATTAGAGAGAAGTCACCAATACGCACTGGTGGAGGAAATATCCTCTCCAGGAAAATAATAGGTCCAAATAATAAAGCAAAAACTGATAATGGTAATATGACAAGTTCTTTCCTTGCCTGGTTCTTAAGACGACTTTGCTAAACAGTCATTTAAAAAGTCATAAAAATCTTCCTGGTTGTAACCAGTGTTTCACTTATTTTTTTTCCCCTTCACTATCTTCTCATTCTTAACTTCAATTTGTGCAAAATCTTTTCCATTCAAGAGTGATAATAACAATAATGATAATAAATATCCTGGAGTTCCCAGGTCAAGGAGAAAATATTTTAAGCAGCCAGGAACAATTTGAATATTGTGGAAACACAATCAGGATAACACAAGATCTAGCAGCTTCTACATTAAGGAATCGAAGGGCTTGGAATATGATATTCTGGAGATCAAGGGAGCTTGGATTAAAATCAAGAATTACCTACCCAGCAAAACTGAGTATAATGTTTCAGGGGAAAATATGGTCACTCAATGAAATAGAGGATTTTCAAGCATTCTTGATGAAAAAACCAGAGCTGAACAGAAAATCTGACTTTCAAATACAAGAAGCAAGAGAAGCATGAGAAGGTAAACAGGAAAAAGAAATCATAAGGAACTTATTAAAGCTGAACTCTTTACATTCCTATGTGGAAAAATGATAGTTGTAACTCATGAGACTTTTCTCAATATGAGGATAGTTGAAGGGAATCTGTATACATACATATATATGTATATCTAGGAGGGTGTATGTGTGTATAAATACATGTGAGTATATATGTGTGTACATGTATACACAGACAGAGGACACAGGATTAGTTGAATAGGAAGGGATGATATTTAAAAAATAAAATTAAGACGTGAGAGAGGAATACAATGAAAGAAGGAGATAGGGAGAGATAGAATAGGGTAAATTATCTGATATAAAAGAGGCAAGAGAAAACTGTTACAATGGAGAGGAAGAACAGGAAGGCAAAAGGAAAAGGGTCAACCTTAACTCTCACTGAATTTGGCTTAAGGAGGGAATAACATACACAGTCAGCTGGGTATCTTACCCTCTAGGAAAGCAGGGGGGAAGGGGATAAGAGTGGAGATGATAAAAGGGAGGGCAGAATGGGGGGGAAGGTAGTTAGAAGTACATACTTTTGAAAAGGGATAGGGTCAAAATATAAAATACAATGTGTAGGGGCAGGATAGGATGGAGGGAAATATAGTTAATCTTTCACAATATATCTATAAACATTTTGCGTAACTACACATGTACAACCTATATTGAATCACTTATCTTCCCAGTAGAGGTAGGTGATGAGAGAAGAAGGGAAAGAATCTGGAATGTTAAAAAAAAAAAAATTTTTTTTTTTTTACATGCAACTGGCACTGGGTATAGAAATCCATCTTGCCCTACTAGAAAGTCAGAGAGGGCATCGGGAAAGATGTTAAGGGAGAGCAGAGTGGGGGAAGAGGTATTCAGTAGGCTAGCTATTTTGGGGTGGGGGAGTAGAAGAAAGACAGGGGGAAAATTTGTAACGTGGAAATGAATGTTGAAAACTAAAAATAAACAATATTTTTTAAAAAAAGTCCTTTGACTCTGCCCTCTCCTTTTCCCACATCCAGTAAGTTGCTGAGGCCTGTAAATTTCACCTCTGAAGGTTACATCTGTCCCCTCCGTCCCATTCCCACTACTACTACCCTAAAGCAAAGCCTTTGTTTCTCACATGGACTACTGTGACAGACTTCTAAATTGTCTCCTTACTTCTAGCTTTCTCCCCAATCCAATCTATCCTGAATTTGACTCCCAGAATCATGTTACCAATTCACTCCAACCATATCATTAACAGCTCAAAAACTTTTCAGCAAGTCTTCATTTATAAACAGAATTAAATACAAATTCCATAGCACTGAATGTTCTCCTTAATTTGGCTTCAACTATATTTCCAGACCTATTACATACTACTTCCTCTTCATATACTCTTATATTCTAGTAAAGACAGTCTATTCCTCATTCCTGACTCCTAATACATCTTTGCCAACTGAAATCCTCTTCCTTCAAGACTCATCTCAAGTATTTTCTCCTAAAAGAAACTGTTAGCATAAATGGAGGCAAGTCATTGACCCATTCACTGACATGTTATCTTACTGACAGAAAAGTGCCTCAGTTACTTTTTTGTTAAATTTCACTTACAATGTTACTATCCAGATTTTGTCTACACTTATCACATCCTAACCTGCATATAATAATTTATAAATGTCTTACTGCCCTGTAAGTCTGAAAAAATACTTGCAGATGAGGACTGTGTTAGATCCTAACTGATTATATCCCCAAGACCTACCATGGTACCTCACCCATGGTATTAATTGCTCAATAACAGACACCATTCCCAAACCAGGGGTTGGAAAAGGAAAAGACGACAATCAAGTTATCTCAAGCAAAAGGGATAAAAAGGCAGAAGACGAACTAGGTTACTAAAATTAGAATAATTATTTTATTTGATATTCTACAAATCCCATCAAAGGAAATTTAATGCATAGTAATTTTCAGCAGAATTATTACAAGCAAGATAAAATGACAATTTGCCACAAGAATACCACTAGGCCACTCACTCCACCAGCACTCGTGGTCCTTACTATAATTGCTTGCAATAAACAATTAAGTCCTAAAATAGCAATCACCTAAAATTAGAAATACAGGATTTTTCCTGTACCTCTAGGGCAGAGGAGACATAGTAGTTTGACAAAGGCTTTGCTTTCCCAATATCCTCTAGCTTGAAAATGTTTTCCATTCTCAAAACTTCTCCCTTTTGAAAATAGGAAATAATCAGTGTTTTGTCATAGGTTTTCATGGCCAAATAACTTAGAGGCCAGCCTAGGAAGTGATAAACCTCTCTATACTTAGTTAAAATAATCCTCAGGCAACTGACACCATCTGAGGATACAGAAATGAAATCTAACAATCAAAGGGAAGAAGGAAGCCACTGCTAGCCCCCATTACCATACTGCACCTCCACTCTGTAACCAATTATGCTGCCCCTCAACCCTATGATGTCACCTACCTGTTCTTTGTTCTGTACTCCCCAAAACTTACAAAAGTGGAGCTGTTGGTCTGCTCAGGGTCTTTGGCAGAAATTAAGGCAATCCATTGACTCATTTATTGACAGGCAGCATGTCCCTGTTAATAAATGTTATCTTGCAATTTTAATTCACAAGTATTAATTCATGAGATGTTCTACTTTATTTAAACTGTTTTGTCTTATTTTAACAACTTAGTTATAATTACTACATCTTTTGCATAATTCTTTTGTGTACAGACTGGAAGGTTAAGGAGATCTGTGGATAGTTATTAATTCATCATCATTCAGGTCAACAGAAATGAAACTGAACTATAACCAAGACCTTTAGGTACAGTTGTAAATTAATGAAGATGCTACTATCTTCTTAGTCACTCCGGCTCAGTCCTGACTCCTCAATCTCAGTCACCACACAAATCTAACGTACTGTCAAGTCTTATACATATCTCTATGTATCTATTGGCTTCTCTCCCCTTACATAGCTTCCACAATGGTGTATCACCTAATGCCTGGACTACAGCAATTATCTTCTGGTTGGTCTCCCTGCCTAGAATCTTCTGCATTCTAACCTATGCTGACTTCTAGTGATTAAAATTTCTCTAAATGTACACATTGGCCAGAGGTGCCACTGAATACTCATTAGATTGGCAAAGTTGACAAAAAAAAGAAAATGCCAAATGCTGGAGGAGTTATGAGAAAACAGGTATACAAATGAATTGCTGGTGGAGCTGTAAACTTCTCGAACCATTCCAGAAAGCAATCTGAACTATGCCCACGAGACTATTAAATTGTGTACATTGTTCGATTCAGTGATATCACTACTAGATTTATACCCTAAAGAGATCAAAGACAAAGGAAAAGGACCCATATGTATAAAATTAGTTATAGTAGCTCTTTGATGATGGCAAAAAAATGGAAACTGAGGGAAAGCCCATCAATTATGGAATGGCTGAACTAATTATGGTATATGAATGCAATGCAATACTACTATGCTATAAGAAATGATGAAGAAGGTTTCAAAGAAACCTAGGAAGACTTGTATGAACTCATACAAAATAAAATGTGCAGAACAAGGAGAACAATTTATATAATAACAACAATATTAAAAAGGGAAACAACTTCGAAATAGTTAGGAACTCTAATCAGCAAAATAACTACAACTCTTTAGAGGACTCATCATCAAACATGCTACCTATCTCAAGATAGAGACATAAGGGACTCAGTGCAGACTGAAGAATATTTTTTTAATGTGTCTCAGGCAGGAATTCTTTTGTTTGACTATATATACTTGTAAAAGGTTCCCCCTACCCCTTGCTTTCTAATGGGTGAGGGAGGGAGAAATGAGAAGAAAAGAATCCAGAAATTTAAAAAAATAAAATTGAATTTTTAAAAATGCACATAATTGGATATCAAACCAAGCTCAACAATCTTTATCACTTGCTTTTAAAAAAATGTCCATTCCTTAATATCTATTATCTCTCATATTTTCCATGATTCCTCAAAGATCACTGACTGTACTTCAATGACTGATTCCGTAACATCTTTTTAGCATCCTGTATATATTTCATCTAAGCTGGAAAAGAACTTTTTTTAAAAAAGTTACTAGATTTTTTTTGCAATTCCCTCACATATCTTGTCCTTCAATTCCCTTTTGCATCTTCTACAATACAAAATCATTCTCTGACAAACATAAAAACAAAAAAATTTGAGTAATCTGCTTTCTTTCAGCTATCAAGCAATTTCCTCATTTACTTCAAATGGCAATACTGTTACCTGACCAGTCTTTTAGTTTTTTTGCCCCTCTTACCCTGAATACACCTAAAATTGTTCATTTAAAAAAAAAAATTTTTCACATCTCAGCTCAATCTTGGCTTTATCTTTCCTGACAACTGTTGAAGCTCCCTTGTAGTCTTTTGTACTGTTCTGTGGCTATGTGCTCCTGTTTTCTATCTCTTGTCCCTGACTTCCTTGAAAATGATCTTGAAGATCTTTCTGTTAACTACAGTAGTCTTATTTAGATCCCTGACCTCAAAATAATACATTAAAATTTTTTTAAAGGTAAAATACCCAGAGACATGGCACAACATGATCTCAGAGTCAAGAAGTCCCAGGTTCAAGGTCCCACCTTTGATACACACTGGTTTATATGACCCTGGGAAATTCACTTAGCCTCTCTTAGTGTTTGAAGGTAAATCTCTAACATGATTAAAAACAGCAGAATAGTTGCTAATCTACATTTGTAAAGAGAGTTTCCTATGTACAAGTTCCTTATTCCAATGAAAACACTGGTCTAGCCCCAAAGTGCAGAAGTCAGGCATCATATTTACCAAACTGTGAAAACAGCTAGAACCACATAGGATAAGACAGCACTGATGGATTGTCAACTGCACCTTTGGAAAGACCACTAACACTGATGAAATCATGGACCCACTGGAGTATATTATCATTATTGTTCCTTGTCAAAATTATTTCCAGTTTTATCATCAGAACTTTCCAGTTGTATCACAAGAATTTCACTCTCAAAATTTTCTATCCCTCAAATTATCTTTACTTTTAAACTCTTTCCCACAGAATCATATCCATCTTTTCTCTATTCTCTGAAGGTGTGAGAAAATGTATGCTTACTTTGGTACAATTGACGAAGAGTTAAAATACTCAAACACTTAAAAATAATCTTTTCCTACAGGTCCTTTAGTTAACTACACTTATCAAATACCCACTAAGTGAAATAGTCATGTCCCTAAATACTGTAAGATGATGCTATAGATTAAATTGAAGGCACTTTATTCACTGCCCTTGAGAAGTTTATAACACAATGAGAGAAACATGACTAATACATCTAAAAAAGACAAAGAAAAATCAAGTGCAAGGCTTAGGAAGTAGCAGTTAAAGTATGTTTTCTAAAGATCTTACATATATTAAAGGTTTGGTCCAGGAGATCCAGCAACAGAATGGCAAGAATACAAGAAACAATGAGCATGCCAGCATTTTTATATCATCTTTTAGATATAGGTCCCATATCCATTTGGAATTTACTGCAGTATATGATGCAATACAGTATTCTTAATGAACAGTGGGCTACTGAATTCAAGTGCTACTGATTCTGTTGTAATGATTAACTTTTTTATTTTTTTAATCAATAACAAATCATTTTGTGGAAGCAGATAAACCAGCTCCCATTCCCTCTTCTTGAAATATTAAAACATTTAAAAATTATACTAGTCTAAAGCCTACTGAGTAATCTGGATGAGAAACCTTATCAGACATCTTTAACTATCAATTTGAAAACAACATCCTTCTCTCTCACTAGATCAACTTAGGAAAAGACTCAGCACTGAAGTAATTAATAAGAGGAAGAAGCCTTTGAATGATCCATTTTGACTGGATTAAGCTACTGATCCCACCTAAGAGAAGGAAGATATTCCTTTGATAACTTCAGGTAATGGAAATTAGGATGGTATGAACCAACTGGAAATGAGAATCCCTGAATTGAGTGGTCAGTGAAGGATGGCTTTAGGAAAACAATTCTCCAAAGACGTGGCAGAAAATTAAGTGACTACTGACCTGTTTGATGCAGCAAACTGTTAACTGAATTGTTACCTAATCTTTGGACCTTTTGATTAATCTTGACTATGAAATATTCCTTGTACAAGAATCCAATTAAATTGGGCCTTCAAAAT
Source organism: Pseudochirops corinnae (assembly GCA_028646515.1). NCBI lineage: Eukaryota > Metazoa > Chordata > Mammalia > Diprotodontia > Pseudocheiridae > Pseudochirops > Pseudochirops corinnae. The sequence goes on from CM053586.1 coordinate 245,244,813, forward strand.
GACTTGCTATAAAGATATCCAATGGTAAAAAAAAAAACTTTGTCAATTTGGATATTTCTTGCTTTCAACAGAAAAATACTTATATTTGGAATAATCTAAAAATAATAAAAATTGTTTCCGGTAAGCCTTGTGTCTGTAGTGCAGACAGTTCTTTGACAGTTCTGATGATTACTGTTTTATAATACAGTGTAAATTTTGCTGTCATTTTGTCTCTATGTCTTTGGTAGTTTGACAGGTGTAAGATAGAAGTATAAATTAATTGAGGTAGTAGTTTCATCTTTATTATATTGCCTCTGCCCAACCATGAATAATGTCTATCAATTTTCAAATGTTCCTTTACTTTCATATTTTGTAAATGTATTTATGTCTTGACTATCTTGATAGACTGATTCCTTTATATTTTATATATTTTGTAACTGTTTTGAATGAAGTTTCTCTGTAATTTCTTTCTGGTTGGTATTAATGTTATAAGGAAATATTGATGAGGAGAGGGAGGATTTTGTATCCTCCCACTTTCCTGAAGCTACTAATTATATCTCAACTTTTTTTTTTTCTGATTCTCTGGGGTTTTCTAAATAAACCATGCTGTCATCTAAAAAGAGATGATTTAATCTCTTTACTGTTATTTATTCCTTTAATTTCATCTTCAATTCTTTATTTTCACTTCCAATTGGGTGTCAAGTCCTGTCAATTCTACCTTTCTAACTTTTAGCTGTGTATGCCCCCTTTTCTCTTCCAACATGGCCACCAGCCTGGTACAGGTCCTTGTCACCTCATACTTAGACTACTGTAATAGCCTGCTGATTGGTCTCCCTGATTCGAGTCTCTCTCCATTCAAGTTCATCATCCACTCAGTTATCAAACTGATCTTCCTGAAGAGCAGGTCTAAAGTGGAAGGTGTTTTCTCCAGCAGACTACTCTATCATCTCCACTCTCTCACTTATCTTCAATCTCTCCCTGCTATGCTGGGGAGCTTGTGTGGCAGGGTCAGCAATACTTTAAGTGCTATAATTCTTTTTCTACTCAATCTCCATATTCTATCTTCTTTCTTATTATGTATATAAGAACACAGTTTTGCTCTATAGGATTGGTTAACTACACGTTATCCTTTCTCACTCTGAGCATACTGTTTGCCATAGAATAATACAAACACTAAGTTCATACTAAGCACAAGGCACTCTGCTAAGTATTAGGAATACAAAGAAAAAGAAAAAGAAAAAAGAAAAAAACAGCTCCTGTCATGCAGGTATACATTTATACCTTTTTTAGGAGCTTTGTGTATTGAAAGTTTATGTTGCCTTAAACACTATGGATGAAAACTCACTTTACTACACCTATGGCAGTTAGGTGGCACTGTGGATAAGTAGTTGGAATGGGAATCAGGAAGACCTGAGTTCAAATCTAACCTCAGATATTGAGTACCTATGTGACCCTGGGCAAGTCAAAAGAGATATTCCTTAACAAGAGATTAGGAATTTAAATGGGTATATGTTGCAGGGATTTGGTACTTGGAGAAATGTCTACCTCTAAGAGAGTGATATGCCTCCAAGGACAGCATTCTGATTCAAGAGAAGAGAATTAGGGTTCCTGGGGCCAGATGACATCAGGAATGATGGAAGGGCATGGACCCAGAAAAGAGATTTCATGGAAAATAAGAAAAAAAATTATCATGCATGAAGAATACAGAGACTAGAGAATTATAAATAAGTATAACTACCATGAATCATAGAATAAAAGTCTAGAATAGACAAAACTGTATCGCCTGGGTCCACTACAAATTTATGGTGCTGAGCCCTCCCTGCGGCAAAGCAATCCTTTTATATCTCCCTAATTAATGCACTTTCCCACTTATCAAAGCAGTTCTTCCAAATCTTTTCATCTTTCCTCAAAACTCCCATGACTTCCCCTTTCCCCATTCTCTCAGCTGAGAACCTTGCCTCAGAAAATTGAGGCCATTCACCAAGAGGTCCTTCTTCCCTCCTCTTCATCTCCTATCAACATGATGCCTTCTTCCACTATCTTCATTTTCATCCCTGTCACAAGTGAAGAGATGGCCATGGGAAATCCTGCCTTCTCTAGCACATAATCCTATCATCTCCACTCTTACTTATCTTCGATTTCTCTCTGTCTACTGGTTGTTTCCTATTGGTTTACAAACATGCACATGTCTCTTCCAGTCTCAAAAAACTTTCATCTGATCCCTGTCAACTAGCTATCAACCCAAACCTTTCCTCCCTTTTAACTCCTTGGCAAGAGTGCCTCCACTTACTTTTCTTTCACTCTCTTCCTAATTCCCTACAATCTGGCTTCTGATCTCATCATTCAACTGAAAATGACCTTTCCAAAATTAGTAATAATTTCTTGATTGCCAAATTTAATGGCCTTTTCTCAGTCCTCATCATTCTTTATCTATCTGCTGACTCTGACCAGCAGATCATCATCTTTTCCTTGATATTCTCTTCTCTCTAGGTTTTTGGATTAGTACTTAAAATTGGTTCTACTGGTTCTCCTACCTTACCTATCTGATTGCTCTTTCATTGCTGGATCTTCATCCAGGTTATGCCCGCTAAGTGTTTGTATCCTACAGGGTTTTCAATCCTGTGTCCTCTTCTCCTTCTACACTATTTCACTTAGGGGTTGAAAATAAGGGTTTGAGAACCTATGGGGATAGAATTGCTTTAAAGAAGATTAAACAAAAATAAATGAAGAGACAAAAGTGCTATTTTTATACAGAAAGAGGGGAAAAATCCTAATTCAGAAAAAAAGAATATTAGAGACAAATGGAGAAAAATATAAACCCAACTCTCATAACTTTGTGAAAGCATTAAACAATCCAATATGCAAAAAAGAGTGACAGAGTGGATTAAAAAAATAAAATTAAAAAAGCAAACAACTCAACAATCTGTTGTTTTCAAGAAACTCACCTAGAATAAAAAAAGATATATGAAGAAAGTGTATCTATCCCTCTCAAAGGGGAAAAATCAGGAAACATAAGCACCTCTATAAGATCTTTGGTTTCTTACTTACAAAGAATAACCCAAAGCCATTCTCCTGGTACCAACCAGATACTGATAAGTATCCCATGTAAAGTGACCCTAGTTTTTTATTTCACCCCTGAAATCAGCCAAGAAGGTCTCCCATTCTTTTCCCATTAACTTCACAGATAAGTGTCCATCTCAGGCCAGATAGGTCCAGAGCATCTGACATCATAGATAAAAATCTCTGTTAACTATCTTTGAGTAAATCAAAGAACATTCCAGTCACATATCCTCAACCTGATACTGTGACCAAAAATTTCCAAATATATATTTGGAAGTAGAGAGAGTAGACAAAACTACTTTGTTCCCCCCATTAATTACCATCCTGAAACTCCCAAACAGTAGGGAGCATCTTTAACACATGGCAGAGAGGACCTTTCCTATGCAAAAAAAGAAAGCTTGGAAGCCAATTGTGGAGCTTCCACATGATCCAAATCTGCAGAATTGCTTCAGCATTGCTCCAATCTAGACTCAGATTTGGAAGCCTGCAATATCCCAAGATAGCCAGCTATAAAGAATAACCTCTAATAAATTATCTCTGGATATTTAAGCCTTATATGTGACTTTACTTTTCTCTTCTCTACTGTGAACATTTGGATTACCACACAATCATCTGCTACCAATGTAAGGCACTAAATGGATGGGGAAAACTGAGCAAAGCTCTTTCTCCTTTGAAAATTGTATTTCAGGGAGCCCTCTAATTGTTGAAGTAAATGGGTCTGATTTAGCCTACTACTTTGAGATATAAGTTCACTTGGAAAGAAACATGTTTCAATCAATTAATAAGAAGGCATGTATTAAGTGGTTACTATGTGCCAGTTTCCATTCAAATAGAAATAAAAAGAAAGGTAAAAAGAACCTCTTGCCTTTATTTTTATTTTTTTGCTTTTTTGAGGACAACTGTGCCCAAGGTCTCACAGCTAGTTTTTGTGTTAAGTATCTGAGGCCAGATTTGAATTCATGTCCTCTGGACTCCAGGGCCGGTGCTCTATTCATTGGGCCACCTAGCTGCCCGAGCCACTTGCCTTTAAGGGACTTATATTCTCATGCGAGAGAACATCTGACAAAAACTTTCTGATAAGGAAAAAAGTTCCCCACTGCCTCTAGAATAAAAAACAATATCCACAGCCTGACATTTTAAAAGTTTTTTACAATCTTTCTCTTACAATTACTCTGTACTACTTTTTATTAACTTACTTGTACATGTGGTATATTCCTAATAGAATGTAAGCTTCTTAAGGACAGAAAGGTTTCATTTTGGTCTTCATACCCCTAACATCTTAAACTTAATGTTTGTTAAATTAAACTGAAACACATTGTTTGATTTTTCCCATGAAATTATAATGTGCCTACAAAAGTATGTCCAAACTTAGAAAAGATAAAAATTTTCAAATGACGCACAATTATCTTGCTTTCCAACCATCCCTGTGTCTCCTCAATCTGGAATATCTCTCTGTAAGACCTGCCCCTTTCTTCCATTGGTAAGCTCCTCCTGTGGCTTCCATTTTGTAGAGGGGTCTCAGCGAGTCTTCATTCTCCCTCCTGGCCCTGTTTCTAACTTCTGGACCATAATCCTACGAGAGGTACCTTCATCTCCTCTTTCCCCCTTTTCAGCTCCCTTTTTTCTCCTTATATCCCTGGTCTTTAACACAGTACCTGGCACACAGTAAGTGCTTATTTCCTTCCTTCCTTCCTAAGAAATAAATCCCCCCCCCCCCCACATATGCATGTGTGTAGGTATGTATAAACACATACATATATGTATACATATATACAAACAAGCATATGTGTGTATATAT
>CM053586.1:245250149-245268875 GCA_028646515.1 Pseudochirops corinnae
TATATATATATATATATATATATATATATATATATATATATATATATATATATGTATGTTTTGTGAAAGCCAGGAAAGATGGGATATTGAATTGAAATACCTTCATGCTAAAAATAACACGTGCAAAACCAACATTAAATGCTAAAGAAATTCGACTATGTGAACTAAGGTTCTAATAGCAGGCACAAAACTGCTATGCTGCTAGATAACGCATAAATTCACAGTTTGGCTCTGTTTCAGTCAGGAACCATCCTATGATGGTCCAAAATCTTTGGAATGACACCAGTAATCACCTATTATTTCTGAAGTAATTGGCATAGAGATCACATGGGACCTGGCTAGGATGAATTTCCAACTATACTACAACCCAAATCTTCCAACTTCTGGCAAATTGTTAACAGCAAAAATGTATTCAATGTCATCTGAATACATTTTGTGCTTTGCTCCCTCTGCAACTCTGCTCTCACGATAGTCCTTCCCTAGAATTTCTTTCCCGTTCCTTTCTTCCTAGGCAAAGGCTGCTACATCTTTAAAATCCAACTTAATCATATCTATTCTGTGTTTACTGACCAATTCAACTGGAAGTAATCACTTCTTCCCTTAAAATCTGATAGAATTTACTCTATGTACCCCTTATCAGATGTTTATGACCCTCCTGCTTGGTATTACATTGTTATGTACGTATCTTGCCTTCTCAACTTGACTACTGAAGGTAAAAACTACACACTATATTTCTTTATATATACCTGACAGTACCTGGCACTTAGTAGATAATCAATAAAAATACTGTTACTTAAGGACCAAGAGGAGCTGTCTTATTCCTATATATTTTATGTCAAGACATTCAAGAGAACTCTTAGTATCAGTAATATAATCTTGGAAGTAGTGGACACTTTAGCTTAAATATTAGTTTTTGCTCTTTTTTAAGTAAGCCACAACTTTTATAATTGTGATAAGCTAATTATGATTGATAGTATAGTTTAAAAAATTCATGGGCACATTTTGAAAAAACTTATCTTACATATGTTTACCTGCTTGCTTCTAATGAAGATGTCTCCTTAGAATTTTGGGAATTTAATATTTTTTCAATTTTCTCAACTGAGCGAATAACTTGAATAAGTCTCAACACACACATCTGTAAAGAATAAAGCAAAAGAGTAAAAAAGAAATCTTTCATGATATTTTATCTTTGCTACCTTATTTCCTGGGTCTAAACTCAGGAGAAGACTTAAAAGGTAATGTTTGTTCAGTCAAAACTTTTGAGTTATGAATGGTTTTCTATGTCTTAAAATTTGTCGCTGAAAACACAAAGAAATATTAAGATTGACTATCGAGAACAAATACAATGCCTTGCTTTATTACAGCACAATACAGGAGGCTTACTGTAACAAATGCTGACATTACTTATTCCTCAAATTTTCTATCCTCGCTCCTTTCCCCTCCCTCATTTTCTACCCATGAACTTTTTCCTCTGCCTTACCTTTTCTGAGATTCCTCAATTTTAATTTCGCTTATTTTCTTGTTAGATCTTTCTCTTTACGCATATATGCACTAAGTATATATCAAGAAGCCTGAACATAACAACCACATTTACATGTATACGTAGGAGTAAAAAGACATAATTTTATAGACAGTTAAGCACTTTCAAAATAGCTGAAACAGGGTAAAGATAAGCAGAAAGGAGTATTTTTCAGGGATAGGTAAAAACAGCCACTTCTTTACAAAAGATCAGTTTTGTGTTCATGGATAAGAGCTAATAAGAACATAATGATGAGAAATAAGTAAACAGACAAGTCTGTCAAGGAAGTCTATTTCCTTCTCAGCTTTAGGAAAGTTTACAAATGTGTGTGTGTATGTGTGTGGGTGGGTGTTCCTCTTTTTTTTTTCCATGGTGGGGGGAATGGTGCTTGTTGGGGAGGGTCCACATCTGTTATTTCACTGGTATAAGGAACTTCCCATGATAAAAAAAGTCCTTTACCAGAAAAGTTTGGCCATCATTTTGCAGTTTTTTATCCACCATATCACACTTTTTAGACCTACAACACCTGTAATTCCCAGGTGGTTTCAAATCCAGGTCCTAACTAGGCCTGAATCCTCGTATCCTTCTACAATCAGAAGACATTACAAGTGTTTAGGTGGTATCACTATAGACATTATATTGATAAGTTAGTCTTTTGTGGAAGATTACTCACAGTATCATCTTTTGGAAAGATCGCTAGATTAGGATGGCAGGCTTGAGTTCTATTCCTAGCTCTGTATTTGCATAACTTTAGATGACTCACTTATCTCTTCTTCCATTTCTTCATCCATAAAATTAAGAAGTCAATACTATCCTGACTCCACAGGTATGTTATTTAACCTCTTCATGTCAGTCTTCTTCTCCGTAAAATGGGATATTATCTGCCGTTCTTAGCTCACAGGGTAGTTGAGCATTTTACAAAACTCAAAGCCCTGTATAACTGTTAGATATTATCATTAATACTAGGAAAAGTGGTAGCCCGAGAGGAGACCTGGGTTCGATTTTAGCTCCAGATCTGCATTAACCAGTTGTGTGAGCTTAGGAAAACCACTTAAATCTATCTCTGAGACTGGACGCTTACTTTCACATACAAAACTGCCACCTGGACTAGATGATTCCTAAAAATTCTCTAATTTTTATTTTATCTGACCTCCTCAAAAAGTTGGTGGAAATGTAAGATTAAACCTATGAAGGTTTTGTTTTTAAAAGCATGGGGACAATAACATAGGGGGAAAGATCTTGAAAATATAAACAATAAGCCTTAGTTACAAAGAAGCCAGAAACTGCTATATTTAAAAAAAAAAAACGAATATGGGTAAGTTAATGAACAAAATAATATGCCAAAAGTCAATATATTTCCTTTGATTATACTCCACCACCATTCTTCTTAAAAGGACTTTTTATATTGGTTGTTTTTTATATTTGCCCATACCTTTTTTTTCCTGATATCCTCTTGTTTAGACATTCGCTCATCAACTGCCTGAATTCCCTCATTGACTGATGACTTAAGGCTCTTAAAAAAAGAGAAAGCAAGACAAGTTAAAAACAAATGAACCTATGGCTGGAACAAATAAGGTATAATATTAGAAGCTTTTTGCTTATTCAGATGCATAACTATGTGCTGAGAGCCTATCTGTCAGCACTGTACCAACTGCTATGAGAACACAAGGTATAAGCTTTATAAGACTGAATATGACAGGCAATAGTAGGGAAATTTGTTACAGGGCAGGGATGCTCTATGATGACAATGGTGTTTTGGGAAAATTAGGATTGATAAAATTAGGGTGATAAGTGGAATAGACCAGGGGAGGAAAAGAGCTAGGAGATTATTCTGATAATCATGGTGGGAACTAGAGTAAAACAAGATGAAAGAACAAATCAAAAGGAGTTCATTACTAGACATGAAGAAAATAAAAAGGTTGTTTATTCAACACATGTTAAACACCTAAAACTGTAACAATGTATGACACTAGGGGAGAAAAAAGATAAATAGACACCCTAATAGAGAATAGTAGGACAAGTACCAAGAAAATAAAATACAAAATAAAATATAAGTACATAAGAAAATAAAGTGGTGTCAGATTAGACAAAGGAGAAATCACTTATTTGGGGTGTGAGTGAGGAATTAGTGGAAGAGGTGATATTTAATTTGTTTTTAGAAGGATAGAATGCAAACAGATTAAGATTTGGTGAACAGGACATTCTAAGATTACGCATAAACCTCAACAAAAAGGGATAAGAAAAGCAAGGATGTGCTCAGTAAGTAGCACATAGAGAATACAGGAGAAGAGGTATGAGATACGGATGGTTTTGTCAAAGCATCAGAGAAAGCAACAATGCCTTTATCCTCCATCATCCTCCACCATCATGAGCAGGAAGGTTAGCAGGGACTACCATTAACACGAAGATCCTTGCCCCTGAATCCTCTCATTCCTTTTCCAAACACTGGCCCCAGGAGACTAGACTCCAATAGCGGATACTTGGGAATTGGATTCACAGACCTCCTTATCCTGGAACATAGAGACACATGTGGAGGTAATTCCTACTCTGCTTGTTTCACCCAACCTTCTTAGGAAAAAAAATACCACTTGAGCCCTTAATAAGCACTCAGTGTCTACAACTGGAGCAGGAGGATAGCATGCCTCATCAACCACAAAATGAAGGGTCTTTTGCATGCATAACCCCTTGCCACCTTGGATATCATAAAAGAAATGGCCCTGGGAATGGCTCACCAAGTATTTACCAACAAAAACACATGACCTGATCTCTTCTTTGGCTTCTTCCTAGCGCCAGGAAGGAAAAGAGATGGACAACATCTTTTGTAATCATAGGACACTGGAGTGTGGGAGTATTCAAGCCAAATGGCAATTCCTTGGTTCATGGACAGCAAAGTCAATTCCTCAGAACCCAATCACTGTGATTAAGTTAAAGATGTCAAGGCAAAAGCCCCTTTCTCCTATTTCCACTCCTCATTCTCTGACTCACCCCACTCTGGTCACCTCTCCCTACTTCCTATCCCTCCTCCCATCCCTTTTCACTATGCCTTTTCTGGAACCTTTTCCATCCTTAACAAGCTTCCCTTCATCCTAAATCTCTGTGTCTCATACTCTTTCCATTTCTTCATACTCATGGAAATTTGGCTCCTTTCTGAATCCCTGGACCTCTCTAATATGTCCAGCACTCCTTTTCTTATGCCCCCAGATATAATGGGCCAGGTAGACAGGAAAAATCTTCGTTCCTCACTGCCAAATCCAAACCTTCCCTCTCCAGCCATCACTTAGTAACCTTTCCTCCTTTACAATCCACTTTATCAGCCATCTTCACATCCTTGCTGTAGTCACCCAATGGCCTCCAAGTCACTCTCCTTTCTTCTAGAAGTTTGGTAATAGGCTTACAATCTTCTTCTCCATTCCAACACCTACACTTAGGGACTTCAAAAAACATGCTGTCTCCTCAAACATCCCAGCCTCCAAGTTCATAAACCTAATTGACTCAACTGCTTACTTAATTTCAACACTTCACAGGAATAGTCACACTGGAATTACCTCACCCTTTCCTCATTGGTCTATTCCACATATCATTCCCACAGTCCTAATCATCCATAACTCCACTAATTCCATGATCCTCAACTATGAAATTCTCCTTTCTGATGGTAACTTCCACTCTCTTCAAAATCTCTCGTTTCTACTGTCCTCTTCCCTGCTACCTACAAACATATCCAAGTTTTCCTCATGTCTTCGCTTGATCCTGGCATGACTCAAATTGTAACGCTCTTTCACAGCTAAACTCCTAGAAAACACTACTTAAATTGTTGCCTATATACCCTACTCTCTTCTCAACATCTTGAAATATGACATTTGACCCTACAATTCAGATGAAGGATGAGGACTGGATATATAAATCTGGGAATATTCCATACAGAGGTGATCGCTAAAGTCATGGGAGAATGGATAAAAAACACTTAATATTTTCCTATCTAAAAAGAAGGTAGATTTACTGGCTACTTTCACATCTTTATTTTTCATTAGAATAGGAGGGCCTAAAATGTTCTAAAATATTAGCCAGTTCAAAGAGAATTGTGAAAGATTCTGTTTTTTCTTCAAGACACTGCGCTGCCTGCATTATGCTCCAATATACTGCAAAATCCTAGAAAAGATCTGTAAACATTCAAAGAAGTTTGGCTTCTCTATTCACAAGGAAGGTCACATAGATGAAGAATGTCTATTTCCCAGATTTCAAACAGAGCTTGTCCAACAGAATGTAAATCTGAGATCGACAGCACAGATGAACTATGAATCAGGATCAGAGTTGGACAGAAGGAAGAAGAAGAAGGAAAGGGAACAAGTATTTATTAAGCTTCTGATGTGTTCAAGGCACTGTGCTAAGCACTTTAAAAATATTATCTCACTATCATCCTCAGATCCTGAGAGAACTGGCCGATATGACTACTGAATTTATCAGTGAGAGCTGAAAGGTCACTGGAAAAAGAAGGTACACAAGAATGAAGAAATGAAAATGTTCCAATTTTCAAAAAGAAAGAGACAAAACTCTACAAACTATTACCCGATAAGCTTGACTTTGATTCCTGGGGACTTTTTCTGGTAATAGATTACTAAAGAAATGGTTGGTAAAAACCTAGAAAAGGAATGGATTCATCAATAACATGCCAGACTAACTTCATTCCCGTTACTGACAAGATTCTTAAGCAAATGAAGTAGATATGAATATGTAGTTTAATTAGATTTTGGCTAAGCCTTTGATAAATAATCTCACATTATTCTTATGGAAAATGTAAAGAGAGATGAATTTAACAATAATACAATCAGATGGATTCAGAATTGGTTGGATGGTCAAACTCACAGAATAATTGTTAGTGTGTTAATAGCAGCATGACAAGAGGTCTCTAGCAGAGTATTCCAAGGATCTATCCTTGGTCCTGTGCTGCTTCATATTTTTATCAATGATTCAGATAAATGCATAGATAGTATGTAAATAAAATCAGTATATGACAAATTTTAGGGAGGAGAATGGCAGCAGAAGACAAAGTCAGGATTCAAAAAGAGCTTCACAGGTTAGAGCACTAAATCTCATAAAATGAAATTTAACAGGGATAAATGTAAAATCTTGTACATGGGTACAAAAAAATTAACTTCATGAATATAGGATAGGAGAAACATAGAGAGACAGGCAGAAGAGTCTATCCAGGAAGGCAGGTCAAAAAAGGTAAGGACTAAAAAAGGGTCAATAGATGTATCATCAAGTAAACAAGCATTTGTTAAGTCCTGCCATGAACCACGCATAGTGAAAGAGTTGGAAATACAAAGAAAGGCCATCACTCTTTGTCACCCACCCAGTTTCAAAAAATGAGTCCCTCCCCTCCAGGAGTTCACAGTCTAATGGTGGAGCCAATATGCAAATAATCATGTAGAAACAAATTATCTACAAGATAAATTGAGGAAAATCAACACAAGGACAGCATTAGCACTAAGGGGGATTGGGAAAGGCCTTTAGCTGAAGTTTATATTTTAGCTCTTAGCTGGCATTTGCATGAAATTAGGAACACCAAGGGACACAGAGAATTCTAGGCATGAAAGCCAGGGAAAAATCCTAGAACAAGGAGATAGAAGGTTTTAAGGAAAAGTAAGGAAGCCTGTGTCACTACACTGAATCACATAATACATAGCCGGGAGGGAAAGGTGATGTAAAGTGTAAGAAAACTAAAAAAGTAGGGAACAGACAAACTTTCAAAGTCAAACAGATGATTTTATATTTGATCCGGGAGGTGACAGGGAACTACTGAAATTTACTGGGATTGGGGGGTGGGGAATGACATGGTCATCACAGGAAGATCTATTTGGCAAATGAGTGGAGTAGGGACTGAAGTGGGGAGAGACTTGCAGCAGGGAAACCAACTATCAGACTATTGCTGAACCCAGGTATCAGTTGATAACAGCTTGCACCAGGGTGGTTACAGTGTTCGAGGAAAGTAAGAGGGATATGTGACAGCTGTTAAGAAGGTAAAATCAACAGTCCTTGGTAATAGATTGTATGTGGGTGATGAGAGAATATGACGAATTAAAGATGACACCCAGGTTACAAGACTGAGTAAGTGGGATGATGGTGGTAACCTTGACAGTAACAGGAAAATTAGGAAGAGGAAAAGGCTTAGGAGTGGGGGGAAAGGTAATGAACTCAATGTCAATTCTGGACATGCTAAGTTTAAGATGTTTATGGAACATCCAGTTTGAAATGCAAGAATGGAGATCTAGAGATGGGCTAGGGTTGGATATAAGTAGATCTGAGAATCAGATCAGATCTTAATTGAATCTGGGGAAGATGACGAAGTCACCAAGGAAAATAGCATGGAAGAACAGGAAAACAGGGCTCAGGACAAAGCCTTTGGTGATACCCACCCTTAGGAGACATCACCTGATGAAGATCTGATGAAGGAGATGGAGAAGGAGCAGTTAAACAGGTCTGAGAACAAGGAGAAACTAGCGTCATGAAAACCTAAAGAGCTGAGAATATCAAGAAGATATGGCAATTAAGAGATAACTGGTAACCCTGAAGAAAACAGTATCAGCTGAATGATTAGATTGGAAGCCAAATTAAAAAGGGCTGAAAAATATATAAGGAGAAGAGGAGACACATGTAGACAATTTATTCCTAGCAGTTTGGCTGTGAAAGGGAAGAGAGATAAAGAGCAACAGTTGGCGAGAATGGCAAGATGAGTGAGGGTCTTTTCATAAAGAATGGGGATGACCTGGTCATGAAACTATAGCTTGCAGTCAATACAAAAATGGCACACACTTTAATTATAACTAAAAGTATTTAAGATGCTAACTACACAGACCAAAAATCTGGCCTGGGGAAAAAAAAAAGTTTTGACACATTTGATATTAACACAAATCAATTCAACAGTAACATAAAAGCAAGACAAAACTAAGTAAAAATTATAAATTTAGGCATTTTTGGAAATAAATTCATAAAAGAATCTTCTTTCAGGATTGGTATTGTTCTAAAAATGACACATTTTTATACTACCATGAGTTTTAGGATCCTCAGGGGTCCTTGAAATGCCACTCCCCTTTGACGTTAGGATACTTTGCCAGATTCTCAGGGCGAGGGAAGAGTTTTGGGTATTGTAGCACCAATGCAATATTTACAGTGCCCATCATCATGATAAAGACCATGACTATAAATATCACATGATGTTTGATCGCAAAATATATCAAACTCTCCATATAGAGGACAGAACTGAAGATTTTATTTAGACACCAGGACACTGAATCCCAAAACCAGTAAGCCGATTCCATCATAGTATCAAAGATATTAAGAAGCCATAATAACACTGAGAGTCACAGCATCCTTCAGCCTTCCCACAAACCAATACAAGATCAATATTTACTCACAGACCTCTCTCTCACTGTCCCTCTGGCTCTGGCTCCCCACTTCTTATGGGCTCTGCTTCCCTACTATGAAGATAAACTGCCTCCTAATAGGCTGAATGTAGTCACATGGAGCCTATGGTGGAAGGAATTTGCTAAAGGGAAGCAAAGCCCATAGGAAGCTGGGAGTCAGAGCCATAGAGATAGTGGGAGAGAGAGGTGCTCAGGCAAGGAGAGAGAGAGGTCTATGAGTAAATATTGATGTTGTATTGGTTTGTGGGAAGGCTGAAGGATGCTGTGGCTCTCAGTGTTATTATGGCTTCTTAATATCTTTGGTACTATGATGGACTTGGCTTATTGGTTTGGGGATTGAGTTTTCTGGTGTCTAAATAAATGCTTCAGTTCTGTCCTCTATATGGAGAGTTTGGCATATTTTGTAATCAAACGTCATGTGATATTTATAGTCACATTCTTTATCATGATCATGGGTGCTGTAAATATTACATTGGTGCTACAGATATCAACATGTCCAATCCTTCCATCAGTAGCTTTTACAATCACAAAACTTTTAGAAAAGCAAAATTCACTACTCAGGGAAAAGCTAAAGACTACTAATCTAAAGTAAATCTGGTTATATTATATTTGCCTACTTAAGGATCTAATGATTTTAACAAGTAGATTTCCAGTTCAAAAAACCTATAACAAAAAGGGCTCTGTAAGACTAAATTTACCCCCAAAACACTCCTCCTTCTAATCTAAGAAAAAAAAAAGCATGGTAAGGATAGTTTCCTGCTCCTTACTGATTCAATATACCTTAATGCTCAGTGGCCTATATGACATGAATCAGTAACAAAATATATAAACAATTATTTATATATCCTCCACCTGTGAAACAGATAGCAAGAGTTTTTAGGTTCCTTCACTTTCATTCACAAAATCTGTTGCTTTCATCTTTTTCATCAAATCAAAATTTTTAAAAATTGTGAAATCACTTCATATGTAAAACTAAACATCATTTCATTTCTAGTTGGAGCTACAGTAATTCACCCAATTATTTTCTCTGCAAATAATAAATACTCTATGTTTTGATATGTAGTACATGACTCATTATTTTGTACCCACCATAACCTCTTCTCTTAACTGCCCCAAAGGCACAGAGAGCTGGTTGAGGGCTTTGTCCATGCCAACCTAAAAGGGAAATTTTGTTAATAAACACACATTATAATTATCAGGAGGGATAGTTATGATGAATATCAACAAGAAAATAACACTAGATTTATATCCACTTATGCTGACATCTATATTCAACTGTCAATTCATCCTTTTCTATATCATAAAAGTCTACTACTATATAATGCTGCAAACAAGCAATCAAACTAACAGAAATATAATTTTCCAACTAATGTCACTGAACACGTCTTCCAACACAAACTATATGGGAATATAATAAAAATCGTTTTGTATGAAGCTTCAAAAATCAGAAAGATAGAAAGACAGAGACAGAGCACCCAAGGGAGAGAGAGAGGTGAAGACAGATGAAAACTGAGTGGAGGGAAAAGGGAACAGGGAGAGGGAAAGATAGGAATGGAAGGAAATGAAACTAACTTGAAAAGCAAGAAATGTGCTTCTATTATTATGATAACCAATAACCAAAACATATTTTTATTATATTCCTTGAACATTATAATATTCAAGAAAACTTTAAGTAAACTTGAGTAACTTATCAACATTTACTAAGTATTTATTATATACCAAGGTCTGTGTAAGCTCTGGGGAGATAAAAGGAAAAAAAGCACCTCAAGGTGCTTATAAATAGAATATAGTAGAAAAATCACTTGAAGAGTTCAGCTCAACCTATTGGTACTTTAAGATGTATATTTCTAAAACCAAAGAGAGTAATCATTAATTTGAACTCTCTCTAGGATTCCAAAAAAGCTAAGCTGGTTTATACTTTTGCATTATCAATAAAGGAAGAGTTTACAAAGCAAATTAAAATTCTAAAAAAAAAAAAGAGAACTATTCAAATACTATAAACTCAAACATTTGAAGCTTTCCATTTGTATATTATAGCTTCCTGAGGCTAATTATATAAATTATTTAGAGCAAGTCTCCTAAGGATATTTAATGGTAAATACTGCCTTAGCCTAGTTCCAAGTTAGCATTTATACTTGCAAATAAATTAAACCATGGTAAATTTCTTTTAAATTAATCTTTATTTTTACTTTTTATTATTTCAGACTAGTTTTCTAATTTGACTGAGTCACTGATGATTTTATTTTAATAAATGGAAAATTTCCCCCAAACAGTCACAATTATTACTGCCATTTAATAAAGTGCTAACTTCTATTTAAAGCCAATTGAAAAAGATAGACCAATATAAGAACCAACTTAAAGAAAAATAGGTTTTCAATTGCCTAAGTTAAAAAAAGAAAGAAAAAAAATTAAAATGTTTAACAAACTTCAGCTTCTCTGTTAACTAGCTGCTTCAAACTTCTAAAATCAAAGATAAAAAGCTAGAATGGAAATTTTCAAATGTAAAATCACTTGGATAAGAACACTAAAAACCATATAGATATCCAGCTTGAATGCTTACTAAGTTTGTTGAAAGGTTGACAAAGTCTGCATAATCCTTATTGATGAGTTCTACCATGGCTGTTTTGAGAAGTTTGTAATAGAGTTCCAGATCATCTCTAAGTTCTTCCAACTGGACCTGTTTCCTACAGTCAGACACAAAGTGATCAACATCAAAGTCATCCTGAAAGACAAAAAAAAACCAGGACACAATATTTACAATAATTTCCAACATTCAAAAAAGAAAACATTAAGATAAACAACAGAGAAGAAAATATCTATTTCTATGGCAAGTTATGTAGCTCTAGGGAAAAATCAATTAGCAGAACCTTCGGCAATACAAACGGCAGAGACATTCACTTTCTGAAGAATTCAAGATGAGGCAGCATTAAACAAGAGCACCCTCTATTGTTGCTTAAATTCTGCAAGTGCCTATTACTAAAGTAAACGTGCCTTAACAGGAGAAAGAATTATACTGTGCTCTCTGGGACAAACTTGAAAGACATCTTATTTTCACTCATCCATAGGGAGCTGTATTGTCAAACAGCAATGTTTCATAATTAGGTAGAAAGAACAATGACCTAAGAAATCAGAAGGAATGGTTTCTTCTCTTAGTTCTACCATTAGTTAATCAGTTACCTTCTAGGTGACAGCTTCCTTATCAGTAAGATAAGGAGACAGAGCAAGATTATCCCAATTCTAGGATTTCAATATAAATTTCAAACAATACCAGAAGTAATGAAATACTAATGGTTACTATCTGGTGAACACAATTTCCAAGTATTTAACTGATTTTTAGTTAACACTGTATGGCTCATAACTGGCATGCCCCAAGATCTAAGTCATTATTCAGACCATTCACTTGTGATCACTTTGCAAAAGAGAAACAGTAAAAACAGGAAAAAATAAATGTTCCCATCTATAAAAAAATTCTAAGTTAGGTGAATAAACTTCTTAGAAGCAATTTTAACTCAAAAGATTTTGGTGCACATAGGAGTTCCATCTGTAAAGAAGGAACCAAATAGATCAGCATAAAGATTTTGGACAGAAAACACAAACAACAATTTGGGTCTAGAATTAAACAGGAGGAGGAAAGCAGGTTAGATTGCCTTTGAAAATTACAAAGCTCCTTTAACGACTTCTTTAAAAAGCTACAGTGGGCTAAGTGGATCAGGCTTCCACACTATGTTTAACATCAATATGGCAAACCCACAACATCAAGGGCCACCATATTGTTTAAAGAGGAGTGAACTGGCCCAGTTTGGAAACAGAGCAGGTCAAAGGTCCCCGGCAAATAAGTAATGGGATTTTGGCCCTTGCACTTCAAGCATAGGCAAGAGGGGAGATTCAACCATAATAATATTAGTAATAATGACAACAACAATGATGATAATGATAATAATCCACTCTTCTTACTTTCTAGGCCTTTATATAAAGACCCTATCCTTACATATATAGTTAACATATGTGTAGGTAGACAGTAAATGTATAAATAAAGAGCACAGATATATATATAGTTGTTTAGTCGTATCAGTCACGTCTAACTCTTTATGACCCCATTTGGGGTTTTCTTGGCAAAGATACTGTAGTTTGCCATTTCCTTCTCCAACTCATTTTTTTTTAAACAAATGAGGAAACAGAGGCCAACATGGCTAAGTGACTTGCCCAGGGTCACACATCTAGTATGTATCTGAGGGCAGATTTGAACTCAGGAAGTTGAGTCTTCCTGACTCCAGTTCCAACACTCTATCTGCTGTACCACCTAGCTGCCTGACATATGTCATATACTCATATATAAAAATAATAAAAGACTATAAAATGCATAAAATTAATGACAGCTAAATACTATAAGTTCAGATAGTTCAGGTAAGTTCAGAAGAGGACTAGGGAAGTTAGAAAAGTCTTCATAAAGAAGATAGAGTCTCAGTTAGGCCTTAAAGGGCAGACAGGATTTAGAAGAGAGAGAAGAGAAGGAGATCTTTCAGCTGGAAATGGAACAAAGCATGATGGTCAGAACTTGACACACTAGACTAAAATCTAATGGAACTGTGACCTCCCTTACAATTTTCATGTAAAGCATTTTTTCTCTCCTCTGAAAAAAGGTGTTAATAAAATCAATAAACCAGTAAGAATTTATTATGGATGTCCACTATTTATAAAACTAAAATTTTCACACAATATAAAAATGTATGAATTTGCTACATACTTTAGTTTTCTAAGGTACTTTCACAAATAATATTTTATTTTATTTTCAAAACTGTGGGGTTGGTAGTAAAATTCTCCAAGGAGAAACTGAAGCATAGAGTTATCCTTTATATCCTAAAAATGCCTTCTGAGAGCTCACAAGGAATTTAAAACTAGTAGGCTTCTAAGTCAAAGATCTAAAACCTTTCAAAGGGCTTACAGAAGTTGCTTCTCAAAGCCTGGAAGCTATAGGTTAAAATGAATTAGAAACAAGCAATAATTAACAACAATTTATAACTCGTACCTTTATTGCTCTCCCTCACCCCCTCCCCTGCCCCCATCTATTCTCTTTTAAGTCCCAAAACATTATCTCTTCTCATTCTACTCTTGCATTTTTCAACATTTTTATCCATAACCTGAAGCATATATATTATCTTTTTTTTGTGATCTCACATACTTAAACAAATTCAGTTTATCACCTCTATGCAGATGACTTATACACAAATATATGTGTGTACATTTATGCACATATAGATAAATGTGTGTCTGTGTATGCATGTAGGTAGGTATTATGTTTCTTCAGCCTTAATCTCGCCCCTGAGTTCCAGTCACAAATCTCCACAAAGATGTCCAGAAGTGCCTCAAATTCAAAGGAACTTGTCTTCTTTAAAACATTCTTTCCCTCTAAATTCCCCATTTCTAGTCATATTATCTCTATGCTCCCAATTACCCAGACTCAAACCTTCATAGCATCTTTGATTCTTCTGTTTCCTTCACACCTAACATTCAAGCAGTCTCCAAGTCTGCCAATTCTATGTCCACAATATTACTCTCCACATAAAATGCTAGTACTCAATTTTGAGCCCTCAATCACCTCTCACTATTCTATCAATGTCCTCTCTGGCCTCACTGACTCTGATCTCTCCCCCTCTGTGATCCATATTTCACACAGATGCTAAAATAATATTTTTAAGACACAGAGGCTTCATGCTCAAAAATCTGTGCTGATTCCCTATAAAATAAAATATAAACTCCTTTGGCTAGCATTTAAGGTCCCCAACAATCTGGCTCCAAGCTTCCTTTCAAAATTACAGCATACTACTTGCATTCTTGTACTCTACCTTCTGGCGAAATTGGACTACTAGCTGTTCCCTGATCTCAAGCTGTCTCCCATGCCTGAACCTAATCTGAACTTGTCTCTTTGTTCTTATATGTGCTGCCTGTAGAAATAATTTTCCTTTAAAGATTTATTCTAGTGCCACCCCTTGCATTAGGTCTCTCCAGATTCCCCCAGCTAAAAATAATCTATCCCTCATATTTTCCCTGAATATTCTGTCTGGATCTTACCTTTTTGCCTACCAAGTAACTACTTTCTTACGTATGCATTCTATGCCTCCCATTAAATTACAAGTTCCTTGATGGAAGGCCATGTTGTTTTAATTTTGCTATCCTCAGAGGCTAGCACAGCATAGGACACGTAGTAGATATCTACTAATTTGGCTGAGTTTTTGAAGAGTTTTCAAGACGGCATATTCAGGCACAGAAACAAGTATTTTTAAAATCTCTTTTAAGTAACTTAGTTGGAGCACTTGAAAAAGCACTGAGGAGTACCATAAAAAAAAGTCCTCTCTACAACATACCTGATAAAGAGTCACTCAACCTTTGCCATTAACAAGCATTTATTAAGCAACCTACTATATGCCAAAAAAGTCCCTGCCCATAAAGAGCTCACAGCCTAGTAGGGGAGACAACAGGCAAACAATTATACACCAACAAGATCTACACTGGAAAAGCTGGAAGTAGTCCCAGAGGGAAGGCACTAAAGGCTAGGAAAGTCTTCTTGCAGAAGGTAGGACTTTAACTAAGACTTCAAGGAAAATACAAGTACAATAGAAGAAACAAGTCTTACCCTAAAAAGTTTATATTGTAGTGGGGAAAACAGCAAATATAAGCACAGACCAAATAAATATAAAGAGATTAAATATTTAAAAATACAACATATTTAAATACCGTTGTATTTGGTTTCAGACAGAAAGCATTAGCATTTGGAAACACAGGGTAAAGCCACATACACAGAAGGTATTACTTCACCTGTGTCTTAAAAGAAGAAGAGGATTCTATGAAGTGGAGGTAAGAGCAAGTAGTGCATGCCATGTGAGAGAAAGGGAGAAGTCTAACTCTTAGGAATTTCTTTTTTATATCCAGAATAAAATTATCTCTTCAACTAACATTGCTTCTGTTCCTGCTGCCTGGGGCCAAGCAAAAGGCACCTAATACCTTTTCTATGTGGCAGCCCTTCAAATATATGAAGGCAATAGTTTTGTTTAGGGGAAATGTCTTCTTTTCAATCTAAACATTTCAAATTTCTTCAATTGCTTCTCCTGTAATATCAACTGAAATCCTATAATATCACAGCTGTCCTCAATTCACAATATAACGAGTATCATATATGAATACTGTCTATGTTATCAACATCCTTCCTAAAGTAAGTCTTGCAGAACAGAACATAATATTTCAAATGTAGTGTGACTAGGACAGAGGACAGTGGGAGTATCATTTCTCTAGTCCTAAATGTTATTTTTCACTTACTGCCATCAAACATTGCTTTAGTTTTTTTTTTCCCCAAGACAAGACTACTGATAAAACTAGTACTATAAAAGTACTATAAAACAGATTAGAAGTGGTAGCACAGTGCTGTAATGAGCACTGGATTTAGAGTAAGAGACCTTGGGTAGAGGTCATTCAATTTCTCATCTGTAAAATAAGCGGAGTTGGAGAGGTAGAGAGATATGCCACATTTGCTCTCAGGACTAAAAAAAATGTTCTCATAATTAGCCCCTTCCCTTAACTACTGTAGAACTGGGTTTTTTTTTTTAACAATAAAACAATGAATACACACACCTCCTTTCAACTTGAGAGTATGAGATGCACTAATTTTCATTTTCTAGATAAAAACAAGACAAAAATTATGTTCCCTAACTTGGGTAGTCTTCACAAATGAAAAACTCAATTTCTAAAATCCAGTGCAAGATCAGATTATTCTACTATTAAATAGTTTAAAAACATGATTTGAAAAGCTATGTGTAGAAGATCTTAAAAGATAAAAATAAAGGACAGTTACATCTACAAATAATCTATACTTCCTGAGTTCTGTACAATTTTATGTTACTATAATTAAAAACCCAAGAAGTCATTCATTAGAAAAATAATTATGTTATTCATTCAACAAACTGAGTGCCTACCATATTGCAAGGTATTAGGTGTTCATTTCTTTTGAGTTTCTCAACTTAGCATTAAAGATAAAACATTATTAGGAGCTCTTCCAGTTTTCCAACTCTGGCAGCTGACATACTACCTTATGCATATAGTTATTTGTTCTTTAACTTAATTTAAAATCTGCTATTTTTGTAGGATTAGTAGTTCACTTTTTATTTGAGAGTTCTAGGAAAATAAGCTATACTATAAGGCCAATTGATTAAAAGTATTTAAAAATTATATTTTGCAATCCAATTTCACTTTAAAAGTGAAGATTTCACAAGAATAAAATAACATCACACTTAATTATCAACACCGTAGCTCTTTCTTGGTCAGACCCCAGGGGAACATTTCATTTTCCCTCTCCCTGACTTCACACAAACTGTGCCCAGGCCTGGAACGCATTCCTGACTCACTTCCCCACTTTAGAATCCTCTTTTTCCTTCAAGGCTCAACTCAGAGACCACCTCTTCTGTGACTCCCACGTTTACTGCTCACTGGTCTGACCCTCTAAGAATTTTACCTTGCATTCACATGTATGTATTCTCCCAGTAAAAGGAATACAATTTATCATTTCTATCTGTAGCACCTAGAAAGCTATTTGAGGTAGTAGGTTATTAATAAAAGTTTGAACTTAACTTATACTGAAAAGTATATTATTTATTCTGTATGCCGCAAAGGAACAGAAATATTACCAATCAATCAATAAGAATTTATTAAGCACCTTCTACGTGTGCCAAGAGCTGTGCTTGGTGTTGGGGGATACGAAGACAAAAATAAAACAATTCCTCCTCTCAAGAAGTTTACATGGTACACAGGGAGACAATATACATAGATAGTATACATGGAATAGTTAAGAATAACACCAGGTAGTTAAGGAAGAAGGGGACTAACAACTGGCAATGGAGGAGAGGGCGGGGAAGGGAGCAGAACAGGAAAGGTTTCAGAGAGATGGTGCCTGAGCTGCATACTGCGGGAAGTGAGGGATTCTATGAGGCAGCTGTGAGGAAGAAGGGCAAACCATGGGTGATGGCACTACAAAGATGGGAGACACAGAGGGCGGTTTGGCTGCACAATAGACTAAGGGAAGGAAAGTGATGTTTATGTAATAAATTTGGAAAGATAAGTTGCAGCTACATCATAAAGGGCTTTAAAAACAAAACAGAAGAGTTACATATTTAGTCTAAAAACAAAAGTCCCTGGGGGGGCAGAGCCAAGATGGCGGCACAGCAGCAGCAACATATTGCAGCTCTCACATGGCCACCCCAGAATATCCATGAAATAGGACTCTAAACCAATCCTAGAACTCCAAAACGCACACAAAGATACTTCCCACTAAAGTCAGCTTGGCTCTGAGGAACCATATCAGCACTGCAAACCAAAACCAGCCTGGCCTGAAGCCGTGGCTGTGCCCCGGGGGCAGCTGGACCCGAGCAGCGGAGGAGCCTCTCAGGTGAGCGGATTAGCACCAGCTGCGAGTGGGGATTGCGAAAGGGGGAGATAAGCAGTCTGGCCGAAGGCCTCCAGAGCAGAAAAGCGAAAAGGCAGAGGTTTTGCACCCGCCTCCGCGTTGTAGCTTCCCACCCGCGGCCTGCAGATGGCAGGGGGACTGAGCGATTGTTCTCAGGCCAAGAGCTCTCGTGTTGAGCGGCCTGAATCTGGATCGTGGTCTTGGGCCTCGGTTCTGGAGTCTTCACTATCCAGTCAGCCGGAAGTAAATAGGAAGAGTTCCCAGCCTCTTCCTGAGAGCTACGGCAGCCAGGAGGACCCCAGCGATTTGGGACAGAGCTTTTCCTTCTGGAAGCAGAG
>CM053586.1:245269375-245303437 GCA_028646515.1 Pseudochirops corinnae
CACAGGCACTACGGTTGGGAGATCCATCCTGCCCTACTGACAAGTGACATAGGAGAGAACAGACTGGGGAAGGGGGGACACACTGGGATAGCTGTTTTGGGGTGGTAGGAGGGGGAGAAAATATGTAACTCAAATTCTTGTGGAAATGAATGATGCAAACTATAATAAAATTTAAAAAAAAAGACAAAAAAAAATAAAATTAAAATATTAACTTAAAAAAAAAAAGTCCCTGAAGTTTACTGAGTAGGGGAACGGCAAGGCTGAACTGGTGTTTAAGGAAACTCATTTGGGTTGCTCAGTAGAGGATGGGGATTGGAGAAGAGAAAGGAGACCAATTAGTCAGGCACTGTAGTAGTTGTGGTGAGGGAGAATGAGGGCCTGAAGTAAAGCAGTGGCTGAATAGAAAGAAAGCATCAGATAGGAGAAAAGTTTGGGAAGTAGAAATGGAAAAATTTGGCAACTGGATGCAGAGTGAGGGAGAGTGAGGAATTAAGGATAACACAGAGGTTACAAATCTCAGAGACTAAAAGAATGGTGGTACCTTTGAGAGAAATTAAATTTGGGTATATTGGAGGGTTTGGGGGAGATTTTTGTTTTAGACATGTTAAGTTTTAAGAAGTATACTGAAAATTCAATTTCATATGTTCAGTAGGATATTGGTGATATGAGGCTATAGCTGAGGAGAGAGACAAACTGCATAAATAGATAATAAGCATAATAATGATAGTAATACTAACAGTTATATAGTACCTAATATGCCAGGCACTGTGCAAAGTTCTTTACAAATATCAGATTTGATTCTCACAAGAACTCTGAGATGTAGAACCTATTATGATCCCCTTTTTAAGGCTGAGGAAACTGAGGCAGACAGACATTAAGTGACTGGCCCTGTGTCAGATAGCTAGTGTCTTGAGGCCACATTTGAACTCAGGTCTCCCTAAGTCCAGGCCCAGCACTATCCAGCACGACACCTGGATCTGGCAATCATCTGTAGAGAAAAGAGCTAAAGAAGTTGAAACTGTAGTAAGAAAAGAGGGCCTGGGATAGAAACATGGGGTACACCTACTGTTACTAAGATCACAACATGGAAAATGAATCCGGAAAGTGCAAAGAACCGAGAGAGAGCAATCTCACAAAATCCCAAAGAGAAAGTAAGCAAGAAGAGATGGGAGTTAACAGCACCAAGTGCTACAGAAAAGTCAAGAAGGATGAGGTCTGAGAAAAGGCCATTTTAAATGGGACACTTGGCAACTTTGCAGGTGTTATGGGACTCTGAACATCTTCCCTGTCCCTAGGCCCTTTGATAGGCTTAAGTGGCTCTGAGAACCTTCTCTGATTTGAAAGTATACTCTGCCCCCTAAGAGGCTGAATGTGGTCACGTGGAGCCTGTGGTGGGAGGCTTGTTTTTTGGGAATGCCTGCACCTTGTTGCTGAGTGACTGGGCAGTGGGCCAAGAGGGCTGTGACATTCTCCGATCCAGGAGAAGGCTATATACATGCCCTGATGTGAGGTTTTGCTTTGGGGCTCACTTTGAGAAGAGCTGTGTGATTTGGCCAGACAAGACTCTGGGAAACTGCTGGGCGCCCCCCCCCCCGCTTTGAAAAACCCAGATGTTGATGCTTCCCTCTCTGATAACTGAATAGGTAACTGATGTAAGGGTCAGATGGTTGGAAGCCTGTCTGCTGATCTGCTTCTTTGCCTGCTTGTAACTTGTGTTTGTAACTTGTGTTTGCATTCTCTGAAGTTCAGGATGCTGACTTTTTCCCCTGAACTAAGTAAATGATATTTGATTGATTAAAGTAAGACTGTTAACCCATTCTGAGTTGCTTTCCTTTAGAAAAGATCTAAGAACCTGTGCTAGCAGCCATGCTGGGTATGCTAGGGTGCTTGCTGACACAACAGGAATTAATTTCAACTGAGTGATGAAGTCCAAGGTCAGAATGTGAAAAGTTCAGAAAAGAGTGAGAGGAAGTGGAGGCATTAAAATATAGATTTAAATTTAAATTAAATTTTAAATATTAAATAAATATGTTAAATATTTGGAAAATATGTTCCTCCATCACATTGAAAAAATATAATAAGACAGAGATAAAGTTAATTTGTGGTTTTCTAAGTCAATATGCAGTCAGCAGTGATCCATTTCTATTTAATGACACCACTGGCCTAGGACACTGAGACAGTAAGCAATTTGGCCAGGGTCACAAAGCTAGTATGCGTCAAAGTCAGGGTATGAACCTAGGTCTTCCCATCTTTGGGTCCAGAATTCTATCCACAACACACTGCCTCTTCAGGGATGTTGCAAAGAAAATTCATACCACTAGGAAGAGAATGGACTAGATTATAGTAAAATCTCAGAGACTACCTACACCTCAGGTAGTAGGTAGATTCTTAACCTGAGGGTCTGGAGAACACAGATTTTAGAGGGCCCATGAACTTGAATGGGAAAAATAATACATCTTTATTTCAATATATGTTCCTTTTTAGTGCTACATACATACATATATGTGTATATATGTATATACATATACACACACACACATATACATACACACCCCCATTGTTCCAGTCCCCAGGCTTGCAACCTAAGTATCATTCTTATCAACTCCTCTCTCACCACCCATATCCAACGTCCTGTCAAAGCCGGTCAGTACTTTCTCTTACACAGATATTCTTCTCTCCTCTCATACTGTCACCACACTGGTGCAGGCCCTCATCACTCCAAACCTGGATTGATGCAATAGCCTGCAATAGCCTCCATCTTTCATGCTAAAGTGATCTTCCTAAAGTGCAGGTCTGATCATGTCACCTCCCAACTTAAACTCCACTCGCTCCCTATTACCTCCAGGATTCAATAGAAAATCCTATTTGGCGTTCAAAGCTCAACTATCCCCCACCTCCACCCTTTACGGTGTTCTCACCCAAAGGGTACTTACTATATGATCCAGTGACACTGGTTTCCTTGCTCTTCCTTGAACAAGACACTCCATATCCTTATTCCAGACATTTTCACAAACCATCCCTCCTGCTGGGATTTTTCTCCCTTCACCTCTCTATCTTCTAGCCTCCTTCAAATCTCGGCTCAAACCCCACCTTCTTCTGCAAAAAGTCTTTCTAGCTCCCCTTTAATTTTTGTGCTTTTCTTCTGTCTGTGCAAATCACAACTGTTTGCACATTCTCTCCCCCATCAGACTTAAGCTCCTTCTGAGCAAAAGTTGCTACTGACTTCTATTGTCACAAGCATTTAGAACAGAACCTGGCACACAGTAAGTATTTAATAAATGTTTACTGACAGGCTGCTTTATTTAATGCCTTTTAAAGACACTGTTCTGAAAAGGTATCTATAGACTTCACCATATTGCCCATGGAGTCAACGACCCAAGCAAAGTTAGGAAGCCCTGGTCTGCTCTAACCCCGACCTGACTAGGACTCTGCTCCCCCCTAACCGTAACTCTAATTCATCCCACAAAGGATGCTCAAACGGTTAGATTTCTAACCTCAGCGTGGAGAGCCCTGAGTACTAGGGCAACAAGCTCGAGCCCCTAGAGCAGCCACGGACTTCCAAGTTTTAGTCCGCTGCCCCGCCCCCAGCTCCTATAAACAGGTGTAGCATTCACTCCCTCCCGAGGGTCGCGCCCAGCCTGGGGGCGGCAGACACAGCGGTAGCCTCCGCACAGCAGCGCCCGCCCGCAGTGGGACAGGAGTCCAGAGCCCGAGGCCCCGCAGAGAGGAATAACTGGGACCGGGGGAGAAGCAGCCCCCTCAGCCGGCGCGCCCGCACCTTCATGAATTCGTCCTTGTCGAAGCACAGCGTTTCCGGCCCCTTGGGCAGGTTCATCCTCTTCTCCATCCCGCCCGGCGCGGCCCCGGTTCGGGTCGAGCTCCAGCAGCCGGGGTCAATGCAGGAAAAAGCTTGTTGAGGGACCGGAGACAGAAGGCAGGAGGCAGGAGCCAGGGGGCAGGGCCAGCACTTCCGCCAACGCGGCAGCGCCTGCGCCGCGGCCAACGATTGGGCCCGCGGGCCAGAGGGTAGTTCTCCTTCCGCTCGCCGCGGGGGAGGGACGCGAATGACTCTGATGTTACCTTCCAGAGATGAAGTGCTGCCCCCTGGAGGACGGAGGGCCGCACTGCATCCAGGAGGCTGAACTGGGCTCCAGTGCCTTCCTTAACCTAAACCCATAGGAGGAAGAAAGAAGACCTCGTGGAGGTAGGTGTTGGAGTCGTCACACATCCCTTCCTCCCTCGATTCTAAGAAAGAAATTGTATATTTAAACTTAGTTATTGGAGCCTAGACATCATCTACCTCAGCATCCTATACACAATAGTTGTTTTTATTTGCAAATCCTTCTCCGCCTCAATAAGGAAACTGAGGTAAACAGGGTTAAATAACTTACCCAGGGTCACACATCGTGTAAGTGTCCGAGGCAAGATTTGAACTCGAGACGATGAGTCCTCCCGACTACAGGCTAGGCACTCTATCCCCTGTGCCACCTAGCACTTGCCAATAAATCGGTTTACCTATCTAACACCATGGATGAGAAATCTGCAACCTTGACGCCACATGTGTCCCTCTAGGTCCTCAAGTACTGCCCTTTGATTGAATCCAAATTTCACCCAACATGTCCCCTTAATAAAAAAATTTATTCTGTAAAACTATTTGTCTTCCCATCCCCATCCTAGTGCATCACATATGCTACCTTAGTTCAGGTCTTCATCACCTCATACCTAGACAATTTTAATAACCTCCTAGATGATCATCTGGCCCCAGTCTCCGCCTTTTCTAATCCATTCTTCACAACTGTCAAAATAGTCTTCCTAAAGCAAAGGTCTGATCATGTCATTCCTTTGTGCTCAAAAAACCCTCAGTGGCTCTCTAGTCTCTTCAGAAACATATATAATTTATTCAGCCTAGTATTTAAGACCGTCCATAATTTGGCTCTAACTTACCTTTAAAACCTTTTTTTTTTGACATTATATTCAATCATGCTACTTTCTGTTAAATTGGACTACTAATTCCTTCCTAAAATAGTCCTCCAATTCCCTTGGACTTGAATGTACTTAACTTTTTCCTCTATCTGTGGATATCCTTCTTTCTCTATGTAGCTCATCCTTTGGGACCACTTCCCCAACTGGAAACTCACAGTGACAGGTTGAGTTCTCAGGCAGGTAAATACTACTACTGAAGGCAATCCTCAGGGAACATATTTCTAACATTGTTGTTTCTGAGCCCCCACCAATGTTCTTCTCTTCAACAATCAACAAGTTGGCTCTATTAGCTTTTAGAAAAGAGCTTTACTAAGAAAGTATCACAAGAAACAGTGATATAAACTGGCATTCCCCAAAAAGCCTAGACTTATTCTCTCATAAATCTGCATAGTGAGTGGGTGTTCACTGACAGTAAGGACAATAATAGTGAGGCATATGGGGTAGATCATGCCCTATTTTTAGAAATTCTCTTTTCCCTTTGTAGAGCCCTCATAAGGTTTAAGGATGGATAAATCATTCCACTGTTCAACCGGGCTGCCTCCTTCTAAGGTGTAATAGCCTGCTGGATGGGTTGACTTGCTGCTGATCTGTTTTTGGGCTAGGATATTCCACCAATGCAAAACTGAGCTGTTCCTCTGCTGATATGATATACTTCTCTGCTAGGCCAGGAGGCTTAGCTGACAATAATCCTCTTTCTCTTCTATTTCTCCAGTGCTGCAGAAGAGAAGTCTCTGGATATTACCCCGTAATCTCTCTAGACTTTACAGTGTTCACAAGGTAGCTGCATGTACACTACCATGTCAAAGTTGGTGCACAGTCACCTTCAGACTCCTATGGCTATTGCCCTTTACTATGGTAGATACTGTAATCGGTATGACTTATCTCTAACAGATGATGGGACATCTTATGGAACCTCTGAATCTCCCAAACTCACAAGGTCACCTGGACACTACCATCTCAGAATATTCATTTACAAAAGATCAGGTAAGAGTAAATACAAAGAATGAAAGGCAGCTATTTGCTTACAGCTGGATAAGGGACTGAACTGCTGACCTTTCCCCAACCACTCTCAGGAGCAGTTCAAAGTATTCCTTCCCACCTGCAGCCCCCAAGGAAAGAGAGAAGTGAAAGGTAAGCTATGCCTTTTGTTTATCCCCCGAGTTCTGGCTCAGCAACCCCTGAGTCATCAGTTCTTCTGTCTTAGCAGCCAATTGGAAGACTTTTTTGTAATCATATAATACCGGTCTCTCAGTCATAGGTGGCCAGAAACTAGCTCCCCTTAAATTTCCAAATGGTTACTTCTACTCTGAATGTATTCAGAGGCTCAACAAGATGCCCTATGTACATTTAAACATCACTATCCTTCCTCCCAACCAAGAATATTCTTTCTCCACCCTCAAATTTTTCTATAGTACTTTTCATGGCTCTTTCTTTTGTCCCTATCTACTTTATATTTGTCTCCCTCTACTTTATATTGACTTGTGTGTATATTAATACACAACAGACTGTAAGTTCCTTGAGGGCAGGGGCAGATCATTTTTTAACTTTGCATCCCTGATGCCTAGTATAGTGCCAGTACATATTTGGAGAATTGAATTGAATGTAAGAGACACTTAAAATATTCAAGTGAATTAATAAGGTAATGAGTTTTCCATCCTTCTTTCTTCGTCTTGAAGAAACTTTTGTTTCCTTGATTTGTCCAAGGCTGTTTTATCAACTTCCTCACAAAACGTTTTGACAGGATTACTTTTCTTGTCTCATGATATACCCATTGGATTAGAGAACTTTTTGCTGTACCCTCCTCCACATACCTATTCTTCACTCTTTGCTCATCTTTTACAATAGCCAGAACCCAGGTGAAATCATCATTTCTCAGAAGCTGTTATCACCCATGTGAAGAACAAAGAGCATGTTCTCTGTATTTCTCTTTTTATTCTTTTCTTTCTAACCCCCATGAAATATATTATTCTTACATTCCTCTTTTTTCTTCCTTTCTTTCTCTCTCCTTTTGTCCTTTCCCCTTAAGTTGTGATTGCCACTGACAAACCTTAGATTGTGATTCATTAATGCCTGCTCTTCTCCCATATTCTGAACACCCAACTCATCCATCTCACTCAGCACTTTTCATCTTATAACAACACTTGTACAGAGCCAAATGAGGCCATCTTTCCTGTGGCCTGATTTATGTAAGCTTGACCTGGATTGTTCCCCGAAATGCTATATGCAATGATAAGCTCCCAAAGAGCATTATACAAATGTTCCCCTTCTGAAAGGGAGGCAGAGAGAGCAGGAAAATCTGTCAAAATGTCCTACTGCTGTGACCAAAGAAACCTTAAGCAGGAAATTGTTAATATTTTCTAAGAATGAAAACAAAATTAGCCCCTGGACTTGATATGTATAAAGCCAGCCTGGAAGAATTGTCCTTGCCACTAACAAGAAGCAAAAATAAGAAGAACTATATTTTCTCTCCTGGAAGTCAGTCCAGAGTGTCAAAGCAGAAGGATAAACCTAAGCTAGCTTTCCCTGAAACTTAGCTCATCCTTCTTCTTTTGGCTTCTTAAAAAACAAAAAGGGAAATTTCTAGACCTTTGCATCACAGATTTTATCAAAACTCCACCCCTGCTTCTTCCTCTCTGACTCAAATGGATTACATGTGCTGGTTTCTTTAAAGCAGGAACAAGAATTACCTTTTTTCGCCCTTTTCTTTTTAAACATATATACTATATGGTATAGTACTTTTGCATAAATTATCTTAATTATTTTGTTTTCTTCTGTGCCTGGAGCCTGAAAATTCTTATGAAGAAGCAATGTATCAATTTTCTCCATTTTGAAAATAAGGTTGAATCATTTTTGACCCTCCTCAAGCCTTGCCCATTTCCTCTAGTCCCCTCTCTCCCAGTTTAGGACCTTGCCTTTTACTTTCCTGAGAAAACTGAGGTCATTCAACCCGAGGGCCCTTTTCTCAGATTCTCTTTATCTCAAAACCCCATGATAACATAGCCCACTCTACCCTCTTTTCCATCATCCTCTGACAGAGAAGCTGCTACTGGGGGGCGTGACATGGATGGAGGTCTGGACTTGTAGCCAGGAAAGCATGGGTTCCTATCCTATCTCAGATATTTACTAGCCTTGTGACTTTGGGTTAGTCACTAACCTTCCTCAATCTCAGTTGTAAAATAAGGGAGTTGAACTCAAAGGTCCCTTCTCACTATATGAACCTACGTGGACCATCTTCTTGCCAAGGCCAACCTTTCTGCATGTATACTTGATCCAGTCTTCTCCAACAGTTTGCATCTTCCTTCCTGTCTGATCATTCCTCGTCGACCCCCTTTGGAGCATCATCGATAGCCTTACTTCTGACCACAGTAAATGTTACCAAAGGGTTTATCCTAGGTCTTCTGCTCTTCTTCCTCTACATTCTCTCTCACTTGGTAACTTCATCAACTCCCATGTATTCCACTACACACAGATAACTTCCAGATCTGCATATCCAACCCTAGTCTCTCCCCTGAGCTTCAGTTCCACATTACTAATTGCCTTTTGGACATTTAAAACTTAATGACATCTCAGACTTAACATGTTTAAAACTGAATTCATTTTTTTAAAAATCCCAAGCCTTCCCCTCTTCTAAACTTCCCTGTCAGGCAGTACCATTTTTCTGTCTACCAGGTTTATAACCTTGCCATTATCCTCAGCTTTTCACTCTTTCTCACTTCATATATCCAGAGTTGCTGAATCTTGCCTTCTCCACCTCCAGTACATCTCTCCTATCTGACCCTGCCTCTCTACTCACACATTACTTCCTTAGTTAAGGCCCTCTTCACTTCAAGTCCATGAGACATGTGTTGCAACTGGATTCGTTATAAGAGGAAGGCATGTGCATATGGGAACAGGAGCCCAGCAAGGCAGGAAAAGCCTTGGATATTTAAATTACAGGGAAAAGGGGAAGTCATAGGGCAGGGGAAAAGGACTAATTCCCTCCTGAAAGGGAAGAGAAATCATGAATAAATAAAATGGCAAAAGCAGCATTCTTTCCCCTTGGGAACTGTTAGATCACAAAGATAGGATGGTCTACTTATGTACAAGGGTCCCAGCTGTACAAACAGTGTCTCAGTCTGGTGCAGATTGACTGGCACCTGTCTTGACTCACAAGGACACATAGGGGATCCAGCTTGGGGTGCAAATAACAAGTCATGACCGCTCAGGGCAGGTGACTTCATCCTTGACACGTTCAGGGCCTCCTGCATACTAAAAGTCCAATGTTACTGGAAAATATGGCAACTCAAAGAGACAAGTTCAGGGGACTTAATACCAATAAACTAGATTATTGCAGAAGCTTCCAGATTAATCTACCTATTTCGAGTGTCTCATTGTTCCAATCCATCCTACACATGGCTACTAAAGTGATTTTTACTTAAAGGTAGATCTAACATGTCACTCCTCTATTCAGTCAATTCCATTGTGTTCTTATTGCTCCTAAAATTAGATACAAACTCTTGTTTAACTTTTGAAACCCTCTTACTCTGCTCCCCCTCAACTATTTTTTTCAAGCCTCAGTGGACATTGCTCTCTCATCCCCATCCTGCAGTTTGACCAAACTGGCCTTCCTTCTCTTTTTCACACATGAGGCTCTGTCTCCCATATCTGTGCCTTCTTATAGGCTTCCCTACATTCCCAGAATAGACAAGCTAGGTAGCACAGGGATAGAGTGCCAGCCCTGGAGTGAGGCAGATCTAAGTTCAAATGTGACCTCAGATACTTCCTAGCTGTGTGACCCTGAGCAAGTCATGTAACCCTCTGCCTCAGTTTCCTCATCTGTACAATGAGCTAGAGAAGGAAATGACAAACTGCTCCAACTATTTTTTCCAAGAAAGCCTCAAATGGGGTCATGAAGAGTCAAACATGACTAAATACAAACCATACACACATGCCCATAATACACTCCCTCTTTACCTTGTCCTATAGGATTCTTTTCTTCCTTTAAATTGCAGCTCAAATACCATTTTCTGCAAGAAGCCTTTCCTGATCCTACCAACTATTAGTGATCTACCTCTCAAATTATCCTGTATTTAACTTCTTTGTATTTAGCTGTATTTATTCACTTTATATTTTTGCTATGAGTACTTCTTTGGGATAGATCTTTATTGATATCTTTGGTTTTTTTATATCATTTACATTTCCATTTGTATTCTTCCCCATATCCTTTACTCCCTTCTAAAGACCCAGCTCCTGTAACACAGAAATATTTAAAAGAGGAAGATAAGGGTGGGGGAATCATCAAAATCAATCAATATATTTTTAAAATCTGATGGGCTTTTTTGAAAAATTGCTGACTTTAATTTCTCATTTAAATAAGTGATTTTTTTTAAAAGAGTAAACTCTAAAACTTTATACTACAAATACTTTACATAAATGTAAACATGCATATTTCTACCCTATAGTAAAGCAGCTATGAAAATAAACTCTAGGCACAAGATTTTAAAAATTGTAATCACAGAGCCAGACAACTTTAAATTAACTTGTTAAAATGAACTCAGGGCAAAAGTGATGATAGGGAAATAGCAATGGCAAGTGATGATCATTGTTCTACTCGTCTTTTACTTCTGAGTTTCCAAAATGTCTCCTACCACACCACACTGGAATAATTCCATTTTTACTATAACCTAATATACATCCACAAAAAATCGGATGTTTTTATTGCAATATTTCACATCTTTGGAAATTCATCGGTGTCAGTCAGTCAACAATCATTTCTTTAGTACTTGCTATGTGCCAGGAATGCTATCTTCTAATATGTCTTTTTTTGAGCTAATTTTACAATTCAGTTCTGATTATTATGGCCATTGTTCTTTACATTTACATTATTATCGTTATTGTGTCTATTTTTTTCCTGGCTCTGCTTTGTTAGTTTATATAAGGCTTTCCGTAATTCTCTTTATTCATCATTTTTGTTGTTTCATACAGCACAGTAATATTCCATTACTTTCTTGTACCACAATCTGTTTAGCCATTCCCTAATCAAAGTATGTGGACATTTAAATCATTTTATTTGCATTATTCCAAAATGATTTCCGTAATGCTTGTATCAATTCACAACTTCACCAACAATGCATTAATGTGCCAGGCTTTCGATAATCCATCCAACAAGAGCGGACATGATGAGGAAAGGCAAATTGAAGGTACTATGAGGATCCCAGGAGAAAAGTTATGCCATACCTCAGGGAACTTTGTAAGTAACCTACAAAGAGGAAGAAAGTACCAACCAAACCTAGGAGCTGTAAATTACCACTTTACCATATGTATTCTATACATTTGAGCCCTCTTTCTCCTGAACTCTGAAAGTACTGGTAGGGGAATATATCGCAGGCTTTGGGGTACGTGTATGATGTTTTATACCACCATTTATTTGGCTAATTGATACTAATGGATAATCAATGAGAGAAACATATTGGTAGGTACTCAGAAATTAAGGTTCTAGAAAGGTACCTCCAACTAGAACCGTAGCCAGCCTTCCAAGGTCAGTGGGAGTAGCTGCAGAGTATGTGCCAAATGTACTTGTCTTCCCCATTTAAAACATACAATCCTCTTGAGAAAGAATCATTTCATTCTCTGTACTTACATCCCCTATATCTCGTATAGTTCCTAGCACATAATCAGTGCTTAATAAATGCTTACTGATTGATTAGAAAGCTATTAGGCCATATCTAACATCTTGTACACTGCCCAGAAAGATATAAAAATGTACATTTAAATAACACAGCAGATGATCAGGAAAATGACCTATGCCTGCCTCGATCTGATTTAAGTACCAACTCATCTTCTTCAAGGATCTTAAATTGTTTCTAGTGAGAACTAAATAAATGACAATTTTATATTCATGTCTACATGCTTCCCAGTTCTCCTTTTAATTTAATTGGCTCATCAAAGCACATCCACCCATATAACTTATTAGCCAACCAGTTGTTTTCTTAAGAAGGCAGGTTTAACTTGATAGAAAGAACTGGGTTGCAAAAAGAACACTGGATTTGGAATCAGAGGACTTGAGTTTGAATCTCAGCTGTTATTTTTCTACCTGTGTTGCCTTGAATAAATCACTTAATCTTTCTGAGCTTAAAAATCCTTATCTCTAAAATGAAATATTTCAACCAAATAGCCTCTGAGATCCCTTCCAGCAATAACTCTTATAAAACTGCAGGTCATTGATAGATAGCTAGACCACAGAGGCCATTTAGTGCAATCCTTATCTTACAAGAAGAAACTAAGACTAAGTGACTTCCCCAAGGTCACACTGGCAGTAAGCTTTAGAGGAGCACTTTGAATGCAAGTCCTCTTACTCCAGAACCTGCTCTTTCTAGTGCTCTTCTCAGATTTTTTCCTACTTTTTCAAAGTCTTCCCCTTTTCTGGCTCCCAATTCTGTCCCATTGCCTTTCCTTTGTAGATAGCATGCACCACCCTGTCCTTTACTCATAGCTAGACATTTATCTATCCTATTCTGCCTCTCTAGAAAACTCAGTTCCACATTTTTAGTTGTTTTGAGATGGACCCCCATTTTGCTTCCCACACCTCCCTATTTATAGTTTTCACATGTTGGCAGGTTTGCTGCAGATCTCTTAAAAACTAGAGGGAGAAATATCTAACCACATAAACAGAAGTTCATGCAGTAACCATGACTGCAATCACATCAAGTTGTTGAATCTTAAAGCAACAACCTGATAACTACTTCTTGTGTTCTTATATGATGGAAGGTTTTCATTTAAGAATGAATCACATGCTGATGGCAAAAGAAAATGAAATCTGGGAAGACTAAGTTTTGGTGAGGTGAGGCGTAGGAATGATTGTTATGGTCTCAAGTTTGACTTGGAAAGTCCTTAAAAAGTAAGAGAAGGGGCCATTTGAAAGTTCTTCCTTTGTTGTTGTTGTTGTTGACTTGGTACGTCAGTATTTACATACATATTAGAAGAAAACCTGATAAAAAAAGTGTTTACCCGTAACTTTGAGTTATCCATCAAGTTGCTGCATAAATATTAATATAATTCCCAAATATTTTGCTACACATAGTCTGTAAAAAAAAAAACCAGATTTTTGGAGCTTCCCCGAGATCCATAAAACTCTCTTGAAACAGGTTGTCTACTTTAGACATCCTCCCCCCTCCCCACCTGCCCTTCCCTGAACACACACATCCTTCTCCTATCTGGTACCACCCTCTTCTAATTACCACAATTCCCTTCTGACATCTTCAAAACTGTTCTTCCTTTGTTCTCAAAGAGGGTCATGACATCAGGGAGGTGATGCCATGGCATGTTTCAACCATTGTTAAGTTTGTTCTTAGAAAGACAAACAAAATTAGGTTGCCCGTGTTTATTTCTCTCAAAACTTGTGGATCATGCATATAGAGATACACGTGGAAGTTTATTGTAGACAGTGAACTCAAGGATAGACAGACAAGAGACCTTATTATCTTCGGAACAATTCCCTCTCACCCCTCCCTCCCTCACTGGTTTAGGATGCCTATGTCAGCTAAAATTATAGTCTTCATATGTGTTAAATATAACATGGAAAAGGAATCTTCTTAATTGGATGAGTTGTAAATATAATATAGGAGAAGTGTTAAAGTATGAATTGAAATTATAGATCCAGGATATGTGTTTCTTCTATCATTAACATAACATGATATAACATAACATAGCATATGGTCATAAAATACCAAGATAAGAAAAATCCCATTATTCAAGATAGTGCTTGTTCAAGGCACCTTGTTCTTGGCAATTATAAACACAAGAATGCTCCTGGTCGGCTTCATCTGGCCTTGTAGTTACTGACACAGGAAGAAGTACTCAGAGAGCAAAGCCTGTCTGTTATGTCAGAGCACACAAAGCATTATGGTAGGTTAAGCTCAAAATGGGCCCAAAATGTCTCTCCTGATTGGCCAATCCATGTTTTAGGCTTTTTTCAGGTCCTGGGGGTTCAAAATGGTTTGGGGAGGGGTCTGCACATACAAGTGAATTGGATTTAAGTGAGGGAGTTTTGTGCAAAATCACCAGCCTCACTTTCTCCACCAGACTCATCTTCAAAAACTTATATGCTAAACATGGGGTGAGGAAGAGGGGAGGTGGGTACAATCACTCGCCAATTTCTGGTATTCCCTGGTTGTGACAAGTAGAGTGGGAAATCAGCAAGCTGAGTAAGAATGATTCCCTCCCTAAAACACTGCGGCACTCCCCCTGAGATTACTCTTCCAGCTCATATTGTTACTGCTTCTACTGTCAGGGTTCTAGTAGTAAAGATCTCTGGGTGGATATCTTATCACCATAGCTCCTGAACTACTAGAAACAGCTCGCTTCCTCAATTAAATTTTTAGAAAAGATACTTACATAAATGACACAGCAAGAATAGTAGTTAACCAAGAATCCTGCCCCTCCCCCCAATCTGGACTGCTCTCTATCATAAATATAGTCTATTAGGATGAATAGTGACAGATTTAAAGTGCAATGAAGAAGCATTTATTAAGTGATTACCTTGTGCAAAGCACTATAATAAGTGCTGTGAATACCAGTACAAAAGCAAGATGGTCTTTATTTTCAAGGAGCTCACATTCTTATGGGAGAGAAAACAGACATGGAAGATTTCAGATGCAAATCAGAGGGGAAAGTCCTGTGGAAACCAGCTATTAATGCTTCTTTAATGCCATTTCCACTGAAAAAAAATCATTTCACTTTCTCATGTTGAGCTATTTGATAGTGCCAAGGACTTTGGTGGCAAGAACTTTCCTTCCTGGGTCTTCAGTAGCTGTGGCTGAAGCACCTGCAGGAGCTGCATCTCCATAGAAGCTGCTTCCCAAGATGATGGCTGAGGGTGCTGGGCTGGAAGCAATATTGTTCTCAAGGCTCTTGGGGTCAGAGTCTTGGGATGTTTCCATCTGGGTCTGGAGAGGAGATGGTGATCAAGGTGGTGGTGGTAGTTTGACTCACTGGTGCATGCTGCCTCCTGTCTCTCCCTCAGGGTGCCTCCATGCTTTAACTTGACCAGCTTGTATGCCCTGTGTGTAGCAGTTGGTTGGCAGTTTTTGGGGATGACTGGACCTTTCTCCACAGTAGTTGCTTCTCTGGATGAAGGTTCAGAAGGCTGGACTGGAAGTCTGGGGGATGCTGCCACTCTCAGGCCTCCTGTGCCTATCTGCCTTTTGGGGGCAGTGATCAGCAGTTGTTATTGGTGGGGATAAGGAAGGTGGGACCCCTCTCCACAATCATTTCTCCCCTCAATAATTGCTGTGGGAGCTGGGCCAGAAGCAAGTCTGGTATTCTGTGCATGTGTTGTCTCTCCAGAAAGATTAATAATCAGATGGATCAATAATAATAGCTAGTATTCCTATGACACCTACTATGTGCCACACACTTTACAAATAGTATCTCATTTGACCCTCATACCAACCCTGGGCAATAGTTGCTATTATTATCTCTATTTTATAAATGAGGAAACCAAGATAAACAGAGGTTAGGTGATTTGCCCAAGGCCAAATAGCTAGTACAGGTCTGAGGCTAGATTTCAATTCAGGTCCTTCCTGACTTCAGGCTTAGAATGTTATGCACTGTGCTATGTAGCCTGTAGGGCAAGGATTTTTCATTTTTGTTTTTATATCCTCTGCACCTAGCACAAAAAAATTGTTTTTATATCCTAATTTGTATGTGTGGCATATAAATAGGTGTTTTAATATATATGTGTTGATTGAATATAGTAGATGCTTATAAATATTTGTTGAATTTAATTGAACCAGTGTATCACCATGTGGGAGGCTGGAATGGTTTAACAAACCATTACCAGGCTGGAAAGTTTTGTTTCCTTTGTTTTTTGTTTTTTGCTTTTTAAGGAAGCTACCCTGATGTTTAACATCTCTTATAAAAAGCCAACTGATTGTCGCTGTTGGAGTCTATAATAGAATAATACCTCAGATTTGTATAGTCATTTGCAGTTTATAAACCAAGTTCACACCCTTTATCTCATTTAGTAGCTCCTTCAAAGCAAAAGGATGAGACCACCACCAGGATTGTTCGAGGCTGCCTAAGGGATCTGCAAATTGCACAGAATCAGTCATTCTGCATTCAGAGCTTCTCTACGAAGACCTGGGTATTGAATGACCTTTGCTCACTCATCTTGTGTCATGTCTCTTGTGGGAGACAGCCAGCCTATGCAAATGGATTTTTGCTAAATTGCTAAATTTATCACTTGTTAAATTCCATATCTCATTTGGATCACCTTTCAGAGCTCCATGCTAGAGGGTGCCTGTATAATTGTCTTTGTTCATTTGTTAAATGTAATTGTTTTTTCCCGTCTTCTCTCTTCATCTTCTTGTTCTGCAGCTGGGCCCTTAACAGATGCGATTTATGTTTCCTATGGCATGGCCTAAGATAAGGAGGCCTGGCATCATTAAGCTTAGGATGTGTCTCAATTCCATATTGCAGGTTCTTGAGGAACATTCTACTTGAGAACTAGGGTCTAGTTAAAGTATCATTCTTTTAGAGTTTTATCCTCTCTCATTCTGCCTGTCATTGTGCTGAAACATCCAGAGAATAAAGAACCAAGGGTGGCACTTTTGCTAAATTGCCAGCACTCCCAAAGAAATTCATTCCAAATGTTTAAAGACAGTTCCATCACCAGCTGGAAAGAAGAGAAACTTTTTATAGAAATAAAATTGTGATGTGGCCTTGAAAAATAAAGCTGTCATACTGATGATCTCTTATGATTCCTGGATATCATTCTTTCAGTGATCTCAAAATTCCTTATTTTTTTTTCTTTTTCTATTTTTCTATTTTTTTTTTTGGAGACTGGTTCTCCTTATATCCACTTGGCAGTAAGTACAGCATCCATTCACAAGCTAATCCCACTAATGATCTGCATAGGAGTTTTGAACTTCTACATTTCTAATCTAGGCCACTTTGCTTCTCCTTAGGCAGCCTGGTTTCCCCCTACTCCTGGGGGCTCACTATATCGGTGTCAGACTTAGTGTAGACACCTAATCAACTTAGCCCACTGAAGCTCAGAACCCCTGAGCTCAAGCTATCCACTATCCTCAGTCTTTTCAGTGCCAGGGATTATAGGTTTATGTAACCATACTCTGCTCCAAGTGTCTTTTAGATATAATCCCATATCCTCCCCCTATCTTCTGATGGTACTTATTCCTGCAAACAAAAGAAAACTGAGATACATTAAAGTTGTATGTTATTTGTGGAGCTCTTTTAACTTTCAAGTGGACCAGTAATAAAATATACATACAATTAAAGATCTGCCCTGCTCTTTCTTAAAAATTTATAGCATTTCACAGCAGGTGTATGCCAAGAATTGTGTTCCTGTACAATGTTGCTACATAGTAGTATCAAGCAGGGGCATAGGAATGAATGACATTATTTCCTTTGCCAGGACCCCCATAAAACTGCTCCATGGGTTTACTTGAGTCTGATTCTATTATTGTGTCACACTATCATTATTCATTTAGTCTTTCTAGAGTTGTGATTAAATGCTATGGATCAGCAAAAGCTATTATGTCATATCTGTTAGAGACGTGGAATTTGCAAGAACTTGGGAGGACAGATTCATGATCTTTTATGCAGTTTCAGATTCACTTCAGGTCTTTCAAAGGAAGAAAAGGAAGTAGTCAACATGAAGAGCAGCTGGTACATGGATCATTTCCCTATTCCCAGGTTACTACACTAGGTAAGATCTGGGACTGTCTCTCTTGATTGAGCTGAAATATCTTACTCCCCATCATAGCTTCTCTGATTTCTGTTTGCAGTCAGTTTGGATAAAGGCATTTGTTTGCTATTCACTACATATGTTCTTTGTGGAATTGGCATTTGGTAGGAAGGGAATTAAGCCTTGGATATATAGCTTAGGGTACCCCTTCCTGGTAAGGGATAGTGATCAGGAGCTTATATTGAACCTAAAAATGACTTCCTTTGGACTAACAATTGTAGGTGGGCCAGATAAATATAATTCTCTCCTGGTACCCCCTCTTGTTGAAGAAAATGGAGTGGCTAGACTCTGGCCCCAACCTCCTGCTTCCCCTCCTGGCAGGAATCAAAATCTCCCTTTGTAAAGTGTTGGCAAAAAGATTCTATAGAAAACCATCTATTTAGGAGGCAGCTAGGTGGTACAGTGGATAGAACACAGGCCCTGGAGTCAGGAGGGCCCGAGTTCAAATATGGCCTCAGGCACTTGACATACTTACTAGCTGTATGATCCTGGGCAAGTTACTTAACATTGATTGTTCTTCCCCCCCACCCCCCCAAAAAAACAACAACCAAAAAACTATCTATTAATTTCTCTCTTTGAGCCACATCTAGATAGAACCATGTGGAAACACATAACCTACACAGCCAATATGTACCCCCCTTTTATCATAGAAGAGGGCTAATACATTAGCTAACAATCCAATTCTGGATTCAAGAAAGAAAGATGTAACTCATACTCACAATGAACATTCCTTGTTATAATTTATTATTATTAAGTAGGCCTGTACAACCTGCAGCCTCTAGGCTACTTATAGCCCATGGGCATTTCAGATGTTTTCCTCTAGATTTTTTGTGAGCTACCCAAAATCCTTTGGCGGGTCGCAGATTGTGCAGGCCTCATTAAGAAAAAAGACTAAATAAGGTCAGATCTCTGACATAATCAGTTTCTCCTTTTTCCTAATTCAGGCCATGCTGTAGTAGAAGTGAGTTGGTTCTGTCAGGACTTCAGCTTGATTTGAGTGCCTCCTGAACACTGGAGTTTAGACTCTTTTATATTCAAAGGAGCTTGGATCTTTGCAAGCATAAATCTTGAGTAGACAGACCTCAGATACCTGTGAATACACCTATAATGAGTGAGATAAACACACCCAGAGATAGAAAAATTCTTTTGATGTTCAGTAGGTATACCTGAATTCTTTAGACACTAACTGTTTCTATATATTTCCCAGTTCTGCTCTCTGGGGAAACGTACCTAGTCTAACCAGATTGCTTTATATCATCATTTGATGTCATTATTAATGTCTTAGATTAGTTTCAATAACTTATCAGAATTTGGAGTGCAGGTGGCACTAGAAACAGGATTGTTAAATCTGTATAAGAGAAAGGAGGACTTTGAGCATAAGGTGTCAGTGTATTGTTGGAGTGGAGAAGGAAAGAATCATGGTGGTGTTTCCTAGGAAGTCAGGGGGCAACACAAGGAGCACTATGGACTTGAGAAAGGGATTGTAAAATGTAGAGGTGAAAGGAATTTTAGAGCTCATGTAATCTAAGCAACGCAAAACTTAGAAGCCATCTGGAGCAGGGTAAAGGTATGGACTCACTTGAGCTCTCCCAAATTCCCCTCAAAACAACTTTAAAATAATGTGTCAAAATGAATTCTGGAGAGGCAGGACCAAAAAAAGGAGAGGGTGAAACAATTTTCTAGACCAAGACAACTTAGAAGGTCATCAGGAAAAGTCTCTTACTGGGTTGAGAATACAGTCCAGTGCAGGCTATGTGTTGGCAAGCCAGCAGCAGGCTTTGAGGGCAGCTGAATTGGCAGTGGTGGTTTCCAGAACTCACAGGTAGTTAAGGAGATTGGACAACTGGTCAGAAGGAAATTGTGGGGACCCCTTTGCTGGCATTGGGTGCTGGACTCTGTTGCATTGCCTATACACAGTTCTAGGCAGGAGGAGCACTAGTATAATGTGTGGCCACAGGGGAGTGGTCACAGTTCCAGGGTGGAAAAGAGTGCTTGTGGTTGCTCACAGCCCAGAGAATAGTCCATGAGAGTAGTGACTGCACCTCTCCTTAGATCATACCACCTTGAAAGAACTGAAAACTTAAAAGATCACCAGAGGTAGTTCTGAAAATAGTAGCAGGAAAGTCCTGAAGCTTGGGACAGTGCCATCCTGGGATCAGAGCCCAACTTTAACATAAAATTAAAAGTCAAGAAATAGGCAGGAAAAATGGGCAAATAGCAACAAAAGAACATGATTATAGAAGGTTACCATGGTGACAAGGAAGCTCAAAACAGAAACTCAGAAGAAGGCAACAAAGTCAAAACAGCTGCATCTAAAGCCCTCCTCATCTCTCCCAAAGAAAGTTGTGAATTGGTCTCAGACCCAAAAATAGTTCCTGGAAGAGCTCAAAAAAGGATTTTAAAAATAAAATAGAAGAGGTAGAGGAAAAATTGAAAAAAAAATAAATGAGAATGATGCAAGAAAATAATGAAAAAAGAGCCTACAGCTTAGGTACAAAAAAAATACTACTAAAGAAAGGAACACTTTAAAAAAACAGAATAAGCCAAATGAAAAAGGAGATACAAAAGCTCAATGAAGAAAATAATTCCTTAAAAATTAGAATTGGGCAAATAGAAGCTAATAACTCAGTGAGACATCAAGAAACAAATAAAAATAAAAATAAAAAGAAGAAAAAAAAGAAGAAAATGTGAAATATCTCATCGGAAAAACAACCGACTGGGAAATAGACCGAGGAGAGATAATTTAAGAATTATTGGACTGTTTGAAAGCCATGATCAAAAAGAACCTCAACATCATATTTCAAGAAATTATCAAGGAAAAATGCCCTGATATTTTAGAATTAGAGGGTAAAATAGAAATTGAAGAATTTACCAATCACCTCCTAAAAGAAAACCCAAAATAAAAACTCCCATAAATATTATAGACAAATTCCAGAGCTTC
This sequence comes from Pseudochirops corinnae, assembly GCA_028646515.1. Classification (NCBI taxonomy): domain Eukaryota; kingdom Metazoa; phylum Chordata; class Mammalia; order Diprotodontia; family Pseudocheiridae; genus Pseudochirops; species Pseudochirops corinnae. The sequence goes on from CM053586.1 coordinate 245,290,045, forward strand.
CAGGTCACAGAGGAAATATTGCAAGCAGCCAAAAAGAAGCAATTCAGATATCATGGAGCCGCAATCAGGATCACACAAGATTTAGCAGCTTCTACATAAAAGAATTGGAGGGTTTATAATATAAAATTCCATAAGGCAAAGGAGGCAGGATTACAATCAAGAATAACCTACCCAGAAAAACTGAATATAATCCTTTGGAGAAAAATAGATATATAATGAACTAGAAAATTCTCAAGCATTCCTGATGAAAAAACTAGAGCTAAATAGACATTTTGGCTGTCAAATACAGACACAAGAGGAGCCGAAAAGGTAAACAAGAAAGAGAAATCCATGACACTATCCATCTCATCCTCTGCCATCTTTTTTCCTTTTGCCTTCAGTCTTTTTCAGCAGCAGGACTCCAATGAATCCTGTCTTCTCATTATGTTGCCAAAATAGTTAAACTTCAGCTTCAGTATTTGACCTTCCAGTGAATAGCCTGAATCAATATCTTTAATTTTTGACTGATTTTATTGTCTTGTTGTCCAAGGACTCTCAAAAGTCTTCTTCAGCACCACAATTCAAAAGTGTCATTTCTTCAGTGTTCAGCTTTCCTTATAGTCTAACTCTTACAGCATACATTACTACTAGAAAAACCAAGCTTTGACTATATGGACCTTGATGAGCAAGATGATGTCTCTGCTTTTTAGTACACTGTCCAGATTTGCCACGGTTTTCCTTTTAAGGAGCAAGCATTTTTTAATTTCATGGCTAAAGTCTTCACCTACAATTATCTTTGAACCCAAGAATATAAAATCTGGCACTGCTTCCCTCTCTTCTCCCTGTATTTGCCAGAAAGCGATGAGATCAGTTGCCAAGATCTTAGTTTTTTTGATGTTAAGCTTCAAGCCAGCTTTTATACTCTCTTCTTTCAGCCTTATCAAGAGACTTCTTAATTCTTCTTCACTTTGTGCCATCAAAATGGTAATTCTGCACGCTAGGCTTCAGAAGTATGTGAACCAAGAATTACCAGAAGATCAGGCTGGTTTTCAAAAGGACAAAGAAAATAGAGACCAAATTGCCAACATTCTCTAGATTATGGAGAAAACAAGGGAGCTTCAGGAAAAAAAACCAAAAAACACATATACTTCTGCTTCATTTACTGCACTAAAGTCTTTGACTGTATGGACCACAGCAAAAGATGCCAAATCATCAAAGAGATGGGAATACCAGATCATCTTACTTCTCTCTTGAGAAACCTGTATATTGGCCAAGAAGCTACAGTTAAAATGGAACATGGAATTGCTGATTGGTTTAGGATTAGAAAAGGAATACCACAAGACTGTATACCATCATCTTATTTGTTTAGCTTATATGCAGAATACATCATACAAAATGCCAGGCTGGACAAATCAAATGCCAGAATTAAGGTTGCTGGGAGAATACCAGCCATCTCAGATATGCAGATGTTACTACTCTGATGGAAGAAAGTAAAGCAGAATTAAGAAATATACTAACATTTATATACATATGTATGTATATATCAAGCAACCATACCATTGACAAAGTATATTATTTAATCAGATCTTGGAAGCTAAGTCAAAAGAGTGTGCCAGATTTGTTGCACCATGCCTTTCACAGGATAAGGACCCCAGGAAGATTATATATATATATTCCGATAGAGCCATAACTAGCCATTTTGGGGCCTGAAACAAGAAAGTAGCTTGGCCTGGGTCATGTCTGGTTATCATGGGAAATTAGATACTCCAGGTGTTTTGCTTCCTGCTTTATATGGTTGTTGTAAGGAAAGGACTGTACAAATGTGAGTTATTATTCAATTTGTGCAAGTATCCAGTTAGCTGTTAAGCTCTTAATTCATTGATCATATTACTTGAGCTTGCTTCCTAAGACTCTAGCATAGGCCAAAAACATTTTTAGAGGCAGCATGTTGAAGGGGGAAAGCAGTAGAGTTGAAGACAGGAGTTGTCTGCACATTTTGGTCTTTGGCAAGTCTGTACAACAGTCTGGGCTGCAGCGTCCTCATCTGTAAAAGGAAGGGGTTAGACTGGGGGTACATAGCATTTTATGATTCTGTGACAAGATAATCTTTTTGGAGTAGAACCCATTTTACTTTGCTTTAGGTTGCCAGGAAACCTGGGCTTAAGTCCTGCCTCTGACATATACTAGTTGTATACCCTGAGCAAATCACTTAATCTCTCAGTGATCTGAGACTCTAAGACTAATTTATAGAGAAGGTGCTGACCTACACTGGTAGAGGAAGTTAACTCATTTGGGAGTTTCCTCTGCAAATAAAATCCCACACCCATTCCTCATCCCTATTCCTTAGCAAGTCTACCCACAAATATTCATTCCAGTTTGCTTTAAAATTTAGGTCAATGTTTAGGATCTTGATAATTTGCATTTTGAACCAGTCAGGCTATTTTTCAAAGCCACTTCCAGGCAGTGGATGATTCCACTCAACCCCAGTATGACACAAAAGAACCTTCTTTCTTCACCTTGGGCACATTATAGCTTTCCTTACAGTCACTGCCAATAACCAAACAGAACTTCTCTCCTGCTGTTCCCTGAGTGAAATGAGGAGTGGATTACCCAGGGATGCTGCTTTTATTCCAAAAATGGGAAAGGGTCAGATCTAAAGATGTGAAAGAGAGAGCTTTCTTTAGTCTTCTTAATATTAAGCAGTGGATTTCTGATCAGTCTTGGTCTGTAGCACACGTACATAACCTTTTTGGTATTGTTTCCAAAGGATGAAATCCACTTGTTTTAAAAGGGCCTGACTGAGCCACTTAGTCAAGAACCTCATTAGGCAATGACCTTTCATTCCCCATCTTGTCTTCAAGTCAAAGACAAGAGGATCCCTTTTTCTGTCTGCTGAAGTAGGTCAGGCACTCTTTCTTCACACTCTGTGGTTGCAGAGAAACACATACTACCTCCTTTCAAAGGGAAGGGAAATAGCTTAAATGCCAGAGAGAACAATCCTGCCTGGTTTTGAAGTGGCCAACCTGTGACAAGCAGAAGCTCTTGCAGGGCCTTTGAGTGCTTGACATCTAACATTTTAAGATCAGATTTGTGGTTATCACAGTTCATTTTTTATGATCCTGAGCCTATTAATCAGGTTAATTGAGTAATTTTACCACATTAACAGTGGTGACAGCGACAAGTTCTTTATGAAGATTCCAAAGATCTTGAGTTTGAATTCATTAAATAGGCACCATCAGTAAACACATATTACATATTTATGGAGGACCTAGTCATTTGGATTGGACCTGTAATTTCACTAGGGTAGGGGACTCTGGTGAAGAAATAAAGTTAGTCTGCAAACATTTATGAACCACCTATTTCTTTTTTTTTTTATTTTTTTTATTTGCTCATTTACTTTTAATTTACAAGATTCAGTTCCACAATCACTTGAGTTTCAGATTTAATGAACCACCTATTTCATAAGTGGGCCAGGCACTGTGCTAAATGCTGGCCGTACAAAGAAAGGCAAAAACACAGTCCCTGTTCTCAAGGGGCTCCCATTCAAATGAGAAAGAAAATATGCAAAAGGTAGACAACATAAATGGAAATTAATCTCAGCCTCCCTCTCTCAATGCAGATTGGCAGCTATTCTGTAAGGTATAGTCTTAGAGAGCTACATGGGGGCCCTGAGCTGTCTTGGGATTTTACAGCCAATAGGCTTTAGAGGCAGGGTTTGATCCCAGGTCTTGATTTGGAGGCTAGCTTGCTGTCTACTATACCATACTGCCTCTTAAACTAATTACTAGAATAAGCACTTACTATGTGCAAGGCTTAGTGGTAGGCCCTAAAAATATAAAGATTTTTAACAATAACAGTTCCTTCATCCAAAGGGCTTCTAATAGACAGCATGCACAAGTACAATGTAAGGTAGGGAGAGGTAGCAGCAAAGAAGACACCCAGACAGAGTACTTGCTCCATCTAGGAAAAATTTAAGGACAGAAAGAATACTGAGGGTTTCAGTGAGTGCTTCATGAAGAGGGTGACCCCAGAGGTGAGCTTTGAAGGAAAATAAAGCTTCTGAAAGGCAGAAATGAGGAGGATGTATGTATTGGTCATGGCTGATGGCCACTGTGAATGCAGGAGACCATATTTCAGGATCAGGGTATGAGACAGTTAGTAGTATAGTCTGGTTGGAACACAAGGTGTATGAAGGAGAAAAATGTGAATTAAGAATGGAAGTGTAGGTTGGAGATAAGATCTTTAGAAGTCTTTAAAGAAATGAGGTCTTCAGGGGGGCCGCTAGGTGGCGCAGTGAATAGAACACCAGCCCTGAAGTCAGGAGGACCTGAGTTCAAATACGACCTTAGACACTTAACACATACTAGCCATATGACCTTGGGCAAGTTGCTTAACCCCAATTTCCCTACAAGAAATCGAAAAAAAAGAAAAAAGAAATGAGGTCTTCAAAGCTTTGTCTTTAATTCTAAAAGTAATAGGGAGCCACTGAAGATTTTTGAACAGGGAAGTGACATGGTCAGACCTACGCCTTTAAGAAGATTGCTTTGCAAAACTCATTATCGTTCTCTTTCATGTCTGGTTTTGCTTTTTTTTTTTCTTTTCCCAGTGATCACTCATTGGTTACAGCCCTTCTATATGACCAAACTATTGTACAATGTGAAAGTATTTGCAGATCCTATACATGATCGCACGCCACCATGGGGAGGGGGGGAAGGGAGGGGAGAAAATCTGAAACTCAAGTGATTGTGGAACTGAATCTTGTAAATTAAAAGTAAATGAGTAAATAAAAAAAAATTAAAAAAAAAAGAAGATTGCTTTGACAACTGTCAAAATGTAGAGGGTATGTAAAGAATGTAAAGAAGTATAAAGGTGTATAAAAGATTCTTCGGGGGAGAAGCATCAGGAAGACCCAGTTAGGAGGCATTTACAGTAGTCCAGGTAAGATAGGGTGAAGACATGAACTAGGGTGGTGGCCATATAAGTGGAGAGAAATAGCCAGATATGAGATAAGGAAGCAGGACTGTAAGCCTTGTAATGGAAGTTGAGGGTGAGAGAGAGGGGATGAGTTGAGAAATATAAGAGTTTTTAAACCTGGGTGACTGAAAAGATACTGGTGCCCTCAGCAGAAATGGGGAAGTTTGGGGTGGATTAAGGACTTCTGTTTGCACATGTTGCATTTGAAATACTTATAGGCAGAGGTATGTTAGTAAATGTTTAACAACTGAGTCTCTGAAAAAAAAAATAACATGTATGAAACACTTTTAAGTTTAATTTGCCTTAGTAACATTATTTTGTTCAGTCTAGATATAAAGCAATGAACAAGCCCTGATTTGAAGCACTTGCTGATTTCTGAGGTGTCAATGTGCACACTGAAAATGTAACAGTTCTTGCCTGCCAGTAGGAATTGACTCCAGTACACCCTTGGACAGGTATCCAAAAGGCAGTTAGTTATATGGGATTGGAATTGAGAAAAGAAGAATGACTGATGAGGCAAGCTCCAAGAAGTCTGCAACAGTTGGTTCAAACACAGAGCAGGTCTCATTGAAGCTGCAAGGCTCCCCAGTGCAGGCTGAGCCAGATTAAAATGTACTTGGGAAACATTTAACAAAACAAAATTCAATAGACCATAGATAATATTCATATGTGTTTTCTAATTCAGCATGTGGCCTTCAGGGATCTTAATATAGTGTGGTGGCCCTGTTTCTATATGTTTGGCAACCTTGCTCTACAAGGATTAGAAAAGGGGAAAATGAGGACTGAAATTACTATGCTATAAGGAAGGGACCTTGATAACTAAGGCAATTTTCTGCCACAGCCACTAAAGCTTTTGTATTTATTCTTTTACATATACTCACACACACACACACACACACACACATGCAACTAGATGGTGGTGCAGTGGATAGAGCTCTGGGCCGGAAGATGGGGGCTCTTATATTTCTCAACTCATCCCTCTCCCTCACCCCCAACTTCCAAATCCATTCAATTACAAGTCTCAGATACTTACTAGCTGTGTGACCTTGGACAAGTCTCTTAATCTCTGTTTGCCTCAGTTTCCTCCCCAGTAAAATGAGGGTGGTAGCAGTACCCACCTCCCAGGGTTGTTGTGATGATCAGATGAGATAACATTTGTATGGTGTTCAGCACAATGTTTGGCACAGAGTAGGTGCTGTATAAAAGTTAACTATGATGATGATGTGCTTGTTTTCTTTCCAATCTATATGGTTAAGTGATGTTTCATTTTTATATCCTCGGTGTCAAGCGTAGTCCCTAGAACACAGTACAGTTATCCCTTCCACATCATGACTTTCCCCATCACAGTTTTGATAAATTGCAAGCTGACATAACAAATTAAACAGGAATTTGGGTAGAGTTTTGCAGAAGCTACAGAAAACATGCAAAGGGCAGCAGACAACACAGAGCCCACGAGCAAATACATAACCTAAAAATTTACGATAAGGTACTGTAAACACCCTATAAAAGAAAAAGAAAAAAATTCAGACTTCTCTGGTACGAAGAGAGCATCAAAAAACTTTGCTCAGATTTTCCAGATCGAGGGGCACTGCACCCCTCATCCTTGAGATGCGGAAGGGATAACTATAGTTGCTTAATAAAAGCCTATGGATAGGTTGATTACTGTTCATGAAAATAGGAAAGGACATATATTTCTGTGCCTCCCCTGGTGCCATCCCCTCCCCCCATCCTGCAGGTGCCAGAGATTGGAAGAATGCCACATCCTCACACTTTGCAGTGGAAAATATATTTTTAGAAAGAGGTTGTTTAAAAAGGTAGGAGAAAGGACATAATCATAAGTGAGCAACACTGGGCTTTCAATACCCTGTCACCAGTGAAGCAAATGCTACCAAATATTGAATACCCTTGTTGTCTTGCTGACAGAAATGCCAGTCTGCAAATCCCTCCTAGGACGAGAGACAGGCCACAAGCCTAGGCTGACTGTTATCAAGAGAATAACTTCATTGGAGACAGATGGACAGTTGTTTTTCTTTTGGAGAAGGTGGGAGAAAAATCTCAGAAGAAAGTTGCCTGTGGCCATTGACCATTTAAGACAGTGGTTCTCAACCTGTGGGTCGCGACTCCTTTGGGGGTCAAATGGGGTTACCTAAGACCATCAGAAAACACATATTTCCCACGGTCTTAGGAACCGAGACACAGCTCCTCTATCTGTCTCCAGGCAAGTCCACCCACATGCAGATACGCCCACATAAGAGTATCAAAGGGTAGCTGCATTAGGAAGGTTGAGAACCATTGTGTTAGAGGGTAATCTACTCTATATGTTTTTTGTATATACCTGTTTATGGATGTTGCAGAGGCTGCATGGGTCTATATAGACTGTTCCATAGAGCATGTACCCAGAGCTCTCCTGATACTTCCAACCACTCCAGAGACATGGTGACTCATCCTTAGGCCTTTGGGGGATGATAGACTTGCTAGTTGTTTCTAGCCATGGCTAAAAGGTCTTGCCGCTTTAGAATGATGTGTAAATCCTAAATGCTCCTTTACCTCCCTTGCCCAATGACAATGTAGAAGAGTGAGGTACTACAGCTATTAAAATAATAGGCAGCTTTTAGCTTAGCCCTTTTTGACTGTGACCTTCATGGTATCATTATGTAATTCCAGTGTGCAGTGGGAAGGGATGGGCCCTTCTTTGCTTTAGTTATTTGGAACCCTGAGTGGCTCTGATGTTTTGCTGAGCATCTAGAAATTAACCCCATAAGTGCTAGAACTTAAATTTTTTTTAACATTGTGGTTGTTGTTTAGTAGTAGAGTTTTGGTCATGTCTGACTTTGTGACCCTGTTTGGGGTTTTCCTGGCAAAGATACTGGAGTGGTTTGCCATGTCCTTCTCCAGCTTATTTTGCAGATGAGGAAACTGAGACAAACAGGATTAAGTGATTTGCCCAGGGTCACACAGCTGATAAGTGTCTGAGGCCAGATTTGTATTTAGGTTTTCTTGATTCATGGCCCAGTACTCTATCTACTGTGCCATCTAACAATCCCTAACATTGTGGACCAGGTATTCAATGCGGAACTCATTATATTTCCCTTCTAACCTCATGCCTCCTCCTCTCTTCCTTATTTCAGTTGAAGATTCCATCCTTCCCATCACTCAGGTTAGCAATCTTGGAGTAGTCTGTGATGTTTTGCTTTACTTTTACCTCACCTTCCTCTCTAAACAATTTCTAGATCTTTCCAATGCTACCTCCTCTTCTGTTCACCTTCATGACCATAATCACAGTTGGTTCTCGCCACCTTGCACCAAGACCACAAAAAGTCCCCTTATCTAGCTCCCTGCTTTCTGTCTCTCCTTTTTCCAATTAATCATCCACACAGCTGTTAATATGATATTCCTCACCATATAACTGCCCCTATCAAGAAACTGCAGGCTCCTTGCACATAGAATAAAATTCAAACTCTTCTGTTTAGCTTTAAAGCCTTCATACTGTAGGTCCCGCCTACCTCTCCAGGATTATTGTATATTATTATCTTTCAGATATTCTACATTCCAGCCAAACTGGTCTGCTTGCTTTTCCCTGTACACATTTCATCTCCCATCTTTGTGCTCTTAAATAGGCTGTTCCTCATCTATGGAAAGCAGTCCTTCTTTGTAGATTCTAGCTTCCTTCAAAGTTCATCTCAAGAAACGTAAACTACAGGAAGCCTATTCTCCCAGTTGCCAGTGCTCTCACCTATACTATAGAGATTATTTTTATGTACTTTGTAAGCATCTTCATAATTACTTATCTGTGTGCATATTATCTTCCCCCAAAAGAATGTGCTCTTTGAGGGAAGGGACAATTTCATCTCCAAGTACCTAGACCTGCGGAGCTCATGGGGAGGGGAGAGAGAGGGGAAGGAAACAAGTATCTATTAAATACTAACTAGATCCATTTGCTTTTCCTTTCTTTTGTTTGCATTTTTCTGTCATGAATTACAGACTGGCCACTTTGCTTGCTATTCTCCATTCATGACTTAATCTCCCATCTCTGTGCTCTTTCACAGTCTGAGTTCCCCAAGGCTGAAATGTCCTCTGATTTTACTGCTGTCTCTTAGAATCCTTGGCTTCCTTCAAGGCTCAAATCAAGTGCTTCATCTTACATGACACTTTCTCCGATTTCCCCAATTCTCACTACAACCCCCAAACTACTTTGTATTTACTTTGTGTAATGAAGATTTAAATGCCTCCTCTTGTAATATGTCTTTAGCAAATAGGATAGAAGAATCTAGGAAAAGGCCATGCAATGTATTCTCTTGCATTTTTCTTTCCTTTCTCGCTACTGGACTTACAATTTTAGTCTTATAATTTGTCTGGGAAGGGAGAGAATTCAGCTTTAATTGTAACAACTCTCTCTGGTCTTTATTTACCTCTCTTGTTTATTACCTTGGCCTGACTTAGAATTTGTTAGGCGATGGCTTTGCAGCCAGAACTAATTCCTGGGATGACTCACTTTTCTCTTGGCCATTTGAGTCCCAAGGGATGTCTTCCCAACTGAGAACTGGATGAATCTTTTCTTGCATTTATGTCAGGCAGCTCTATCTCCCCACTTCATCTCCAGTGCTCCACAAATGATCATTAAGCCAAAAGCTAATACATTACAATAATTTGTGCATCAAGGAGGATAAATTAGAACAAAAAAGAGGAGCAAACACATAACTGGATATAATCTGTCATACTTCATTCACACTGCCCGTAGCATCTCTGGGTCCTTGGTTTTCATGGTCATTGGTTCTCACAATCCCTCTAGATACGGATGCTGGAAAGACATGTTGGATGCACTGAAGTTACCCACACGTCTCTCAAGATCAGAGTTTGTCCACTGAATCACCTTGTCTATCTTTCTCCCATAGAAACTCATAGAAACAATCATAGTCACATACAGACACTCACAGAGCCCCTGGCATTTCCTCCCATAAATCTCTCTGAAATTGTGTATTATAATACAGGGGTTATGTTTGTATACATTATATATTTGCTTATCAGTGTGCATGTTGTCTTTTCCCTGTAAAGTTTAAGCTCTTGGAGGGTAGGGATTGCTTTTTTGTGGGGAGGAGGAACAGTGTAGATCTTTGTATATCTAGCATTTTACATGATTATTGGCACTTAAAAAGTTTTTGTTTAATTGAATCAAATCAAATTGCAGAAAACTAAAGAACAGTTTTGAATCTTATGTCAGCTTTGCTTGTGACCTACATACCTTTGATTCTCAGGAACCTTGTCACACATCACCATTTGAAATGTTATAATTTGCATGTATTGCTTCAAAAGAGGCAGATGCCACAAATCAAGAGTGGGTAGCTAAGAAGTGTTTAAAAAATTAGATGTGCTATTGAAAGAAGCAGTTTATAATAGTTAGAATAACATCAAATATTCTGCATTTGCACAGGCTCTTTCATCTACAGGCTGGAAGAATCTTAGCAACATTAACCCACTATCATGGGTCATATTCCAAGCATCTGCATCTCTATGTAAATACAGTTCTCAAAGCTTTTTGAAATTCTTGGGTGAAAGGAACACTATAAATAAAGTTATTAGATAGGTAAATTGTGCAATTTGCACAAGATTAAAACAGCACAGGTGGGTGGTATTGTCATGAAAAACACCATTAGGCAGAACTGTTCTCAACAGAAAGCAATTAGAGCTGTTAACAGTGTGATCTAGACAGAAGAGACTAGAACACAGGGACCTAGGTTCTAATGCTGACATCTCTGATGCCTTGTTGAGTACTCTGAGAGATTTATGAAATCATAGAATAGTAGAGCTAAAAAAAAAACCTTTGAGATCCTCTAATCCAATTCCCACCCAGTCTGTCAATCTCCTTTACAACATCCCAGCAAGAAATCATCCAATCTATTCTTGAATGTTTCCAGGTACAGGGAGCTCACTACCTCCCAAGACAATCCAACCTATTTTTAATAGCCATAATTGCTAGGAAGTTCTTCATTACATTAAGTGAAAATCACCCGCCTTCTAACACCCACTGGTCCTAGTTGTGCTTCTGGAGCCAGACAATTCAATCCTTTTCCCACATGAAAAAAAACCAAAAACTTCTAGTATTTGAAAATTGTTCCATAGTCTCTCTAAGAACAATCCAAATAGTCCAATAAACATTTATGAAGCACTTTCTATGTACTAAGCATTGTGGATACAATCAATAGAAATAAAGACAGCCCCTGCTCTTAAGGAGTTTACAATTTACCGGAGAGATAACGCAGAAAAGGAAGCAGGAAAGGAGGGAGGGGAGGAGGAACATCAGGGAGTATCTGGCACTTTTGTGGAGTTGAAACCAGGCTGAGCAGCAGATGCAGAGTACAATGAGCTCACACGTCCAATTTCCACCCTCTAACCCCTCCAGTCAGGACAGCTAGGTGATTCAGTAGATAGAAAACAGAGCTTGGAATCAGGAAGATGTGAGTTAAAATCCAGCCTCAGACACTGACTAGCTGTGTAACCCTGGGCAAGTCACTTAATTCTTTTTGCCTCAGTTTCCTTGATCTGTCAAATGAGCTGAAGAAGGAAATGGCAAACTCCTCCAGTATCTTTGGCAAGAAAACCCCAAATGGTGTCAACCAAGAGTTAGACACAACTGAACATCAACAACAGCCCTCCAATCAGAGGGGAGAGAAGACTGAGAAAGGTGGTGTCAGCCAACACTTGAGTTAGCAGTGTGATGGTGAGATTAGAGAAGATAAACTTAATCTGGGAGAGTATCTTGTTCACTGAAGTTGAAACCAAGCAGTGATTTCAGTTTGCCTTCCCTAGAATGACAATAGCTTCTTCTTATTTACAACCACCAAAACATGAGAATAAAAAACTCTAGACCCATTTTTAACAACACCAAAACCTAGTCAAAATTAGGAAGTAAAGAAAGTGCTTTGAGCTCTTCCTGAAGAAAATGAAGAGCTATAAATCCAAGCTAGTGTTATTAGCTATTTCAGAGGCACTTAATGAGGTCATCATGATAGTATTATTCCCTACCACATGAGTATGGGTTAGCCACCAAAAGAGCCACCAAATGATGCTTTGAACATGTGTGAAGCAATTTACAGCTTCAGGAGACAACTGCCCTCAAAGGACTTCTAGCACCCACACCATAAATAGCGACAGAATTAGAATTGAGGTAGGAAGAAAGGAATATATGCACTCTCCCTCTTCTGCCTTATGAATGAAGCTATCTTCCTTCTTCCCCACAGCTAAGAGAAAGAGACTTGGTCTGTGATCATGAAAAATTTTCCTCTGACAAGCCCTAGAGAAGAGAAAGAAGGAAAGAGAGACAGAGAAAATGGATTCCAGGTGCTGTCTTTGGACATAACTGGTATAAATGCAAGAGCATTGGAAAACTAGTTTAATTCAGTTCACATCAATTCAAGGAAGCATGACTCTGGAGTCAGAGAACCTGACTTCTGCCTCTGAAGTTGATTACCTACGTGACCTTGGGCAAGTCACTTAACCTCACTCACTCTCCATTTCCCAATCTATTTAAAAAGAAAGAAAGAAAGAAAAATGAAATTGGACTAGATGGCTTCTGAGGCCCCTTCAGCTCTGGAGCTATTATCCTATAAATAAACATTAAGGACCTCCTGTATGCCATGTTAGAAGCCAGGGACACCAATGCACCCCCTTCCCCAAATAGTCCCTGTCCTTTAGGGACTTACGTTCTACTGGGAGATGAGAGGTAAATTAATACCTCAAGCATGGAAATGAGTTTGTGAGTTCTTGTCATCACTAAAATTTCAAGCCATACATGACACAAAGGTTGTTGATAAAACATTTAGCTACATAGTCACTTGAAAAAAAAAAAGATATGTAGAGTTAAAAAAAAAAACTTTCCTCTAATTAGTATTAAAGACATATGAATACAGATTTCTAGTTTTAGTGCAGATCTGAGGAGTACATCTTCATTTGGTTTCCACAGACACATTCTTTAATATCTTTAGAGAGAATTCTCACTTGTGAGGGAGTAAAAATCAGCCTCTGGGTGTTTTGAGAAGCCTACAGAAAGAAATAGGAAGAAACAGGTGAAGCATACCATTTGTTTTCTAAAAGTTGAGAAAATTGATTTTTCAAAAGTGCAGAGAAAATTATGTTAGGGCCTGGAGGAGCTCAGATCACCCACAAACATCTGAAAAAACTAAAAATCCACTAATAGGAACAATATAAAGAAAACCAAAGGGAAGCAATAATTAGTTCTTCCTAGTGCCATACCAATCAATCTACCAAAAAATTATTTTATAGAGCTAGAAATATAGCAACAAAATTCATCTGGAAGAACAAAAGGTCCAGAATATCAAGGGAATTAATGAAAAGAAATGCTAGGGAAGGTGACCTAACCATCCCACATTTTAAGCTGTATTATAAAGCAGCAGTCATCAAAACTACTTGGTACTGGCTGAGGAAT
>CM053586.1:245303937-245360501 GCA_028646515.1 Pseudochirops corinnae
ATATATATATATATATATATATATATATATATATATATATATATATATATATATATATATATATATATATATATATATATATATATATATATATATACATATATATGTATTGATAAAAGGGGAATCAAAATGACCAGGGGCAACCTTTTCCTGAGAAATTAGTGTGTCTCTGGGGGCATCATTCTTATGGCCTTTCATCAGGCCTTTATTCCCCTGTGTACCATATGCCCCTAGGGAAATCTTCTACATTGAAACTTTGCCAGGAGATGGTTAAGATTCTAGGAACAGGAAATGCAGAGTCTAAGTGGTGATGACTGTGATGGAAGGTCAGCAAGGGTTGTATTTTTTTTTTTTATCACTGAGACTTTTTCTATTCTGTTGGGCTTATTTGTGCCAGAGATTGCAGTACTCTCAAGGTCAGATGTGGGGCCCTAATAGCTTTGATCTTTTTTGATCACTTTATTTTTCAGTTCTAATGTCTGAGATTTTTCTTCATCTGTCATAAATTCTTCTTCAAAGACCAGGTTTATTGGTCTCAGAACACCTTTATAATTGTTTTATCTCCAGCAAAGATTACCTCTCTCTCTATTTGATCCATTATCTCTTCTTTCCCCATCTTTGTTCTCTTCAGTATCATTTCTAGTTTTGCTTTGTTTTGTTTTGGTTTTTTGGCAAGGCAATTTGTAGTTAAGTAACTTGCCCGGGGTCACACAGCTAGTAAGTGTCAAATGTCTGAGGTCATATTTGAACTCAGATCCTCCTGACCCCAGGGCTAGAAGAAACAGGATGTGCAAATTTAGAGTATCCACCCAGTGTTCACAGGGACTGTTTGTGCCTGACCTGTGGTAGAGCATTCCAAGCTCATATTGGTCTGATCAGCCACAGTTGGACACATTGAAACTTGACTCTAGTATAGTGATGTCATTTTGGTCCTCTTTGAGAATGAAGACCAACAACCAACCATCATTTCTATTAAGCACATCTAGGTCCTTAGGTCCAGACATGGTAGTTCTACTGTCCCTGATGGAGAAAAGAGTTTATTAAATAATTTTTTAACATCTTTTCCATTTTTATTTTTGTAGTCCTTCCATTTTCATCTTTAAATGTCCTTCGATGACTGTGCCTAGTCAAATATCTTGCCAAATTTTCCTTAAACTGGCTTTATCTTCTATTGTTTCTTTCCGCTTTATGAAATAACATTGCTCATGTTAGACCATCATCTTTCTATGTAAGATTTTACAGTTGTATTTATATTCTAAAACAGTATTGCCTCTGTTTTTTTTAATCACTTTGGTGAATAAGTCAGATGTTTTCTGACTCCTGTACTTTCTGGATTCTTTTGGTTTCTTCATTGTAGCAATTAATTTATGTTGACTTGGATAAAATTATTACAGTTGGTGTCATTGTCATTTTTATTGTCCATTTCAGTTTTCAGTCACTTGTTTAAATAGTTCAAAGTTAAGTTGTTTTAATTATATTATATATTAATTATACTATAATTATAATATATTACATATAGTTATATGTAAGATACATATATAGTTATATATAATATACATATTATATATGTAATATAGTTATATAATATACATATTATAATTATATCTTTTTCTCATTCTTTTTTTAAAAACTAATTCTGCTTGATGAGTTGATGGTCTAACTGTGTGTAGACAGCTGACTTGCCCACAAAAATATCAAGTTTTTTTTCCTGTCTGTTAAAATATATTCTATTTCATTCTTTGTGATTTTATTGGTTCTCATCATGTTCAATGTTTGCTAATTATTCTTTTGAAAAAAGTGAATTTTTAAAATGTTATAGTAAATATATCATTAAAATATTAGTTAATCTAGGAGCTCTGACTCAGGGTACAGAAGGGGCTATGTAAATATAAATAGCTATATTTATATATAGATATGTGCATGTATATATATATCATGCATACACACATATATGTGTGTATATACATGTGTGTATATTCCAATCCTGATAATATGGGAATAGAACATGACTTTCTCTGAGTCCCATTCAGTGACAAGATTATTCAAAACCAGCCAATGAAATTCCAAAAACCATGGGGGATGGATGGGGAACAGGTTAATTTCAAGCTAAGCTTAAAAAAAAGAGAAAGAAACTTCTAATCTCTATTATATACAGCTTGCTTTTGTTTAAAAATATATAATAAATGTGACGTGTAACTTCCACAGCTCTCCTGTTCTTTTTTTCTTCTGACCTCTTTGTATTCTCGTCTGTGAATTTAAAACATGTTCCAATGACTACTCTTCTCTTCTTTTCTCTCCTCTCCTTTTTCTTTCCTTCCTTCCTCTCTCCCTCCCTCCCTTCCTTCCCTCTTTCCTTCCTTTCCTTTCTCTCTCTCTCTCTCTCTCTCGCCCTCTCTCTCTCTCTTCGTATTGCTTTCCATCTGCAATGGGTATCTTTATTTTCTCTCCTCTCACTCTCTTCTTAACCTCTTACAACCTAGCTTCCACCGAAACTGCTCTCTCCAAAATTGTTAACTTAGTTTCCAAATCCAATGGCCTTTTCTCAATCCTCATTCTCTTGTAGTCTTTGAAACTGTTGATCACTCTCACTTCCTTGATACTCTCTTCTCTATAGCTTTTCAAGACACAGTTTCTTCTGGCTTTCCTCCTACCTATATGTCTATTCCTTCTCTGTCTCCTTTGCTGGATCCTCCTCCACATTATGCCTTCTGATCACAGGTGTCCCTCTTCTCTCTCTATACTACTTTGACTTTTTGGTTTGGGGACTAGGCTTTCTGGTATTTGAATAAATGCTTTGGCTCTGTCCTCCATGTGGAGAGCCTGTTACATTTTGTGATTCACAATTATACCAGCATATTTATAGTCACCATTGGCATTGCGAATATTGCATTGTTGTTACACCCTTTTACTGTAGAGAGCAACATTATCCTCCCAGACCCTCAGGCTCACAACCTAGAAGTCATCCTGGACTTTTTATTATTCCTTACCTCCCATATCCAATCTGTTGCCAAGGCCTATTGATTTCACCTTTGCAACATCTTCCCAGTATGCTCCCTTCTCTCCTCTGACACTGCCACTACTTTAGAACAGGCCTTCATCACCTCACGTCTTGATTACTGCATAGCCTAATGGTGGATCTACCTGCCTCAAGTCTCTCCCCACTGCAATACATCTTCCATTTGGCCACTGAAGTGATTTTTCTAGGTCTGATCATGTCAGTTATTGCCTCCAGTAGCAAGTACAAGCTACTCTACTTGGCATTCAAAACTCTTCAGAATCTAGTCCTCTCCTATATCTTACTCCCCAACACATACTCTTCAATTCAGTGACACTCCTTGTACAATTGATGAATTTTAAATAAAACAGTAATGATATAGAACAATATGTCAGTTACTGGCCAATATAATAAACCAAAGAATTACTAATTAAACATTGAGAATGAAATATCTTTTAATATAATTTTACCTCTATATACTTCATGTTCAATTCACACATAATTCTGAATAATGGCTTACAAATTTGAGTAGTGAACTATTTCTAAGTATTTTTAACTCTATATACACATTTCCTTCTGCTCTTTGACAGTAGTGACAGACAGCCTTATTTTATTATACAGTTGTACCTTTTCTGAATTGAACTTTTATAAATGTAACCTCTATGAACAAAGTTGCAGTTTGAGAATTTGGCATATGCCTTTATTTTATTACGATAAAATATGTATTTCAAAATGTTTAATTCATATCTAACAAAAGGGCAGTTAGATGGCACAGTGATTAGTTTGCCAGACCTGGAATCGGGAAGACCTAAATTCAAATCTGGCCTTAGACACTTACTAGTTGTGTGACCTCGGGGACATTACTTAACCCTATTTACCGCTGTTTCTTCATCTGTCAAATGAGCTGGAGAAAGAAATGGCGTACCTCTCCAGTATCTTTGCCAAGAAAATGCCAAATGAGGTCATGAAGAGTCAGACATGAATGAAACAACTGAAATGTAGAAAAAGTTATAAGAGAAACTGAGAACTTGGGGGAAAAAAATCTTTGCAACAGGTTTCTCTGCTAAAGATCTCATTTCCAAGATATATAGGGAGTTGATTCACATTTCTGGGACTAAGGACCATTCAGCCAATAAATGGTCAATAGAAAAGACAGGTAGTTTTCAAAGGAAGAATTTCAAACTATAAACAATCATATAAAAATGCTCTAAATCACTGATTAGAGAAATACAAATTAAAGCAACTGTGAGGTTCCACTTCACCCTCAGAAGACTGGCAAAGGTGACAGAAGAGGAAAATGACACATTAATATACTATTGGTGGAACTGAGAATCAGTTCAGCAATTCTGGAAAGCAATTTGGAACTATTCCCAGAAAGTTATGAAACTGCATACCTTTGATCCAACTATCCGTTACTTGGGCTATACTCCAAAGACATCAAAGAAAGAGGGAAAAGGGCTATACGAACAAAAAAAAATGTATAGTAGCCCCTTTCGTGGTAGCTAAAAATTGAAAACTAAGGGGGTGTCCTCTTATTGGGCATTGGCTAGACAAATTGTGGTATATGAATATAATGAAATATTACCATGCTGCATGCAATTAGGAGGTAGACAATTTTAGAAAAAACTGGGAGGTATTTTTATGAGTTGGTACAGAGTGAAGTCAGCACAACTAAGAAAACAATTTATACAATGATCGTAACATTATAGAGAAAAACAGTTTTGAAAGACATTAGATAAGCCATGAATCCAAAAGAATGGAGATGAAATATATCACTTACCTCCTGACAGAGAGTTGATGAACTTAAAATACAGAAAAAGACATTTTCAGACATAGCTGATGTGAGAATTTGTTTTGCTAGACTATATAGTTTATGTTGAGATATGTAGTTTTCTTTTTTTTCTATTTGCTCAGTTTGGTGGGGTGGGGGAGTAGGAGGGATGTATTAATTAAACATTACTTATTACTTGAGAAATAAAAAAATTTAAAACAAAAAATTAATTATTCTTTATTTACAAAGGTTGAATGATCTGCATATGTATTTTACAAATAATGGATTTTAAAAGTCTAACTGCATTTTCTTTTAGTTTTCAAATAAACAAGATCTCATATCAAAATTATAAACATTTTAAGTTTTACTATCCTAGTGAAAAATAGAAAACAGCTGCATTTTGCAAATAATTTAAATATGTTACATTATACAAGTATTGCAATTTGTGCAAAGTTAAAATTGGTGATCTTACATTTTGTATTTGCTATAACATGAATTACAATAATGAGATAAATGTGAGTGATTTTTATATGTTCTTTATATTTAATGATTTTTTTTCCCCCAGTTTTATGCTTCATTTGTATATCGGACAGGTCTTCTTTTTCTTGTTCTTGTTCTTCTTGTTGGTCTTGTTCTTGCTCTTCTTCTTCTAGTTTTTCATCAATGCAAATTTTGTGTAAAGATTTTTAGCTGGCCAATGCTAGACCTGTCTTTTCTCACCCTTTCACTCCGTTCCCCTTCCCTTTCTTTTTCATCCTTCAGTTCTTTTCTCTTTCAATTCCTTCCTATCATTTCTTTTCCCCTTTCTTCCCTTTCTTTGTAGCCTGAACCTATACTCAGTGACTTGGAATTGACCTAGTGTTGGTATCACCAGAGTAAAGGATACATGCAGGTTAGTGATCTTGTGGGCATAGTTCCAAGTTGTTTTCCAGAACAGCTGGATCAATTTGGAGCTAAACTAACAGTGCATTGCTGTCCTCTTGAGCAATTCTAGATGCCATCCCACTTGGTCCTATTCTTCTGGACTTTTGCTCCTGATTCTAGAAAAAAATCAGACATCCAGGGATCATCTTCTCCTATAAGAAAGGTCCAGAATTATAAGGGCTTCAGCATTCATTGAGTCTATATGTTACAAAGTCCTCAATGTCTATACCCATACTAGTGGTTATAAAGTTCAGTTTTGACTTTAAGATACAGGTGGAGTACAGGAGGCAGGGGAGGAGGTCATGGTAGGAATTGTTCTAATTAAGAATTTATGGAGAGAGAAGTCTGTCAAGACCTTCTTTGATGTGGAGACAGATAGACCAATCCATGGATGGCTCTGATATTGGACCTTGTGGGGGCTTTTTTTTTTTTTTTTGCTATAGGACAGCCAAATCTTGGGCCACCACCATCACCACCACTACCCCATTCCTCCCTGCTACATGGCTTTTGAATCCTAGCTCTATCAATTAATAGTTGTATGACCTTCTAAAGTTATTAAATCTTTCTGTAAAATGATGGAGTTAGACTGGATGACAGTCTAACTGTCCAGTCTAACTGGATGACAGTCTAACTAACTAAATTCCTCCAGTTCTGAATCTAAAATTCTATTGTGGTGCATCCTCTGGGCTCACTATTCCAGAGCTAAGTTGGCTCCATTTCTAGGGCTACCTGTTTTCTATTGCTATTGACGTCAGTTTTTCTTTTGTCCTGATTTTCCCTATTATTGGCCTCCTGTCATTTGTATCCCAATTTCATTGAACCAGTTAACATCAACTAGCCTTTACAAAAGGGGATATTTACTTTGGATATTTAGCAAGAAAAGAAGTACAAACATTTCCCCTCCAACACTTGAGAGAAACACTCTTCCCTATATTACCTTGTTCTCTCTGCTTGAGAGTAGGGTGAGACTTAATTTAGTTTCTAGACAACATTGATCTCATCAAGTTTACATCTAAATGCAGCAAAGTTTCTAGCTGCTAAAGGTTTCTCCTTACTCCTTAGGGTTTCAAATTTAGACCAGGTGACTAGAAAGCATATCATGAACTCAACTCCTAGACCTCTTCAAGTAGTTTATTCTCAGGACTTCTTGAAGTACACAATATCAATCTCCATTTCCAGTTCCCTTCACCTAAAATGAAAGAAAAATACTGAAGCAAAGAACCAATGGCTTTGGATGGGGAGGACCTGGAATTTCTTCCCTTATAACATACCTCTCTTTTTTTACCAGAATGTTGGCAAACAAGTGACCCAAGGAGAAGGGCGAAGGCTCTAACCAGTGGGTACTTTTGAATGTAACCTTCACTTCTAGCCAATCAAAAAAGGATCTTCTACATCACATGATAAGGGGAATGGAACCAGTTACAGAATGTCAACACATGCTTAAAAGCCTGCACACAGCACTTCAATTCATCACGACTCTCCAGAAGTAGACACCCCAACCTCTTCGATGTAGTTTGTATCGGAGACACACTAAGCATGCTCAGGAGCACTGGGTTCATTGACCCTCACCTTATTACAATACGATCCTCTGATCTCTGTGTTAGGTGCTATGGGGATACAAAAGACATAGAAGATATGGTCTCTGCCCTCAAGTAGATAGAGGTCTTGTTAGCAAAACCAGAATATAGAAAATTCAAGGCAATATCAGTCATTCAGAATTACCAAATAATGGAAAAAAATCACTGTGGACTAAGGTTAGTTTAGAGAGACTTCAAGGAGTGGTAGATCTTGAGTAATTGTCTCTAGAAATTGCATATTTTTAATTTTCTCTTCCCCAAGTTCTCCACCTCGTTACCTCCTAATGAGTGATCTATAGTATGGTGTTGTTTGAACCTATCAGTGGAAACCAGTCTGATTCATGACCAACCATTTCCTGCAAAGTACACCAGGGCATCTGTTGCTCAGTGCTGTGTGAAACAAGGCTTTCTTTTATGATTCTCACTTGTAGAACAATTTAAATGATTACAATTAAGTGGGACTTTCCAGGTCAGCGTCTCTATTTCTGAACAGCCCCAGGTGACAGTGCAATTTTTAAATTTTAAGACAGCTATTTTTTTTTTAATGCTACAAAGCTTTGCAGGACAATCCTCTTGAAATCCCCCTTTATCGAACCTGCCAACTACAATGACCTGAAACTGATCCAATTCTCTCAATTGATCAGCAAGCAAGCAAGCCAGCATATTTTGAAAACACCTAGACAAAGCAACACAATATGCAGCAAGCCAGCATATTTTGAAAACACCTAGACAAAGCAACACAAAAATTATCAGTTTAAGAATAGGGAATTATGTGAGGTCTGCACACACTGAACCAGTAGAAAGAGAACCATGGGACAGCCCATGGCTTCAAATCCTGACTCCATAAACTCTTTTGGAAAAGAGTCGAAGTGTTGAGCTGAGATGTGAGAATAATTCCATGTCAGTTCAATACACTAAGCATTTATTTTGTACCTTGGTGGTGAGATCATGG
Source organism: Pseudochirops corinnae (assembly GCA_028646515.1). Classification (NCBI taxonomy): domain Eukaryota; kingdom Metazoa; phylum Chordata; class Mammalia; order Diprotodontia; family Pseudocheiridae; genus Pseudochirops; species Pseudochirops corinnae. Next base: position 245,312,157 of record CM053586.1, read on the forward strand.
ATTTAGAATTGAAAGGTACCATAGTCTAAACCCTTTATTTTACAAAAGAAGAAACTGAGACCCAAGGAGTTTAAATGACTTGTCCAAGGTCATCCAGATGTTACAATGTTTCTTTGGGATGCAGTGCCTGAAGGTCAGGGCTGTGACATTTATCTCTCTCTTACCCCCTTTCTTCTGGTACCTTGAGTAATTAAGGGATCTCTGTTCTCTGCCATTGACTAGAGCCTCATTTACTGTGCCTCCCTTTTAGGAGTCCAGCATCTAGCACCCCAGTTTCATTGAACCATTTCACATCAGATTAGCTTTTACAAAGGAATATTTGCTTCAAGGACAGGCAAGAACAAACATCCAAATATTTTCCCCAACACCTTGAGGGCAATATCTCCCTCACTCCTCACCAACTTACTCTCTGAGAAAAGGAGAGGGATTAGCTTTACAGACTAGTTTAGTTCCTATATAGCATGAGTCTACTAAGTTCAAACCTGAAGTTCTATTAGATTAGCACCTTAAATCATTTCTTCTCAGGGCTTCCCTGAGGGATTGGCTCTGGCATTCAGCCTGGAATCCTGCGTTCCCACATCTCTATGGCTAGAATTTACAGATTGTGACTCTCCTCCCTTCAGCTAGAATAAAAAAGATAAACAAAATAGACCTAAATCCGATGCCCATTTCCAGGAAGCTACATAGCTCACAAAGGTGGGGATATGTGTGGCCCTCAGGTTACTTGCTATAAGTGAATGAGTCTAAACTTAAACATGAATACCAGAGAGTGACTAAGCTTTAGTCAGGTAGTTTTTAAAGATTCAGGCAGTTTTGGCTACTTAGCCAATGGGAAAAAGCTGCTCTTAATCACATGGTAGACTAACAGAATATCCAGGAAATTTGCTAATTCTTCTGTCTCCAAGGAACAAGTCTCAAGAATTTTTTACGTAGTCTGTACATGAGCTAAAGTCTGTTATGCAGTTAATAAGTAGAGCTGGGATTTGACTCCAAATCCTTCAACTACAAATTCATTGATATTTTACAGACGGAACAAAACACTTCCTGATCTCAAGGAGTTTGAAATCTATGGTGGTAGTGGTGGTGGTGGTGGTGGTGATGGTGTGTGTGTGTGTGTGTGTGTGTGTGTGTGTGTGTGTGTGTGCATGTGACAACTTGTATACATATAACTAAGTGCAAAGCAAATACATAGTAATTCCTAGGGGCATAGGTCAAGAAGAATAATTCATTAATAATAAAACAGGTATTCCAGAGGGCACAATTGGAATGGTATTTTACAGATGGAAATATACAGTGTGAATCTGAATAATGAGATCACTTCTTGGGACTCATTATTCAGATGGAAGGTGACCTAACTGTATTCCCATCTAGTGGATGAGGATTTAGAGGCTGGTAAGACTGAATTGTCTTGTCTAAAAATCACACAACTAATAACTGTCAGACCCAGAACTAGAACCAAGGTTTCTACTAGAAAGGGGGAAGAGACATGTCTAGGGTAGAGGCAGGCTGCTTCATGTGAATGAGCCTTCTGGATCTCAGAAGACTCCATCCAACCAAAGGTTTCATCAGACTATCACACTTGTGTAGTAGACATTTAATAAGTGGTTGTTGATCTCAATCACCACCACCACCTCCACCATAGATTTCAAACTCCTTGAGATCAGGAAGTGTTTTGTTCCATCTGTAAAATATCAATGAATTTGTAATTGTAGGATTTGGAGTCAAATCCCAGCTCTACTCATTAACTGAATAAAGCATTTTGCAAACCTGTTTAAAAAAACAAGTCCATGGATTCCTTGTCCAGTGCCTTTTCTACACAATGCAGCTTCTTCACTGACCCAAACTTGGTACGTGATATATAGCTGTAGAATCATTGAACTAGAAGAGATCTTAGAGAATCTCACCATCTGAAAGAAAAGAAAAATGAAATCCATGAGAAGTTAGATAACTTTCCCTAAGTCCCAGCCATAGGAAATAGGTCAGCTATTGACTGGTAGTGAAGGTTATAGGTGTCCTCATGGGATGTTTTGGGGAATAGAACTTGACTGAAAAAATCAGAGCTTCTAGTTTCTGATTGTCACCATCAATAATTAGTACTATTATTGAAAAGCAATTGTCAGTCTTAGTGTTTTCTCTTTCTAAAGAAGACTTAGTGTAGGAATAGAGAATTGACACCTTGGAGAATAGCTATTGTGACTTGTCTTAGAAATCAGTAGAGAGCTAAATCGTTGAAGGTCATATGAATAAGTAATTAGGCAACTGGGTGGTTCAGTGGATAGAGCTCCAGGCCTAAAGTCAGGAAGACCTGAATTCAAATGAGGCTTCAGATCTGAGCTGTGTGATGTTGGGCAAGTCATTTAACATGCTTGTCTCAATTTCCTCACCTGGAAAATGAGATAATAATAGCACCCATCTCCCAGGAACATTGTGAAGATCAAATGAGATAGTATTTGGAAAGCACTTAGCACAGTGCTTGGCACAGAGTAGGTGCTATTTATACACACACACACACACATATATATGTATGTATATTTATATGTATATGTATGTATATATGTATATGTATATGCATACATATGTAGATGTATATGTGTGTACATATACATCTACATATATATAATTGATGTTGTGCAAGAAGACTCTAGGATTTTGGAGCTCAGTAAAGTTAAAGAAATCCAGGTTACATGGTAAGTTAATAGACTAGAGGAAGGAAAGGACAAAAAAAAAAACCCTGCAATTTTCCTCTTGGGATTCTGCAATTTAGATTTTTTGGGAGGGGAGGGGAGAGTCATGGCCCTGTTTAACTCCACTCTAACCAGACTCCTCTCCTCTTTAGCCTGTTAAGCCTATTTGGGCAACATTCTAATTGTGAGCTGGTATTTGCTATATGTATGACCATGGCCATGGTCTTGGGGTTGGACTGAGGAGCAAGCCTTCCCGGATCACCCTTGGTGATTAGGATGTCTCAAGTCATCAACGCAGAGGCAGGGGTTCTTAACCTTTTTGTGTGTGTCTTATACCCCTTTGGCAGCTTGGTTAAGACTATGGACTCCTTCAAATAATGTTGTTTTTTTAAACAGAAAGTAAAGAACATAGGATTGCAAGAGGACACCAACTTATATTGAAGTACAGTTATCAAAATACATTTTTTTAAAAAACAAGTTCATGGACTCTAGACTAGGAACACCTGTCCTCAAAGAGCTAGAGAGTGAGAGGAGCTTTAGAATTGTTTGTGGGGATAGGGTGTGATGATGGACGGTTTGTGATGATGGATGAATAATGATGAGTGACCATTTCTCTTCTTCCCTCATGCTAAGTTTTAGTGCTGCTTTTAGTCCTAGGAATTCTCTGGGAGAGAATTTACAGGGAATTAATGTCCTTGGTAATAGTATTTCTCTTTTAATCATGGTTGAAACTACCTGAGCAATACAATGCCCTGGACCTAAATGGACTTAGAGGCTATGAGGAGAGAAGGATTCCAGAAGAATTCCACCCTTTTGTAGCGCTTGCCCATAGTATTTGTTTAGAATTCTGTCTAAGCTTTCTTTTTCTGTATAGAATGCAAGTCTCTGCACCTGGCTTTCAGCTGTGACCCCAGAAGAGGAAGACCTACCAATTATTGCCTTGCATTAAAGTGACACTTCAAAAACTTGCTAAATTACCTGAAGGAAAAACCTGCTAAAAAAACCTGTTGTACTATCTGAATCAGCAGGCAGAAGGCTGAAATGGGTTTTTTGGTGTTTTTATTTTTTTGTGCTGAGGACTGAAGAACATTTTTCTCACGACCCTTTTCAGATAATTCTGCAGTTAGTGGGGCTATTATGTAGCCCAGGACTGACTTTGCAAAATCTCGAGGTTGAACATCAGCAGGTCCTTCTAAAACTTCATGTTTCTTCATCTTAACTAGAGAATAGCACTGCTGTTAGTTTGCCTGGGGTATGGCACTAGAGATCTCTACCAGGGCTAGTGCACATCACACACTATTTTACAAAATGTTGTGCCCTGTGTTCTGGAGGCTCTAACTCAATCAGTCAAATATCCCAGACTGGAGATGTAGGTCTCCTCAGAAGGGGCAGAATTCAGACCTCAGGCAGGTCATGCAGAGAAAATGAAGGATGTCGGGGTGGGGGTGGAGGTAAATCACCACCCAGTGGGATAGGCGGACAAGAGCCGTTTGCCGTTGACTGGCAAGGAGAATTCTCCGAAAGAATTCTGAAGCATGTATGTATCAAAAGGAGACACCCTGCTCTGTTTAGTTGAGGTGGCACTACCTAGTACCCCCACATCCTGGATTTCCATAGTTGGGAACCAGCATCCCAAATACCATTATCTCCTCTCTTGATACTGTTCTCATCCAGAGTTCGTTACTCTGAGAAATCTCCCAATATAGCTCATGCACAAGTCTCCACAAATATGGATAAAAGGGTTCTGCAGCACTCAAAATAACATTGAAAATATTGAATTTTGGACTACCTTCATTTCATCCCACAGAAAATGAAAAAATAGAACTCACAGGAGTTCATAAACAAATGCAGAATGCACATAAAGAACTCACAAGAATCCATAAACAAGGCATATAGTTTTCTCTCTCCATTGGGCCTCACTTTTCCATAGAGTCCTAAAATTCTCCAGACTCAGAATCTCCTCTTGGTTTGTACTTTCCTCATAAAGGGACTGCTAAAGAAGTAAATCCCCAACAGTCAAGTGAGTCTGAGAGGAAACAGAGTCACAGGAAGGTCAAGTGGCTTGTCCTTGGTCACACAGCTAGTAAGTCTCTGAGGCTGGACTTGAACTTGGTTCTTCCTGACTGCAAGCCCAGCACTCTAGCCATGGCAAAACCTAGCTGCCTCAGGAAGCTGATTCTGCTAAGTAGAAATTAGCCTATCCCTTATCAGATACTTTGTATCACCTGGACTATGACATTTAGTGATAGAAAATTAATCAGATCTGTCTGAGTGAAGAACACATCTCCTACCCTACTCCCTGAAACCCATAATCTCTCAGCTTTCTGCAATATGGAACTGGTAAAGGACCCATTTGTCCTAAATTGACTAAGAAAATAATAAAATCATAGCAGAATCTGAATATAGTAATTATTAGGGTGGCCTCACAGGATCATTGCCAATTACCCTCTTTCAATTCCTGCTGTGGTTTTAAAAACCATCTGTATCAACAATGCAGTATTCACAATGCCTACAGTAACTATAAGTATGCTGATATGGTTATTAATCACAAAATGTAATAGGCTCTCTACATGGGAAATATAGCTAGAACATTTATTCAAATACCAGAAAACTGAGTCCCCAAACCAGAAAGTCAAAGCCAACACAGTAGTTATGAAGTTGGTACATGTAGTTAATGTAGTAAACACCCATATTCTCAAGCCTTCAAAACAGGACAGGCTACCTCAGGCAAAGATCCTCCTCTCCTCACTCATGGCAACTGCTTAGCATCTAGGCAGCTTGCTCCTAGCAGGTCTGGCCCCCTGCAGTTCCTGTCCCTGGCAGTCTTCAGCAGGAGTCCTTAGCAGAGATTCTGGAAGGCTCAAAGAAAAAGGAGTTTGTGCTGTAACCGCCGCTGCTGCTTACAGACACCACAGCAGAGACTCTAGTGTGGCTCTGGCTTTCTCTTGCTCCACCCCTTCCTGCTACATCAGCAAGGGGCATGGAAGATCTTCAAATCCCATTATCATTACACCATCAAATCAGAGATTCCCAAGACCTCCCTAGTTGTTGTTGTGCATCCTTTATTCTAGAAGGAAACCAATGACATCTGTTCTTGATTGCAGCTTTATCTCCCATATCTCATATCTGCCACCATGTTAGGCATTGAACCTTTTTTCTTGTGAATGTATCCTTTGGTCTGAGTCTATAAGGCAGTGATTCTCAACCTTCCTAATGCCGCGACCCTTTAATACTTGTATGTGGGCATATTCTGTATGTGGGCCGACTACCTGGAGACAGATAGAAGAGCGGTGTCTCGGTTCCTAAGACCACTGGAAATATGTGTTTTCCAACAGTCTTAGGCAACCCCTGTGAAAGGGTCATTCAACCCCCAAAGGGGTCGCGACCCACAGGTTGAAAACTGCTGCTAAAGGTGAAGGAAAAAAAAGTAAAGAAAGCGGTACTCCCTTCCCTGGTCTCTATCAGTTGTCTCTGGGTACTCCAACTGTGTCCAGACACTCTTTTTCTATACCTCTCCCAATTAGGCACTTCTTGCTCCCCAAACACTTGTCCTCTACCCTCCCTCTGTGAGGGAGTGACAGTCAGTTAATAAACATTTTTGTAAACAATAAATAATAAACAATATAATAAATTTTAAACTTAAATAATACATAGTAAACATGCCATGTGCCAGGCCCTGTGCTAAGCTGTAGGGATGCAAAGAAAGGTAAAAGAGAGCTCCTTCTCTCAAACAACTCAGTCTAGTAAAAAGACAGCGCACAAGCAACTGTGTATAAGCAAGCTTTATAGCAGAATAACAAGAGGGAAGGCACTAAAATCGGGAAAGAATTCCTGTAGAAGGTGGGATTTTGGCTGGGATCTGGTGAGATTTTAGCTTGAAGGAAGTCAGGAGGCACAGATAAGGAAATATATTTCAGGCGTGGGGGACCTTCATATTCAGTCAGTGAAAATACCCAGAGTCAGCAATGGGTTGTCTCATGCAAGGAACAACAAGGTTAGTGTTACTGGATCACAGAATATATGAGTGAGTAAAAGGTAAGAAGACTATAGAGGTAGGAAGAGGCCAGGTTGTAAAGGATTTTGAATGCCAAATAGAGATTTTATATTTGGAGTGATAGGAATCCACTGGAGTTTATGGAGTAGGGGTGTGAAATGGTCAGATATATGCTGTAGGAAGATGAATTGATAGCTGAGTGGAGGATGGATTGGAATAGGGAGAGATAAACTGGTAAGCTATTTTATTAGTTCAGCCATGACTCCATAAGGGCCTGCACCAAGGTAGTGTCAAGGTCAGAAGAGAGAAGGGATCTCATAGAGATGTTATAAAAGTAAAATCAACCAACTTTGGCAAGATATTGGATATAGGGGGTGAGAGAGTGAGGAGTTGAAAATGACATCTTGGTTGTGAGTCTTCAGTTATTGGAAAGATGGTGGTACCTTCAACAATCATAGGGAAGGTAGGAAGATGGGAGGGTTTAGGTGGGGAAATAATGAGTTTAGTTTGGACAGCTAGGTAGTATAGTAGATAGAATGCTGGGCTTGGAATTGGTCAGATCTGAGTTCAAATTCAACCTCTGGAACTTCCTAGCTAAGTAACATTGGGCAAGTCACTTATCTGTTTACCAATAGAGATGAAAATGACAAACCACTTCAGTATCTTTGCCAAGAAAACCCCATGGACAGAGGTTTATGGGGCCATGAAGTCAGTCACAACTGAAATAATTGAACAACAACAACAGTCTGGTACAAGATGTGCAGTAGTCATTTGGAGATGCAAGACTGGAGTTCAGCAGTGGGATTAGGACTGGACAAGAAGTTTTGAGAATCATGAACATAGATGATAATTGAATCAATGGGAACTGAAAATGTCAAGTAGTATAGAGAAAGAAGAGAAGAGGGCTCAGGACAGAGCCCTGTGGGATATCGGTGGTAATGGAGATTGAGGAGTGGTCAGGGGGGCAGAAGAACCAGGAGAAAGTAGTAACATGGAATCTAGAGAGGAGAGTGTCAAGGAGAAGCAGATGAGATAAGCAGCATCCAATCCAAGTCAATCAACATTTTTTAAACCCCTACTATGTGCCAGGCACTGTGCAAGTACTAGGGACACAATTAATAAAAAAGACAGTCCCTGCCCATGAGGAGCTTACAATCTATTAGGGGGAGACAACCCACAAAAGGAGGCAGGAAAGGGGTGTGGGGAGGTGGGAAAGGTTCCCCGGATTTGAAATCAGGCAGAACAGAAGATCTGAGAGGCCAGCATTGGCCCTCTATAAAGGAAGGCTTTAGGAGTTTGGTAGACCCTCTCCAGCCCTCCTAACAAAGGAGAAAGGAGGCTGAAGGACGTGGTGTCAAAAACTACAGAGAGGTCAAAAAAGATAAGGATTGAGAAAAGGCCATTAGATTTAGCAATTAAGAAATTGTTAGTAACTTTGAAGAGAGAAATTTCAGTTGAATGACGAGGTCAAAAGCCCGATAATTGAATTTGTAAAGGAGGAGGGAAAACCCTCACATCTAGGTTTCTACCTGCTTTGAGACATATAAAAATTAAATCAAAATTTTTGAGATTTTCTCTTTCTTCACTTGGATCTCTCATCCAGTTTAGAAACCTGGCACTGCACATAGAGGTTAGAGTTCTGTCCCTTTTTCAGTCTCTATATCAAAAATCATTCACTGGCCCCTTTCTCTCTCCTCCATCCAATAATGATACACTAATCCAGGAACAGTTAGATCAGTCATTTATCTTGAATTGACCAGCTTTGGCACTAATTAAAACATCATGGAAATGACTTTTTAAAGACCAGGAAACTTTGAATCAGACATCCATCCTATCAGACAGAAAGAAAAGGAACAAAGAGGAGAAAGAGGAACATTATTACCATTTGCATGAAATCTTGATCAGGGGAAAAGTTTTCCATGAATCAAAATCAAACACACACCCCATGCCCTGAGAGTCACAGCTGTCCTTTTTGCATCTATGGACAAAGACAAAGGTAGACAGAATAATCTCATCATGCTCAGTACCAGACAAAGGTAGTCTTCTTTCTTTATTTTTTGCTTCTCCTCCCCTTCCCCCTCCCTCTCTCTGTCTGTCTGTCTGTCTCTCTGTCTGTCTGTTTCTCTCTCTCTCTCAGATCCTTCATGTGGCATTTTAATGTTGCTAGTATGAGACTACATTTCCCAGAAACACACAGAGCTAGTCTCAGAGAACCTTCTCTCTCTGCCTGCAGAGCAATCAGACTCCCTGAAGACCCAACTACATGAATTAAGATGTGCTATAATAAAGAACTATTGATTTAGGCATGGCTGGTCTGTATTGACTCTTTTGTGAAAACCTTAAAGTCCCCAAACTGCAGTAAAAGAAAGGATAGTCACAAAAGGGTTTTTAGCATTATGCCTATAGTTACGGTCATTTGGTAAGTAAGAAAGAATTTGAGCCTGAATTTCCAGTTACACTTTAGCCAAGCTATATACTATGGTGCAAAGAATTTTCCATTCCTCTTCCCCTACAAGAAAATCCCCCCTCTTATTAATCTGACACAGTTTATCTCTAAGGTCTAGCACAGGGCCTATAAAATAAGCATTTAATAAATGATTGCTGACTGGTTCATTGATTAGCACTTTTCATTCCTTTATTTTAAGTAGCTTTGTGCTTGCAGATTATCATTTAAAAGGCAAATATTCCTTAGTATGAATGAGTTTAGGCCACCAAGGACAATTTTACCTAATATTATATAAATCCTACCTCCCACCAAACACAATGTTCAAGTTTGCAACCTGTGTTTTTCCTTTACTCAGCTTATTCACTAAATATCTATGATGGTGGACTAATATGAATTTAAAACCCTAGAAAACTGAAGGATCATCACTCCAGTCACAATATCTATGTTGCCTTTCAAGGACCTAGAATCCCCACATGTCTTCACTGAAAGTTGTAATTACCAGATTTACTTGAGGGAGTAAGAAGATCCTTGTCATAAATATGAGACATTGGTTCTTAATAGTCTCCAGAAAAGTATATGCCTTTGTATTTTGGGCAGAATAAAAGCCTTTTCTCTCTTGTGGCCAAAGGAATATCTATTTTAATCTTAAATACTAAACTTGATTTATTGGGGAATTTTAATCTAGGACCTTGAGTTGACACTTCTTTGAAAAGTTTCAATATTGACTTTTTTCTTTATATCAGAGTCCTCCACTGACACTGAATAAATGAAAAATCATTTATTTATCAATTATACTTTGCTAAGCAAGATAGTCCTTGTTCTCAGGGAACTCAGTTTGATTGAGGGAGGGAAAACATGTAGGGAAATTTTAGCAGCAAGTCACAGGGGAGGCAGGTCACACCAACCGCCACCACCTTAACCACCCCCTTCCCTGAAATCCAGATGAACAGTTCAATACCTGGGAGCAAGACCCCCAAGGAATAGTAGCACCCCACAGAACACCCATCTTTCTTCTAACCTTGACTCCACAGCAAGCAATCATTGTATACATGTGCCCTGATACCTGACAGTTGGTCTTGTAGGTGCTTTGCCCTTACCTTTTCAGCATCAACAGCTACTGAACACCAAGAAAAGAAAGTTCTGCCTACCAAAGTCCTTGATGCTCTCAAGTGGTTCATACAAGATGTGGTAAAAAAGCAGTTGATAATGCTTCTTTTAAAATGTCATTTCCACTAATAAAACTATATTGGTTTCTGATATTGAACCATTGGACAATGACAAGATGGCAAGAACTCTCTCTTCTGGGTCTTCAGTAGTTGTGGCTGCTGCATAAGTAAGGGCTGCATCACCTTGAGAACTCTCCCTTATAATAGAAAAAATATTTAGAACAAAACCAAGAATAACATTAAAGCAAAACCAACTGACCTAATGTAACATATTGAGTAAGTCTACTCAACTTGAGTTGAGTTTGAAGGAGGCTGGAAATTCCAGGAGGCAGAAATGAGGAAGAAGTACACTCTAGGCATAGGGTACAGACTGTATGAAGGCATAGAGATAGGAAATGGAAGGTTGTTTGTGAAGGACAGCAAATAAACTGGTTTGGCTAGACTGTAAAGTCAATAAACGGGAGTAATATGAAGTAAATCTAGAAAGGTTGGCTAGAGGCAGATTATGAAGGATTATACATGCCAAACCAAGAAGTTTATATGTGATCCTAGAAGCTATAGAGAATGGATAGAGTTTACTGAATAGGTGAATGACAGGGTTGGACACATGGTTTAGTAATATCATTTGGCAGCTGGGTGAAATATAGACTGAAAAAGGAAAGTCTGGAGACAGGGAGTCAAGTTAGAAGGATTTTTTAATATTCAAGGGGAGATGTGATAAGGGTCAGAGATAGGATGGCAGTAATGTGAGCAGAAGGAAGGCAAGAGATATGAAAGAAGATCTGGAAGCAGAATTGACAAGATTTGGAAACTGATTGATTAGAGTTAGGCAAATAGAAGAAGAGTGAATAATAATGAATGAATCCAAGGCTGTGAATCTAAGTAACTGTAGAGATAACGGACTGCTCCAGAAGAACAGACAATTTTGGGAGAAAGGTAAATTGACTAAAATTTAACTACCAGGGAGCAATGCTGATCACTGCTTGGCTCTTTCAATCATGAAGGCCAATCTATATTTCGTTCAACACCAGGGGGATTCTATGAAGTAATCTATTAGCTCACTGTCTTCAAGAGAGCTGGCTACCTCTACCCTGAACCTTCCTCTTTAGTTTTTCTAAGACGAAATGCTTCTTTAATTATTAGAATTATGGTATTCATGGATTTATCCTATTGACTTGACCTGCGGTGCCTCTATCCACTGGAAAAAAACTCTCAAACCCTTTTCCCTTTGTTGTTCATATTTTAGTGGAGTTAATCACACCAGCATGCTTAACTTAAAACAAGTTTTTACTCATAATCATAGTAGGGGAAAAAAAAGTCAAATACAAAACAACTACCCTGCTCAGCCTGAGTGACCATAGTTCCTATCTAATCTTTTGCCACTCAACGTCTTTTAATCTACAGTTAAACCAAACTCATGAGTTTTTTCCTAATATTTCAGATGTCTAGATTGGAATTTCCTATGTTTAAAAAATACTTTCATTTAATTAATTAAGTATTTAGCAATTACATATAAAAATTTTAACATTCTTTTTAAAAAACATTTTAAGTTCCAAATTCTCTCCCTCCCTCCTTCTCCTCTCTCTCGAGAAGGCAATTTGATATCAATTATACATGTGATATCATGCCAAACATTTTAATATTAGTCATGCTGCAAAAGAAAACACAGACAAAAAAAGAAAAAATAGAGAAAGTAAAAAAAAATATGCTTCAATTTGTATTCAGAGTTTATCAATTCTCTCTCTGGAGGTAGACAGCATTTTTTCTTCATGGATCCTTTGGAATTGTGTTGGATCATTATCTTGATTAGGGAAACTAAGTCTTTCACAGTTGATCATCTTTACAATATTGCTTTTAATATGTACGATGTTCTCCTTGTTATGCCCACTTCACTTTGTGTGTTTGCAGGTTTTTCTGAAACCATTCTGCTTATCATTTCTTTTTTTTTTCTTTACTTCCTTCCTTCCTTCCTTCCTTCCTTCCTTTCTTACTTCCTTCTTTCCTTTCTTTCTTTCTGATCTTTCTTATTTTATTGAATGGAATAAAAGCTAGTATTTAAATGTTATATTAAAATAACCTAAATAACTATTAACTTTAATTATGATCAAGTCATGTTAATTCATTTAACTAATTGTTTATTAAGTCCATTTTCAGGTTAATCCCACTGCATTCTATTCCATGCAACAGGGGTAGAAAATAGCGATTTTTTATGTCCATCTGTTTGACAGAGCAGTAACACTTATCGTAATTTTCTCCTCTTCATTGGAGTGAACATGTGATGTGCTGACATTGAGAAATAAATTGTCTTAAGAAATTTCAGCTCATTATTTGATATACAAAATGTGCTTAATTCAGTTTTAAATTTGACCCCACCTTTGTACACCCCGTGACTTTCACCAACCATTTTTGTGCTGGAATTTTCCATCACTGTTTTGTATTGTCTCAAGCACAAAATTCATGAGCAATGGGATGCTAGGTTGTGAAATAACATGGCAGGACAGAAGAAACAGTATTCCTCTGAATTTTACAGAGGGCACAGATTTATACTTAATTGAAGGTTCTTCATTTCCTCCTGTAAACAACATCATACATTTCAGGTATCAGTCTGTGTTGTCACAGTGTGTCCAAACTCTTAGTAGTGACCCAAGGATGAAGATGGCATAGAAGAAGCAACAGAAATCTGATCTTGAGATAATGACGCTAAACTTGCTTTTTTATTTTATTCCTCATCAAAAGGGAAAAAAGCCAAAGCTTTTTGCTACAATGACACAATACTATTTTTCCAACATTTGTTACTTTTTTCAGATATGTCATCTCTAATGTCTGAAATGTCCTACATTGTAAGAAAGGAATCAAAGCATGATCCTTCCTCTATCTACTGTGCATAGGATTTGTGAGAAAAGCTATAGTGATGATCAATAGGAACATAGAACATCTCAACACAGAAAATGCTTTTCAGAAATAACTCCAACTTTTACCAAAAAGGCAATAATTTCCACTTTCCAGAAAGAAACAAAAATAACATCTTTACACAAAAACATTTGCCAGTAAGTTATGTGGGATTTATTTCTTCCTTCAGTACTTTATGAAACAGGACAAAGCAATACATAGTAAGCAGTTGACATATTGAATACAATCAATTCCAAGTATTTTAGAAGCTAAAGTTCTCTTCATCATATACACCAACCAGCTCACAAATTATAGAAATAACAGTTGTGAACAGTCTGACAATAGTATGCTGTAATACACTTAGTTTGTACAATAACACTGAACAATAATATTCCTATTGCCCATGTTGGACAGCGGTAGAAAGGAGGCAAACGTTTCTGCTGATCTTTGGCTTCAAGGATTAATACCATATTTGGATACCAGTTAGTCAGATAATTGGAAAGGAATCCCATGAAACTGTATATGACCTAAGCTTTATGGCAACCTCAGCAATTATCCACATAAATTGCATTGGTAGGATATTTCTCAGCTATCTAAAATGCATATGGGCAACATCTAAAGTATCCTTATTGTTAGCTTCTGTAGTTCAAGTTGTGTAATCCCCCAGAGAGATGTTGGTATGGTCATTAGTAAAAAAAAAAATCAACAATAAACCATGCTTTTGTGTGTATCACAACCTCTAATGCAGCTCTCACATGCATAGGGGCAGAGACAACTCAGCCCACTAGGTAGAGAAAGGCCATTAGGGGTCAGATTCATTGCTTCCAGTTCCTCTAAGAGCAAGGCATGTTCTTGTTAAAACCAACCTGGGGAAGAGAAAGAAGGGGGGGGAAGAGGGTGAGGAAAAGGAGAGGAGAAGGTAGAGGAAGAGAAGAAAAGGAGGAGGAGGAGAAAATGAATAGAAGAAAAGGAGGAGAAAAAGGAGAGAAGGAGGGGCAGTTAGGTGGTACAGTGAATAGAGCACTGGCGTCAGTGGAGTCAGGAGGACCTGAGTTCAAATCTGTCTTCAGACACTTAACATAAAAAACTAGCTGTGTGACCTTAGCCAAGTCACTTAACCCCAAATGCCCTACTGTCCCCTCTCTAAAAAAAAAGCAAAAAATAAAATACAGAAGAGGAGGAAGAAGAGAAGGAAGAGTAAGAAAAGAGAAGATGAGGAAGAAAAGGGGGAGGAAAAGGTATAAGAAATGATGTGAGTCTTTCCAGGTTTTTCTGAAATCCATTTGCTCATCATTTCTTACAGCATAGTAGTATTTTATCACAATCATATGCCACAATTTGTTCATCTATTCCCCAATTTATGGGCATGCCCTCGATTTCCAATTCCACAAAAAAAGAGCTGCTATAAATATTTTTGTACAAACAAGTCCTTTCCCCTTTTCTTTGATCTCTCTGGAATGCAGGTATAGTAGTGGTATTGCTGGGTCAAAGATCAAAATTGCACAGTTTTATAGCCCTTTGGACATAGTTCCAAATTGTTATCCAGAATGGTTGGGCTAGCTCACAACTCCATTAACAGAGCATTAGTATCCCAATTTTTCCACATCTCTACCAGCATTTGTCATTTCCCTTTTTCTGTCATGTTAGTTAATCTGATAGATGTGAAGTGGTACATCAGAGTTGCTTTAATTTGCAATTGTCAGTAGTGATCAGTAATGATTTAGAGCATTTTTTCATGTGACTATTGATAGCTTTGATTTCTTCTTTTGAAAACTACCTGTTCATATCCTTTGACCATTTATCACCTGGGGAATGGCTCTAAAATTTTAATGAATTTGACTCAGATCCTCTATATTTGAGAAATTAAGTATTTATCAGAAACTTGCTATAATTTTTTTTAGTTTCCTGTTTTCCCTCTAATTTTGACTATATTAGTTTTGTTTGCATGAAAGTTCTTAAATTTCATGTAATCAAAATTAACCATTTTACATCTTGTAATGCTCTCTATCTCTTCTTTGGTCATAAGTTTTTCCCTTATCCATAGATCTGACAGGCAAATTATTCCATGCTCCCCTAATTTACTTATGACACCACTTTTTATGTTTGAATCACATGCCAATTTTGACCTTATCTTGGTATATGGTGTAAAATTTGGTCTATGCCTAGCTTTTTACCAAAATAAATTCCAGTTTCACTAACATTTTTGTCAAATGATGTATTTTTATCTGCAGAACTTGGATCTTTGGGTTTATCAAAACCTAGATTACTATAGTCATTTACTATGTATTGTATACCTAAATCATTGCATTGAACCACTACTCTATTTCTCAGCCACTACCAGATTGTTCTGATGATTGCCACTCTGTAATATAGTTTGAAATCTGGAACTGCTAGGCCACTTCCCTTCACTTAAAAAAAATGATCCCTTTGATAATCTTGCCCTTTTCTTCTTCAAGATGAATTTTGCCATTATTTGTCTAGCTCTATAAAATAATTCTTTGGTAGTTTGATTGGTATGGCACTGAATAAATAAATTGACTTAGGTAAAATTGTCATTTTTATTATATTGGCTAAGCCTATCCATGAACAAATAATATTTTTACAGTTGTTTAGATCTGTCTTTATTTGTGTGAAAAGCGTTTTGTGATTGTGTTCATATAGTCCCTGGGTTTCTCTTGACAGATAGACTTCCAAGTATTTTTATTGTCTTCAGTTATTTTAAATGGAATTTTGCTTTTTCTTTCTTTTTCTTCTGGGTGTTGTTAGTAATATATATATAGAAATACTGATGATTTATGTGGGTTTGTTTTATATCCTCCAATTTTGTTAAAGTTGTTAACTGTTTCAACTAGTTTTATTTAGTTGATTTTCTAGGGGTTTCTAAGTATAGCAGCATACCATCTTCAAATAGTGATGGATTTGTTTCCTCATTACCTATTTTCATTCCTTCAGTTTCTTTTTCTTGTCTCATTGCTATGGCTAGCAACCTAGCTAGTGCAATTTTGAATAGTAGTGGTGATGATGGGCATCCTTGCTTCACCCAGATCTTAGTAGGAAAGCTTCAAGTTTACCTCCATTGCAGATAATGCTTGTTCTTGGTTTTAGATAGGTAATATTTATCATTTTTAAAAAGGTTTCATTTATTCCTATGCTTTCTAATGTTTGTGTTAGGAATGAGTGCTGTATTTTGTCAAAGGTTTTTTCTGCAACTGTTGATATAATCATATGGTATTTGTTGTTTTTGTTATTGATATGGTCAGTTATGATACTTTTCCTAATATTGAACCAGTCAGTTGCAATTAAAGAAGTCATCTGCCTCCATGATGAATGCCATTTTTTCTTTGTCTCTGTCTTTGAGAAATAAACAAACAACACAGAATGTGTTGGCCACATCCTATTTCGCTACCCTTATATTAGAGATGCTTTCTTCCACATTTTTCATCATTTAGCAGCCTCTTCTTTTTTTTACAGACAAATGAAAAGGATGTGGGTTGCAGAACAAGAGGAAAAGAACTTACAATAATAGTTGAGGCAGAATTTTTTTTTTCTTATTTACAAGAAAACTGACACAAATAAAAGGAGTGTCTATAATTATTCATTGAGTTGTTAGAATAAACATAGAAGTCAAAGTTCTGACTCTCCTACTATTCTGTCTGATTTTGTCAAAGAACCTATTGAACTTCAGATTGTTTTTCATGTTCATTCTCTACAGCCAATTGTTAAGAAGGTAGCATAACCTTGATTAAAACATGTCCTGTTTTGTTTGGTGGCCACAAAATAGATAGAAAAAAAACTCACCTAGGCCTTAGACCCTTACAAAATCAGATGATAAAATGAAGTAACCACTGACTCAATGTAACAAGGAACATGTTCTGAAGGGACAAATAGAGAGTAAGCTGCAGTGGCAGGGACCATCTTTATTGATATCTTAAGGGACATAATTTAATTAAGGGATTGAGAGAGAAAATGTTGGTTCAGGGAAACTTAGAACAGTTAGTGCCGGCAAAGAGGCATGGAGTTCCTGTAGAAAAGAGAGTGAAAAAGGCTCTGGAACAATCCTGCAGATGAAAGAAGGTTAAATGCTTTCCTTCCAATACAAAAAGAAAGCAAATGGTAAATAGGTAGAGCTTATCATAGACAAGTGCCAAATACCTAATTTGTACCAAGAAGTTTGCATTTTTAAAACTTTTGGTATACAATATATTATAGTAGAAAATGAGCTAGATTAGGAGACCAGAATTCAAATACTGGCTTTGATAATTGTGATCCTCAGTGGTGACCTTGGGCAAATCCTTTAGTGTTTCTGAATCTCAACTTCCTTAACTATAGAAAGATAGGGAATGGGGCTGGACCAAGGATATTGCTGACATAGCAAATGTTCAAGTAAGAAAACTCTACCAATGCAGGTCAGCACCTTATTTGCAACTTTTAGTACTGGAGAGTTATCTAGAGCACTCTGAGATTAAGTGGCTTGACCAGGGTCACTCAGCCAGTATGTATCAGAGGATGGACATAAGACTAGGTTTTAAGCCAGCTCTCTATCCACTATACCATGCTGCCTCTAGCTATAGAATTGGAAGTTATAACATTTGTACTCTTTACCTCATAGGTTTGTTGCAAGGAAAGTACTTCATAAACTTGAGATGTCATATAAATTTATTTCTAGTGGTAATAATAATAATAAGTGATTTATGACATATGTGCTATTTTCTAAACCCAAAATTTACATATTATATAGATATAGATATTTGAAAAGTACAGATGTGTAGATAGTTTAGTGCTATATTCCTGCTTCCCAGTTCTCCCCACTTGAAGAATGCCTACTCGTTGAATACACACACTGTCTACCTGGTGGTAGCTATCCAAAGTGTAGGTGCCAAAGAGACGTTAACTCATTTCCAATGTCTTTCTTGCAACCTTTAGGAACCTAAAGGTAGAGTGGGAAGGGACCTTATAAATTGTCTAATCTAACACCCTCATTTTTACAGAAGGAAATGAAGAAAAGTGAAAAAGAAACAGAGAGACTCAGGGAAGAGACTACATAAGGTCTTAAGAAAATTGCCCAGAAGCACACAGAATTAGTGGTAACCAAGATTCAAATAAAGATTCTCTGACTTCAGATTTGGTTTGTTCTACTGTACCATACCTAAACTATTTTAGTGATGGAAAATCTGTATCAACTTTCACCCATTCTGTATACTTCTAGCATGGTGTATCAAAAAGTTTATTTTTGTGGGCCAGATAGTTCACAAAAAATTAACACTATGTAATTCTTGACTCTCAAAGGATGGCTCCTGGGATCTATTGTTGAAGAGAGAAAGGAGGAAAAAGAAATGGAATGGCACATGAGACTACAAAGGGTTCCAACATAATTGTTAATGTAAGCCAACTTTATATCTGAGCTTTAAACATCTTATTTTGACATCTTATTTTCTTTTCTTTTTTCCCATTTTACCTATGTCTGACTTCACTTAAGTATTTCAAGGATGAGAGATTTCATTCTTATGTATTACTTCCACCAGTACAAATCATAATCACTCCATGACTTAGAACAAGGTTTAATAAGTTCCTAGGGCAAACTTTAGATTGGGGGGGGGGGTGGAGAGGAGAGAAATGTTATATTGTCCCTAGTGATTGATTTAAGGTGGGCAGACTTCTGTTTTGAAGAAAGGAGTAAATGATAGCTACTGACAGTGCAGGTCCTGGATATGGGTTTCTAGATGTAGTACAAGGTTCATCTTTTACACACATATACCTCTCCAACTTTATCCATTCCTACCCACCCACCCCCAAACATCCTCTGTGATTGCTTCCACCTCCTACGAGGTGTCAGGGGCACCATGGAAAGCAAGAGTACTTGCTAAGGAACCAGGTTGTGTTTGTCCTTCATTTTCGACGAGGACCATGGCATCAGGGAAATGATGAAATGACTTGCAGTTGACTTTGATTTGAATGAGGGAGGTCTGTGCAAGGTCACTAGCCTCACTTTCTCCTCCAGAGCCATTTGGATCAAGTTACCAGGTATTCATCAGGGATTCCTGGAGATGACCTAGGATGCATTGGGAGACCCTTGCCATTTTAGGCTAAGACCTTTTCAAGTACTTACTTAGGGTGAAGTAATGCCTATTCAGTGGATAGGCCTCTTTAAGAATGAGTCAAGGGATAGCCCCTTAACTAGCAAAAAAGAAAAAAAATCAAACTGGGAGGGGAAGACCCTTAGGGTTGCTGTTCCAAAGAAAAACAGTTACCATTAAACCAGGAGGGCCCAAAATAAAGCCACCAAGTGGAGCTTGGGCAGGGACCTATTGTGGTCAAATCTATGAGCTTCAGAGTGAACTGGATTTAAGGTTTTGTAAAAGAAGAAAGAAAGAGAGGGAGGGAGGGAAGGAGGAAAGAAAGAAGGAAGGAAGGAAGGAAGGAAGGAAGGAAGGAAGGAAGGAAGGAAGGAAGGAAGGAAGGAAAGAAGGAAAGGAGGAAGGAATAAAGAAAGGAAGAAAGAAAGAAAGGAAGGAAGGAAAGGAGGAAGGAAGGAAGGAAGGAATCTAGTGAGTAAATCCCAAGTTAAGTGGGTTGCTTCCAGCCATCAAAATTTATCTTCCTTTGGAGAGGAGAAGGAGAGGGAGAGAGTGAGGAAGAGGGTAAGGAAGAGTGTGAGGGAGAAGGAGAGGGAGAGAGAGAGGGAGAGGATGAGCTGCATTATCGAATTAGCTGGGTCCTCATTCAGGCAGCTGGGTCTACTCACAGGTTGTTTTCTGCCTTTCTCACAATTTCCTAATAACAACCAAATATGTCTCATACCTTTATCCTGACCATTAAGTCTGGGGCTGGTTAGAGCTGCCCCCCTCCCCCTGTGTTAAAGTTTTGCTTAGTTCTGATTCCCATAGCATGGTAATGTTTGAAAAATGAGGGCTTAAGAAGTACCAGCATGAAGAAATAATGAAACAATTATATAAAGTAATAAAGCCCTGGTTTGATGAAAACAGATATTCTACAGCAGAAATCAATTGACTTTATTCTGTTGAATTCTTTGTATAGAAATATGCTACTGAAGAAACTATGCAGGGAGGTGGGGGGGTACACGGCGCAGATGGCGCTGGGGTAGAACGGAAGCGAGGGGTGGCCGAAGCTCCAGCCAGGGTGGGCTGGGTGTGAGGGAAGGCAGGATGCAGTACAGCAACTGACCGAGGTCTCAGCATGGGTAGGCCCTCTAACCCCCAGGGTGTCCCCTTCCTATTGTTGCTGTTTCTCCCAGAGCTGAGAGTGCTGAGTGCAGAGGCACTGTCCTTGTTCTACAAGCTCACTGCAGTGTCAGTTGCCCCTAAGGGGACCCCAAGGTTCTGGGCCTCAGGTTGGCTGGGTCCCCAGCTCTTTCTGACCTACAACTCTGGTGGCAATGCTGAGCCCTGGGGAGCCTGGCGCTGGGAGGCTCAGGAACCCTGGTTTTGGGAGAAGGAAACATGGTATCTGAAGACCCAAGAACGGTTGCTGCAGGAAGCCTTGGGGCTCTCTAAGAAGCAGGGGGCCCACACTTTTCAGGGCCTGGTGGACTGCCAACTGAACCCTGACAACTCATCTCAACATACTGCTCGATATGCCCTGGATGGGTCGGACCTCTTGACCTTTGACCCTGTGTCCAGAGTTTGGTCAGGAAACACTGTGGAGGCCTGGAATGTGAAAACTAGCTGGGCCAATGAGAGCCAGCAGGCTGAGAAGGATGCAGAATTCCTGCTCACCACCTGCCCCCAGAAGCTCAAAAGTCACCTGCAGAAGGGTTGGGGCAACTTCCACTGGCAAGAGCCCCCAGAGGTGCGAGCCAGAGGCCATGTTGAGCCAGGGTCCACCGGGTCCACCCTCATTTGCCAGGCCTTCTCCTTCTTCCCACCGGAACTGGAGTTGACCTTCCTTCGGAAGGGGCAGCCAGAACCTGTGAAGGAAGTGGAGCCATGGCCCAACGGCGCCGGTGCCTTCTATTCCCGGGGCACTCTGCAGGTCCCCTTTGGGGATGAAGCCCTCTATAGCTGCATGGTCCAACACCCTGCCCTGGCCAGCTCCATCACTGTGAACTTCGAAGCATCTGGCGGACTACCCCTGCCCATCAGAGTCAGCCTGGTGGCCGGTTCCTTGCTCTTCCTGGCGTCCCTGGTAGCCGTGGTGGCTTTCGTGGTGATGTGTAGGAAGAGAGGAGGACGCCCAGCTCCCTGGATTTTCCAGCTGCATGCAGGAGACGACGTGGGGTCCCTGCTCTCAGCCCCAGGCTCTGCCCAGGACTCGGGCCCCTAAGATCGGGGCGTCCTGCCTGTCTGCTGTTGACCCCCCTGCACCCACCAGTTCTGTACCCTTTCCACCCTTGCTGGGGGTTGTGTCTGGATGCTGTGTGACTCCCGGGCGGAGTCTTGTCTTCTCACCCTTGTCTCCCACCCCTCCCCACCCCTGGCACATTCCAGGCAGCCCTCCTGGATTTCACCCCTGACAGTTAAGAAAAATATTGATATATTCCTCTCTCCCAAACAAAACAAGATGGTGTTGGGTCCAGAAAAAAAAAAAAAAGAAACTATGCATTATTCTATCATGATTTCCAAGAGGATTAAGTAAATATATGATTATATGAGCCTTATTTCTAAAAGGATAAAAGTTGGTAGTTTGTATAGTGATATTATTCTATAATTATCAAAACAGTTATTAACATTTATAAATGTTAAAGCAGCATTGAAAAAAGTATAGGATTACGTAGGAGAATCTTGAGGAAATGGGGGATATTTTTAAGTGGAGAAACATTCCTCTTCTTCCCATTTCCATCCCACCTAAAAGGAGAAACTCTCTCTTTTTTTTTAAAATTTGTCTTTATTAATTTGTTTGTTTACTTTTAGTTTACAAGATTCCGTTCCACAATCCCTTGAGTTTCAAATTTTCTCTCCCTCCTTTTCTCCACCCCCCATGGTGGCATGCAATCAAGTATAGGATCTGCAAATAACTTTCATGTTAGACGTTAGTCAGGTTATAAAGAATTGTAACTGATGGAATGAACAATGGGAAAGAGGAAATAAAGCCAAACAAGAAAAAGAAAGAGAGCAGATATTTTGCTTCAATCTTCATTCAAACTCTGTTCTTTTTAATTCTTTCCAGTTCTTTCTCTGAAGGTAGACATCTCTCTCCATCAGGAGTCTTTTGGAGTTGTCTTATAACCTTGCATTGCTGAGAAGAGTCCAGTCTATCAAAGTTGCTTGTCACACATACGTTGTGTCTATAATTGTGTACAAATTTCTCCTGGTTCTGCTCTTCTCACTCAGCATAAGTTTGTATAAGCCTCTCCAGGTAAATATGAAGTCTGTCTGCTCCTCATTTCTTATAGCACAATAGTATTCCATTACATTCATATACCACAATGTGTTTAGCCATTCCCCAATTGATGGGCATCCCCTTAATTTCCACTTCTTTGCCACCACAAAAAGAGCTGCTATAAATATTTTTATATATACAGGTCTTCCTCCCACTTCTATGATCTCTTTGGGATACAACCCTAGAGGTGGTATTGCTGGGTCAAAGGGTGTGCAATTATTTATAGCCTTTTGGACATAGTTCCATTGGAAACTCTCTCTTTAAAGGCTGAAATGTGTTTGTTTACATTATGTTGAAAGAATCCATAGGGCTGTGTTTCTTCTAAGACCAGTTATCATCCAAATGCTTCATTCTTAGCTAATATATTCTAGGTAATCTTATTCTGATTTAGAGCCCTCCAGAAGCAAATAAGATGTTACTGCCTGTTTCTTTTGTTACCTTTTAATCCTCTCTTTAAAAGTTGTGTAAACTACAGGCATATGCCAAGGTGCTACAAGAGTATTCAGGTTGTCCTGGGATTGACAAAACATGAATGCATACTGATAACAATAAAAAAAAATACCCACTAATAGAAACATTTTGGTTTGTATTGGGCATTATGTGGTTAACGGTGGAAACAATTATTTTAAAATACATGCCTTATCTGCTTATTTTTACGTGACAAGCTGCCTTTGAGAATACGGGTTTATTTCCCAAAGACTCCAGTATCTTAATCTCCATACAGTTATTTTGGATTGAGCGTAAAAACCTTCCCAGAGGTTATATGGTCATATAATCCTTAATCATATTTGTCCATGTAGTGAGGATCTAGTTTTGAGCACTATGTTTTTGGTTATACAATGTTCCTCCAAGCACAGGGTTCAAAGTTATTCTTTGTAACATTCATTTTCCTGCATACCAGTGACCTCTTCAAAATTTATGAACTAGTTGTCAAGTTTCTAGGCAGGGGCTCAGTTAATCCAATGGCTACTGTAAAGACTTGATATAGGGTAGATTTATACAATATCCATAACAAGAATTTCCATCCTGCTGCACAGCTTACTGTTTGTTTTTATGTGGTTCTTACTGTGTGCTACAGACAAGCCCTGTTTTCTAACATACTCCTTCCAAGGAATTCTAAGTGTTTAGCAGACACCATTTCATTTATGGCCAAATCCATATAGCAAGTAATATTATACAACATACAATTTATTTTTAAATTTTTTATAATGAAGACCTTTCCAGGTCATTATAGCTTGAGAATATTGGGGAAGAGAAGTAGGCTGTTAGGGGAAAGGGCGATGTGAGAAGGTGAATATCAGTAAGAGAAATATTACGTGTTGGCAATAATGCCAGCAAACATCTATAATTTCTTCATATTTCCAAATAGAAACATGCCTTTTCCTTTTGGATATAATATTTTAAACTCAGTAGGGTTTCTTTTGGGAAGTGAAAGTGACTTCCCCACCTGAATAACCATTAATGTGATGGGAACATTGGGGGGGGGGGGAAGGCAGAGAATCAAACAACTTGTCATCAGCAAGGTGACTGTAGTGTTCATTCAGTGCAGGACAGGATGGTGAAACATTTTTGTTGCTGTTTAATTTGCTCGCTACAGTCTGGATGTTATGTGATATATTTTTCTTTTTTTTATTATCTGATATATTAATAGACAAGTATATGTGAGGGGAAAATCTATATTTTTAGTTCTAGATATATGTCAACTGTGGGAGATGATGAGGAAATGGTTGTACTCTACTCTCCTGCAACCATCCTTAAATTATGGGGATTAAGCTGCCATCTGACCCGTAGAAATGGTTTGTCAAAACTAACTTCTACTTTTAATTATTTTAATGAGCCAGACCACCCCTTTATTTGTAGAAGCATGCGGTCTCAATCTACGTTCAATATTGCCACAGAAAATAGTAGCAATAGCAATCAGTTCTAATTTTATTGCTGCTGCCGCGCTCACCCCTCTATTTCCCTCAAGGCTGCCTGTGCAGCCGTGGGTAAAGTTTTCCTTGGCCACTCTGATTCAGAACCATCAAAGGTGGACAGTTCCCTGGTGCCCAGGCAGTGATTTAGGAAGAAGGTTGAAGGCCATCTCTCTCCTCTCAGCTGGCTCAGGCTATCAGGAACAAACCAATTTATATTTCCTAATGCCTTTTCAACACAGACAGACAGACAGACAGACACCCACACACACACATACACACGTCCTCTCTGACCACCGGGTCCCTGGGTGTCTGAGCCTGCCTTTATGGAGACGGGAATGAGGACCTACAGCCACTAGACCTACTCCATCCTGACAAGCCTTGACTTCATTTGCCCCGCCTCTTAGACTGAGAAGGAGATGGGGGAGGTGTCTTCTGTTCCTGGGCCCTCCCAATCCCTCCCCTCTCCTTCTGGGTAAGCAATTCCCATTGGCCAAACGGGGGATTTGGAGGTGCGAGGCGGAATCCGCCCTCTCGGCTGCACACACAAGGAGGGAGTCGGTAGGGTTGGCAGTGGAGAGAGGAACAGAGGGGAGAGGGTGCATCTTGGAGAGGAAGCAGCAGACAAGCAAGCAGGCAGGCAGGCAGGAGGGCAGGCAGGCTGGCAAGCAGGGAAGGAGTCAGGAAGAGCTCCCCGGAGGAGGAGAAACAGTAACAGCAACAACAGCTCTAGAAGCGGCTGCGGCAGGGTAGCAGCAGCAGCACCTGTCTCTCTTCGCTTCCTGAGTGGTTCACTGATCCCGGAACAGAGCTAGCGATTTCAGCTGCCCCGGCCCGCCGCCGCCCGTGCCTTAAAAAAAAAAAATTTTTTTAAACCTGGAGCTGGGCCAAAGCCGGGCAAAGACGGCGGACCGGCCGAGGGTGGGGAAGGGGAGGGCGCTTTGCTGTGGATTGAACTGGTGGGGAGAGACAGCCCGGGGCGCCGGGAGAGGAGGGGGGGTCTGTGGTTGGGAGGTGTTTTGGGGGGCGGGGGGGCAGGGGAGAGAGTGGGGTGCAGCGAAGATGATGGCGGAGTGCGGCGGCGGCGGGGGTGGCGGCGGCGTTGGGGGGCCGCGGAAGAAGGCGCTCTCCCTGCTGGAAGCGGCCCGCTCCCGCTACGAGAGCCTGCAGATCTCGGACGACGTATTCGGCGAGTCGGGCCAGGACAGCAGCGGGAACCCCTTCTACAGCACCTCGGCCGACTCGCGCTCCTCCTCCGCCGCCTCTTCCGAGGACGAGGACGAACCCACCACTTCCTCCATCTCCTCCTCCTCTGCCGCCGCCCCGCCGCCTCCGCCGCCGCAGCCACTGGCCCGGGAGGTAGAGGCAGCAGCCGAGGGGCCCGCCTGCGGGGGAGGCGTCTGCTGCTTTCAGGGAGGAGGAGGGCGCCGCGTCCCAAGGGCAGGAGCAGCGACTGGTGGGCAGCGGCAACTGCAACAGCATCAGCTCCCGGGGCCCATGGATGAGGAGGATGAGGAAGAGCGTGGAGGCTGGACCCAGACTTTGCGAGACACCCCTCCCCCTCGCTTCGAGGATACCAGCGGTAAAAGGGGATGGGCGGGGCCGCGGAATGGAGTGGGGTTGGGGTGGGGGGCAGTTAAGAGCCAGCAGCGGTGGTGTATAGACGCTGGTGGTTGGGGGGAGTTGGCGCACCGGCCTGGATACCAAGTCCTCTGAGATTGAGAGTCCCTTTGGCACATCTGCTTAGGAGGGATTCCAGATGTTTTGTTGGCAGCCTGGGGCAAGGCAGAAATGGGGAAGAAGACAAACTCCTAATGGGCGACGAAAATTTTAGTCAAAGATAGATACAGTGGTGTAAAAGTAGCACAAATGGGCCTAGTACTAAGTACTATTTGAATGCAGGTTCTGTATTCCAAGTTCAGTTGGGAAGAGGGGGATGAAACAGAGGCTGCTGCAGGTACTTTTCCTGTTCAATCAAGTACAAAAGGACGTGGGAGCTCTCTCCTTTTAGTTGCTGGGAGCATTCCAGCGTCCTGCACCAGAAAGTAGTCACACCTGTAGGCACCCAAGATACAGATAGAATTTATTAAGAGGTAAAATAATTTCCTGATTGCTAGGATTGTGGAAATCTCAGACGGTCTTCCAGGGGGTAGATTTTTTTCTTGGATGACTCTAAGAAAGAGATGGGCTAGTGCCGGGGATGACTAGATGGAAGGGAGAGATACCTGTTAGTTATCTTCTAAGTAAGTCTGTGACCAGACTGGGGACATTACCCCATTTAAGAATGCCTGAGACCCAGCTGAATTCTCCCACCCACTCCTCACACATTTTTTCCTATACCCCACAACTAGTCTAGGAAATTATTTATGCAACAGTCCTGCATAAAGTTTTACTTTCAAGTCTAAGTTATTCTGTTTAGTTTCTTCCATTTTTAATGTGGCCTTTCAGGGAGTCAAACTGCCTTGTTCTTGGAGACTAGAATCAATAGAGGGGAAGGGGAAATAAAGGGAGGATAAAAGTGCTTGCTTTGTAAGGGTACCGCTGTTGCCACACTAGAAGTAATTTCTCTAAATAGGTGTTCTGCATGACACTGCCACACATTAATAATAACCGTAATAGTGATGATTGACATTTATAGCATGTTGAGCTGATGCTTGTAAAGGACTTTACATTCATTATATCATAAGAAATCTCATAAGCTCTTGCTCTCCATCATCACAAAATTACTAGTATCTGCATGAATTTTTCTTCTTAGTATCTTGTTTTTGGGAAACTGGATGGTTTCCTCTTGATTAGCAAAAGTTCAACATATTCATCTCAGTGTGGACACTCTATTCCTAGCCATTATATTACTCTAATACCTTGCTTTCCAACCTTGAAGCACTGGAAAGTGGATTGTGTGTGTGTGTGTGTGTGTGTATGTACGCACACATGTATGTGCATACTGGCCTAGTCTGAGAAATTATATAGAGCCAGCATTGAGGGAAGCTTAGGGAGTGGCTGAGCCCTCAGCATGATATAGTTTTTTCCCTTGTTATTCTTCCTCTGGTCATACTGTATTCCGTCCTGAGGACCATAAGAGATTCTCTTGAGATCCGTGATACTTTTCCTTCACTTGCAGACAGACTGGAAATCATTCTACAGACTGTTTTTAAAACTCTGGTAGGCAGGTACCTGCAGTTTCCTAATTATGTTTGGTCTGTCTCAGACCAAGAATACTTTGCAAACCTCAAGCAAATTGCAGCATTGGTGTGCTATAAAACATCTAGCTGTATAAGGGAATTGAGTTATACAATCAATTTGGCTTAAACAATCTTGTTCATTCAAGGTGTAATAGAGCAACAGATTATAATCTGGGTTTTCTGGTTTGCAAGATCTATATTTAAGATTTCCAAGAGATTCATATTTCCAAGGTCATATTACTTTGCATAATGTGGTTTTTATTACACTACAGCTTTTTGACCATTGCAATGATTCCATGCCCTGGACAGATAGATGTCTTGTGTGTTAATATCCTATTAATTGTAACATGTGACAATCCTATGTTTGACAGAGTTTCTACTGTGAATCTCTCTGATCTATTAACCTGGCTTCAGTGGCTTCATCTGCAAAATGATAAAGTTGGACTAGATGATCACCAAGCTCTAAGACTCAGTGATCAATCATCGGACTTTGGGAATAGGTATTCTAGCAAAAGTTGTGCCTAGAAGAATATAATAAGTCTCTCAATTCAAGGCAAAGAGTTCTGTGTCAGGACTATTAGAGAAGTTGTGTTCATGAAGTTGTGTTATGAACAATGATGCTGTATGGTAGATCTTGTAAAGGACATAGATTGCCCTATGCTCAAACTGTTAATGTTAAATGTTAAATTTTAAAGTCACTTGGAATTGGGGGAAGTCATAAAACTGGGCACTAAATCTCTAACTTTACCATTTGAATCTTGCTGTTGTAGCACTCAATGTCAAATATCATGAAGACTTAAGTTATATCATGTGCTTAAGTCATACTCTATCCCTGACTCCAAGACCATAATTAAACATGTTAGTCCAAGAGTTAACTCTTGATGGGCATTGTTTACTCTGGAGCTTTTTTATAACCCCTTTTCTGTGTAAAAATTTGCTTTTACTGTAGATGAAATTTAGAATTTCTTTACCTCCCTACAATACCCCACCCTCTTAAAGAAAATGGAGAAAAGAAATTGATGCCTTATTAAGTATGAGTTCCTAGTTCCCTGACAACAATAGAGTGTGATTTATGGGGGCTGGAAATAGATACAGAAGTACAGTGTTGGCCAGGAAAAAAAAAGCCTGCTTCTAGCAATGTAATGATATAGAGGGCTGCTGTTAGGTGTATGAGGGTTATACCTCAGCAGTTCCAACAAAAGTTTTGTTAAAATAGTTCTTGGTTCAGTGCAATCAAAATAATAGTTCAGTAATTTTAAGCAAAGAATTCATTACAGTCTGTGACTGACAAGGACTGCAGTCTGATTGACTCTCACCTCCAATTAACAAATCCAGTTTGCTGGGATAGTGTGCACAATAGAGGCATATGGACCCTGACCAAAACAAAGAGAAAGAAAGAGGGAGCTCCCTTTAAGTCTTCCCAGCCCCACTCTGCATTGATAATACAAACATGTCTGAAGCATCTATTTTATAAGTACAGGTTCCCTACAAAAACAAATCAGGTTATATATTTCCAAGACTGCAGTGACCTAAAACTTCTGAAAGGGTGTCTTCCTTCATCTTTTCATTTTCTTTCCAGCTCTTGGTGGTGCTGAGCTGTTGATAATCTGCGTCCCCTTGAGACCATTTAAATACAGGCTGCGTGTGTTTCTGTAATTGGAACAGTGCTGGTTAACAAAACAACTGGAGTCCCCAGAATTGTTTTTCATTTTTCTATGGCCATAGGTTCACACCTGTAGCAGATGTTTTCTAGAGAGGGCCTTTAGCTCAAGAGTTCTAGAATTCTGAAGCTGGAAGGGATCTTGGACATTATCTAGTTTGATCTTCTTATTTTACTGATGAGGAAATTGAGTCCAAAATAGGTGAAGAAACCTGCCCAAGATGTACAAAAAGCTTGATAGTTATATTTATGAGCATACTTCAATGGATAGTTGAATCTCAGTGGCATGGTTCCTTACAATACCAGTGCAGATTGTGAGCATTTAACATGTGTTTAGTTTTAGATACCCTGCTTTAAGAAGTATGTTGATAAGTGTGCAGAAGAGGACAGCCAGGATGGTGACAGACCTTGAGTCCAATGTTATATGAAACTTGGATGAAAGAACTAGACATGTTTAGCCTAGAGAAGAGAAGGCCCCAGGGGGTGGGGAAAGTGATGTGCTAGCTATCTTTGGTATGTGAATGATTATCATATGGAAGAGGAATTAGACTTTTTCTGTATGGTAAAAGGCATAGAAGGCAGTAGAAGGCAGTTCTTCTGCCTTCTAAGGCAGAAGGCAGTAGAAGGAATGGATGAAAAATTTCCCAATAATTAGAATGGGCTGTCTCAAGAAGAAGTTTTCCTCATTCAAAGTCTTTAGTCAGAAATTGACTGACCACTTGCTGGATATATTACAAGTGGAGCTTCTTTAATGAGTAGGTTGGGTTAAGTGGCCACTCTGATGCATTTCAACGCTCAAATTCTGTAATTCTGTGACCTCTTCATACTGTCCATAGTTCTGCATAAATTCTTTTTATTCTGATCCAAACTTATTTAATCACTGAGTAGAGAACTCCCAATGTGTGAAAACTTTGTTTGCATTCCAGATCCATAACTCAGCTGTAGTCATAGTTTTAGAGAGTTGTCTGGGGGTACAGAGAGGTTAGCTAGCATATGTTAGCACTAGTATTTGAATGGAAATCTTTCTAACCATGAGTCTAATCTGCTATCCATTATACCATGTTGATATAAGAGATTTGTTAGCACAAATAATAAAGTATTTATTTATACTTTTGCTTCTTTTAAGACCCAGCTCCTTCAAACAAATGCCTCTCATGGCTGATATTGGCTTATGGTTATTATTGCTTCTCTGGTCCTTCTTTACTCCAGGGATAGGACATAAAAGATTCTCTAGAGATCTCTGGTGCTTACCTCCATTCAGAACATCATGCAATGTGCTGGCTATTTGCCCACTTGTGCTTTGCAGTAGAATAAAGCTAAGACTTGGTTACTTTCTTGGATTGATTTCCTTTTTGATTCTTTTACTCCTACCATTCTTATGCTTCGAGTTTAGGAGGCAAAGGAAAAAAAAAAAGGAATATTTGCCTAGGTCAGGGATTCTTGACCTGAGGTCTGTGAATGTTTTTTTCCAAAAAAAAATTTTTTTGATAACTATATTTCATTATAATTTGATTCCTTTGTAAGTCTATGTTTTTTATGCATTTTAAAACACCATTCTGAGAACTCCAGAATCTTCACCAGACTGCCAAAGGGGTCTATGACATCCCAAAATGGCTAAGAACCCCTGACCTAGGTTCTGATTTGCTTTGACTTTTTTGCCCATGTTAGCTTTTGCAAGCTAACATTTAATTGTGAGAAACTGAGGTGTGGGTGGACTGGGAGATTGATTAACTTTTAGATTAGTAGAATATTTTAGACTAGTTTCTTCACATACCATGTCAGTTCCCTTGTTATTGTTCAGCATGGAGATGTGACCTTGAGAGGCTGGAGTGGGGTTTGGTGTTTATAAACACACATTTTAAAAAGGACATTACCTTTGTAGGTTTGACTTGGTTCAAAGTTCTTTAGGCTGCCAAGTAGCATTCAATGGTTCAAGAAGAAATAAAGACTATGCTTTTCAAACAACTATCATGGTGAGGCCCAAGTATTGTGCAACAATTTGGAAACTGAGCTGCCTGGGAAATGAAATAAGCATTTGTGACATTGTATTTGCCATGGTCATGTTCATACTCTAGGACAGTTTGTTGTACTTTCAAACTCAGTATATGGGAAAACTCATGTGAATATAATAACCCTTCAAATGGGTGAATTGCAAGGTTTATCTACAAATGAGATAATTTGTAAATTTATCTACAAATGAGAATTAGGTATATGTAGAATTACAAAGACTGGGTTGAAGGAGGTTAAACTGGAATGTTGATTTGAGGATGTGATACTGCTTAAGAAAATTGGAGGGTATGGTATACCCAAAGTCTGTAAGGGACAGACTTTTTACTTTATTGAATTTTGTAACTGCTTTGTAGGTTAAAAAAAAAAAACCAAAAACCTTTTCTAAATCATTGGATTAAGTGTGCTAGTAAGGTGGCACTTTTCTTTGTAATAAGGTGGTATATTTTTTAAATTTGAAGATTTGTACAGATGACTATAGTTGCAATGCTTGTAATATAGTGTCCTTTCCCAGTAAAAATACATGTTTTTTTGGTACTGCATTATAGTGGTTTATTGAAAAATTCCTCCTCCCCCTACCCTTTTTTTTTGGCTTCATGGAAATAATATGTTGTAGAGTAAGTAGCATTTCTGAGCTCTATATTCTACTCCTGGCTGAACTTGATATGTGATCTCTGGCCAGTCACTTAACATTGTTGAGACCCAGTTATAAAATAAGGATATAGAACTGAATGTTGTGGTTAGGTTTCTTCCAGCTATGAATCTATGATATAAAAAATCAGAGGAAATGTTCAAACAGAGCCTTGTTGATCCATCTGTCATAGATGCTACATAGGGAGTCCTTACACTAGGTGGTGGGGAGGAGGGATGGAAGCAACAAGGAAGGAAAATTTCCTGACCTTGGTCCAGAGTCATGAACAGGAATTTGCACAGTAAGTGTTTGTGGGTGAACCACTGTATAACAGTAATCAGAGTATCATTAAATGAAACAGTCTGATGGGAAAAGCAAAACCAAAGAAATTGATCACAAAGTTATTTATCTTTAACAGAAGAGATCTATGATAGAATTTGTGTACCAAAGTAAAAAGAAACAGTTATATGTGTATGTGTCTGTGTGTGTATTTACATAGTCATTTGTCCTATGAAGACATGATCAATCAATACAATCACTAAACAATTAAGCAAAAATGACTTATAGGAGAAAGAGAAACATGTGAAAGCATGTTAAATCATGCCTGACTGATCAATGAGAGTTCTTTGAGAAGGCAAATTGGTACATGAATAAAAGGAAAACAGAGTATAATTAGATAACCGTATTTGATCTCCATCTAAGGCTTAGCCTTTCAAAACTTCTGTGACAAGGTCTTTTATTAAAAGGTTATTTTTAAAAAGCCAAGTCTTTTTGGAATTGGCACAGAGGGTGGAAGAGGAACAAGGAAAAGGAGTATTTCTCAAGATGGGTAAGGTGAAGCAGGTGTACTCTTCATGGGAGGGGAGGATGGGGAAGGGTGGTATACAGAGACTTAATGTACACCATTGTAATCTTCTTGAGGACAGGGACCACATCTTATTCTTCTTTATAAACCCACTGCAGTGACTAAGTCAGCACTTTGTCCATAATTGGCTTGCTGTAAATAAATGGATGAATGAATTTTCTAAGCTTTTATGGGGATTAAAATGCCAAGATAATGGGGATGAACAGTAAAAAGATCTCTTGAGGGTATGTGAGTAGTCAGAAAAAGGCAGGCACGCTTTAGTGTGGATAACAGATAAAGTAATGTATTTGTCAGGAGCTGGAGGGGGGAAGGGATGGAAGAGAGAGGGAATCTAAACTATGTTTATAAGCTGTTTGGCTCCAAACTAAGCAGTTACTTTGCAGAAAGGGGCCTGATATTTTGGTCAGTGAACTTAAAAGATCAAAAAAAGTTCATGAAATTTTTAGGAACTAAGAACAATAGAAGAAATGAAAACTGTATAAAACCAATGATAGGCCTCCCCTATGAGTATTAAATATGGTCCTACTCGCTGCACCTCAGGGAAGATATAATGGAGGTAAAACTTGCATATCCAGGTAGCTAAAGTGACCTAGTGGATGAGGAAGCTGTCACAAAGGACAGACTGAATATTCTCTTTGCCATCTTTCTCTTTTTCAATTGATGACTTTTGTTTTTATGTTACCTTCGTTTCTGAATATATCACCCTCGTCCATAGAGATTTTCCTTGTAAAAAAAGATAGAAAAAGGGAAATAAACTAATCAAAATCAACCATTCTCTGTAAAGATGACCTTCTACACCCATAACTCCCCCCTCTACAGTCATGGAAGGAACTGTGTTATTTCTTTACATTGCAGTATACAAAGTGAAGAGCATGAATAAGGCAAACCTGTAAGGGGTCACCACACCCCAAGGACTACAGTTCTTTTGTCCTACTTGTGAACTTCTTGCTTTCTTTTCCTTTTTCCTTATGGGTATCTCAGCTAGGTGGTACCATGGATAGGGAGCTGGACCTGGAATCAAGATCTGAGTTCAAATCTAGATTTAGATACCTATTAGCTGGGGCAAGGCACTTAGCCTCTCTCTTTCTTAATTTCCTCATCTGTAAAATGGGGATAATAGTAGCACCTATCTCCCCAGAGTTGTTCTGAAGATCAGATAGATATTTGTCAAAGTACTTTACAAATCTTAACTAGCTCTGGAGAGGGAAATAGCAAACCATTCCAGGATCTTTGCCAAGAAAACCCCAAATGGGGTCACGAAGACTCAGACGTGACTGAGAAATGATTGAACATCACAAATGCTAGCTATCATTATTATCTGATATATTTTGTGCTCACCCTTCCTTTCTTCTTTATGCACCACTTACAGTTCTAACTCAGACAAGCTTTTTCTCACATGTGACGTATATTTCAGCATTAACCTCCTGCTTTCCTCTTTCCCTTTTCTTTCTGGAAAACTCTTCACTCTACTGCCCCTATTCCACTTACGAGCTAAAAAGCAGCTCTTATCATGCATGCCACTTGGCCTTATTTTTGCTCTATCTCTTCTTAACCTTCTTTTTCTCTTTTCTTTTAATAGACAGCCCTAAGTTTTGGAGTGAAATGAGGCGTAATAAAATGCCAGTGTCCTTAGCCTCTAGCACAGTGGTTCTCAACCTTCCTAATGCCACAACCCTTTAACACTTGTATGTGGGCATATCTGCATGTGGGCAGACCCTCCTGGAGACAGATAGAGGAGCGGTGTCTCAGTTCCTAAGACCATCAGAAAAATGTGTTTTCCG
The DNA here is from genome assembly GCA_028646515.1 of Pseudochirops corinnae. NCBI lineage: Eukaryota > Metazoa > Chordata > Mammalia > Diprotodontia > Pseudocheiridae > Pseudochirops > Pseudochirops corinnae. The sequence continues at coordinate 245,346,711 of CM053586.1, forward strand.
ATGGTCTTAGGTGACCCCTGTGAAAGAGTCGTTCAACCCCCAAAGGGTCATGACCCACAGGTTGAGAACCACTGCTCTAGAGTGTTTCAAAGTCTTCTTCAGTATCTGCACCCAAATTTCTCTCTTTTTATCTTCCTTTCAACTAGCTCTCCCTCAAATATACAAAGAGTTGCCCCTCACTCTCAGAACAAGTGGGCCTATGACTCACTAAGCTTGAGGGCAGGCTCTATCAGAACTAAGAGACATGCCCTTAAGTTGGAAAATAATACATTTTTGATCATTTAAAGCACCAGTTCCAACATCTGATAACTTGTGGTAGTCTTTATGCTTAATCATCCCCACCCAAGAAGTAACAGAGGAAGAACATGAGCAAAATATAAATGGTTTTAGAGAAATATTTTTTTCAGAATTTGTCCTTGACAAGATCATTCCAGATTTCTGCTCTCCAAGATTTCTGATTCTAAATCTGTCCCAGGTTTATTGTCTATTATCTTCTAAAAAAAAATTATAGCTGTCCCTGGAGTCAGGAGGACCTAAGTTAAAATCCGGCCTCAGAATCTTAACACGTATAAGCTGTGTGACCTTGGGCAAGTCAGTTAACCCCAATTTCCCTGCCTTCCTCCCTCCAAAAAAAAAAAAAAGAAAATTATATAAATGCTGCTGCTCTGTCTTGCTCCTAGAGGACTATCTTAACAGAGGTATCAAAAAAAAAAAACTTTAAAAACAATTTCTGCTAAAACAGAAAAAATTTGAACTGTTTCTCAAAGATCTTTCACTGGGGAGTTTGTTTTGAGAAAAACAAACAGAAGAACAAAAAGTTCTCATAAATCATAGAAATGAATGATTTCTGATCCCAGCTTTAATTATCTAGCTAAAGATTAGCTTAGTAGGCACACCTAAAGAGACAAGTAGGGCACAGTGGATAGAGTACTAGACCTGGAGTTCAAATCCAAGAAGACCTGAATTCAAATCCAGCCTCAGAAAATAGCTGTGTGACCCTGAGCAAATCACTTAACCTCAGTCTGTCTCAGTTTCTTTAATTGTAAAGTGTGGATAAGAATAGTACCAACGTTGCGGGGTTGCTGTGAGGATTAATGAGATATTTGTAAAGCACGTAGGCCTGTGCCCAGTAAATGTTTATTCTTCCCCCCCCCCCAGCTTTGTTTTCATTTTCTTGCTTTAATCACATGTAGGTTGTATGCTGGAGGAGTACCCAACAGACATTCCCAGAATTTTAGCGCAAGATAGAGTAAGGCTTGAACTGTTTTCATGTGGGATTCTTAGTCCTTCCAGAAATGTTTTCCCCTCAAAAACTCCTGTGGATTTATAAGGTTTTTTCCCAGTTAGCCTTGTCTTCACTTTTCTGCTCCAACTTCCTTGAGCTGTGTGATCCTGGGCAAGTCCCTTAACCTCTATTTGCATCCGTTTTTTTCATCTGTAAAACGGGGATAATAGTAGCACCCCCCCCTCCCAGGGCTGTGGTGAGGATCAAATGAGATAATATTTGTAAAGCACTTAGCTTGTTACCTGGCAAACAATAGGTACTATGTAAATGTTAGCTATTATTCAAATCCAGCCTCAGATATTTACCAGCCATATGACCCTGGGCAAGTCACTTAATCTCTGTGTGCCTCAGTTTCCTCAGCTGTAAAGTGGAGATCATAATAGTCCCTACCTCCTGGGGTTGTTGAGGATCAAGTGAGACGATATTTGTAAAGCGCTCAGCGCAGGGCCTGGCATTTAATAAGTGCTATATGAATACTATTCCCATCATCTTCTCTCATCCTGCTTTAGTTTCAGCTATGGAAGGCATTTCCTTTGCCTTCTGATGCCTACAGAGTCCTCTGTGCTCAAGTCTCCTGCAGCTTTCTTTGAAGTCTCACTGCTCTTGGTCTCCTGGTGGGCCTGTTGTGAGTCCTGATCCCTTGCTTTGTTTTCACTAGCCAAGTGTTACAGGTGGTTGCCAATACTCCTTCAGCGAACCTGCTAACCATAATTGCCACAAACAAACAGCAGGGGCCTTGTTTTGGCCAGCTTTCCCTGGAGCCTGTTTACATCATGTCCTCTCCCTTGGGATCAATGTGAAAAGAATGCTGAACTGGGAGTCAGGAGATTTCTGGGTTCGAATCCTGTTTCTGTGGAAGCCGCATAACCTCCGTGACCCTTGTTGCCTCCTCTATAAAATAGGGAAAATTATTCCTATAGTACTAACCTCATAGGGTTGTTGTGAGGCTCAAAAGAGATAATCAGTAAACGTTTATCAAACACCTACTACTATGTGCCAGGCACTGTGTTAAGCACTGGAAGTACAAAAAGGGGCAAAAAACAATCCCTGCCCTCAAGGAGCTTACACTCTAACGACCACATACAAAGAAATATATACGGGTAGATAGGACATCATTCAAACAGAGAAAGTACTAAAAGGGCTTGGGGAAGGCTTCTATAGAAGGTGGGATTTTAGTTGGGGCTCAAAGGAAGCCAGGGTAGAGGAGGAAGAGCATAGAGTATGTAAAGTATTTTATAAACTGTAAAACTCGTTAAATAAATGGGCTGTTATTAGGTGGCTAGAAATGGATTCATTGTATACTCCTACATGAAAATCTTCCTCACATTGGTGTGCATTCTAAGTTGCTCTTTTCCTACACCAGGAATGCTTTCAGTTGTCAGCAACTTTGCTGAACAGATAACTGACTTACCTTGAGTCCAATGAAAAAATCAAGCATTTGAGTAGCTCCACCTATTACCCTGTTTCACAATGAATCCCTTTGATAAGAGGGAATATGCTTTTTGAGGCTTAACTTCGATTTTCTGTCAAAATGTATATACAATAAAAATAAGAGATATGGTTTCCATCACAGGAAAGATAGTCAATCTCAAAACTGTAAGCCCTGTGAGGGTAGGAAATAGGAGTGGAGGGGCCTTGTTTAACTCAGCTTTAAACTACTTTGTCTGCAAAGCTAAAGTGAACACAGAAGACAAAATGGGTATCTTGTTGAATCTAATAGAAATAGTGAGTATGCCTTTTAAAAATAGTTAAATATTTCTCGATACTGGAGTCTTTTATGTCGTCTTTAGAAAAAGTTAAGCAGTGAAATATATGCTGGAGAAGAGGGCAGTTTTGAATATTGAAGTTCTTTATGAGTTCCCTGTGTACAACATTATAGAATTAAGAGTTGAAAGTTACTTACCTTTGAAGTCATTTGACCAACTCCCTGATTTTCTATACAAGGAAATGGAGACCCACAGAGGAGAAGTAACTTGTCTATGGTCACACAATAAATGGGTAAGGTGGGATGTGAATCTGGGTCCAGAGCCAGTATCTTTTCTACTCACCTATGTTGCCTCCCAAACATAAGGTCATTAATTATTTAGAACTGGAAAGTACCTTAGCGATCTTTATTTTACAGATGAAGAAACTAAAGCTCAGAAGAGTTAGCAAATAGCTAGGATTTGAATCTAGGACTTCTGGCTCTAAACCCTGTGCTCTTTCCATCATACCACATTGCTCCCCAGTGATTCTGAGGGACTCACATAGTATGAATCCACTGGCTTTCCTTTTTAATTTCTTATGTTGGGAATTTACAAAATGTCAGGTCACAAAAAAAGTTTACATAGAGTCAATTACTTAACTCAGAAGGTATGTTTTTCTAGGTAGCTAAGGAATAATTTTCAAACATGACCTTAGAAAAACATAGAAAGACTTCCATGAAATAACAAAGAGCAAAATGAGCAGAACCAAGAGAACGTTGTATACAGTGTCAGCAATATTGTTTTAAGAATAACTTTGAATGAATGACTTATTTTGACTATTATAAATACCCAAATAAACTATAAAAGACAATATGAAGAAAGATGCTCTCTACATTCAGAGAAATAACTGATAAATAGAAGTATGCATAGAATAATTTTACATATATAGGTATACACACCTCTATTTGCGTCTAATAGTAGCCATTTTTAGGGGAAAATGAGGAGAGGGGAGAAAAAAGAAAACAAAAGGAAATTTGCATGATAATTTTAATGTACATTAGAAAGGAATAATAAGTTATACATATCATATACAATCATCTTTTTATTGTATCACATTACAGAAATGTTTGTTTTATTCCATAAATATGTATTAATGTAATAAAAAATAAAAGGAAAAAATAAACGCTAACTATAGATGCTCAGGTGCGGAACAACAAGCGATGGCACTTTGATGAATGCCAAAGACTGGCCACATCTCTGGGGAGTTAGCCAGATAGCTCTTGGTTCCATTTCCCTTCAGAATAATCAATTTGAGACATGTTAGCTATTTTTACATGTTCTTCGTTTCTTGTACCAGAGTAACAGGAGGGAAAAAAATCCGTGAGTGAGTTTATTTTTAGAGGCGCATTAAGCATTTTTATTCTGTTATAAATAGGATATTATTGGACTAGGCCCTCTTACCAATTAAGACCTGAGTGATGATGAGAGTAGAAACAATTTAGAGATGGGCTGATCTACTTTGATCATGTGGTGGTCATATTTGCACCTTATATTCTTAAACAGGGGAGACAGGCTAGACACCAGCTCATGTGAAAAGGTCCTGACAATTTGGGGGAAGTAGAAAGCTCCAGCTGAGTCACGTTATCATAGAATTTCAGTCAGAAGGGACCTCAGCAGCCACCTTGTTCAACTGATGGCTCCTTCCAAGAATTCCCACCACAACATGCTCAACAGACCACATCTAACCTATGATTGAAGATGTCTAGTAAAGTGGGACCTGATTACCTCTGGAGGCAGTCCATTCTGCTTTTAAATAGCATCTAGTCTTAGGAAGTTTTCATATGAAACCTAAATAAGCCTCCCTGCAACTTCTATCAATTGCTCCTATTTCCTCTCTCCAGGGGCAAGTCAGCATCAGTCCATCAACTAGAATTTACTAAGTACCTGTTATATATGAAGCACTGTGCAAACTACTGGAGTCTAAGTCTTCTTCAAATACTTGACCATGGCCATAGCCTTTTGTCCTGAGTTTTCTCTTCACTAGGTTAAACATCTATAATTTCCTCAACTGATGCTCATGTGGCATGGACCTAGAGCCCTCATCTGCCCTATTTGTCCACATCTGGATACTCTTCAGCTCATAAATGGAACTATGGTGCCCGGAACTAAACAAGATGCTCCAGATGTATTGTGGCAGTAAAAAAAAATAAACAAAACCTGATATGATCTTAGGAAATATTAATAGGAATATAGTGTTTGAATAAGGGATTTGATTCTTGCTTGATCAAGCCATATTTGGAGTATTTTATGTTCAGTTCCAGGTACCACATTTTGTTGACAAACTGAAATATATTTGGAGAAGAATAACCAAGATGGTGAAGAGAGTGAAAAATACATAATACTGTTGAAAGAATTGTGTGTTTAGCTTGGATAGAGAAGATTTAGGAGGTGGGGAGGGTAGGATAGCTGTGTTTAAATATTAGAAGAGGAATTAGACTTGTTTTATTTGGTCATAGAGGGTAAAACTTGAACCAATCATTGAAAATTTCAGAAAGGCATATTTTTGCTAGAGCGTAAAGAAAACTTCCTAAAAGAGCTGTCCAAAAGTGGAATGAGACACCTAGATAGGTGTCTAATTAGCTCATTTTTGAAGTCTAAAAGCAAAGGCTGAATGGCTACATCTCTGGGATATTGTAGAGGGGATTCCTATGTTGGGTGTGGATTGGGCTAGAATCAGAGTTGTGTCCCCTGAACTAGATTTAAATGTAATTGGGAAATGTTTAACAAAATAAATAAAAAATACAATACAACATAGACAATGTTAATTTGTGGTTTTCTAAACCAATGTATGGCCAGGATCAATTTCTTTTGTGTATATATATATATATTTGAAATTGATTCATTTTTAGTTTTCACCATTGCAGCACCAACATGATATTCATAGCACTGACGGGGACTCTGAATATGCTGGCATAGTTTTGAATTGCAAAATATAACAAACTCTTCAAATAGAAGACAGAAGGAAAACATTTATTTGGACACCAGAAAGCCAAATTCCAACAGCAGAAAGTCAAATTCATCATAGCAACAAAGAAGTTAATATACCATAACACAGCAGGGGGCAAACAAACACTCATAACCATAGCTGTCTCTTTGCCTGCATCCTCTCTCCCACAGCTCTAATTGCTCTGACTCCCAGCTTCCTCTTGGCTCTGCTCCACCTGTTCAGAAAGCTCCTACCACCGTAAACTCCATGTGATTATATTCGGCCTATTAAGGGTCAGGGAAGATCTTCAAATTCCTATTACCATTACATTCAGCTTCAAGATCTTTCATGTCCTTATATAAGTCAATAGGACTTTAGGGGTAACTGTTGTCAATAGAACTTTACAACAATATAACAGGGATAACAGAAAATAAGCACATAAAACAATATCTTAGGGTGGAGCTTGAGCACAAACACTCCATCATTTCCCCTTCTAATGAATAGGGCTCAAAATCTTGGGGAAAGGGGCAAAGCTCTCTTCTTTCACAGCTACTTCCTGCTGAAATTGGGTGTAGAACTGTCCCTGCCCTAAGAGGTCCCATTTGAGAGGTCATTTCTTTAGCTGGCATCTTGGGCTTGGTCAGTGCTGTGGACAGGGGTGACATCTGGTTTAAGTGATCAGACATCCTGTAAGCCTACAGGAAACAAATTTAGGGAACAAAAAATAAAAAAGAAACAAGGAGACAAAACCAGAAGTAGGATATAGGGTCAGCCTTATAACCATTCACTTCCATAAGATTTTGAGTTTAAAATTTTCTCCTCTTCCCTTGCCCTCCCCACCTCCCCAAGATGGCATACAATCTGATATAGGTTCTACATGTACATTCATATTAAACATATTTTCACATTAGTCATTTTGTAAAGAAGAATTAGAACCAATGGGAGGAACCACAAGAAAGAAGAAACAAAGCAAAACAACAACAAAAAGAGAGTAAATGGTATGCTTTGATCTTCATTCAGATTCCATAGTTCTTTCTGTGGATGTGGATAGCATTTTCCATCATGAGTCTTTTGGAGTGGTCTTAAATCCTTGCATTGCTGAGAAGAGCTAAGTCTATTAAAGTTAGTCATTGTACAATGTTGCTGTTACTATGTGCAATGTTCTCCTGGTTCTGCTCTCTTCACTTAGCATCAGTTCATATAAGTTGTTCCAGGTTTTTCTGAAGTCTACCTGCTCATCATTTCTTATAGCACAATAGTATTCCATTATGTTCATATGCCACAACTTGTTCAGTCATTCTCCAATTGATGGGCATCCCCAAAATTTCCAATTCTTGGCCACCACAAAAAGAGCTGCTATAAATGTTTTTATATATGTGGGCCCTTTCCCCTTTTTATGATCTCTTTGGGGCACACTTGTTGGTATTACTGGGTCAAAGGGTATGCACAGTTTTATAGCCCTTTGGACATATTTCCAAATTGCTCTCCAAATGGTTGGATCAATTCATAACTCCACTAACAATGCATTAATGTTCCAATTTTCTCACATCTTCTCCAACATTTATCATTTTCCTGGATCAATTTGTATTTGAGTTTAGCACTAGCACTAGACAACTTCTGAAATTCCTCTCAATTCTGATTTTTTTTTTAAATTCAAAGTATGGCATAGTGGATAGAGAGCTGGCATCAGAGTTAGGGAGACCTAGATTTAGCCTCACCTCTGAAACATGCTGCTTTTGTGACACTGGGCAGGTCATTTAAACTTTGGGTGTTTCAAGCTCTTTCCTAAGACTCTAAGTTACAGAGTTGTAATTAATCTGCATTTGTGGAAGGAATGACTAAACCCTTAATAAATATTTGTTCTCTTGACTTAATAAATGCTGTTTGGCTCAGAAGTTTCCTATACTATTGAAATCAAAAGTTGGGAGAAGATAAAGACCCCTTCCTATGGAGGGCTCATGTTGGAAAATTATATAGACTAAGTATAGAGTAAAATTTTTATAGTAGGTACAAGTGTTCAAAAGGCAAAAGAATATGAGTATAAGTAGTCCCAAAATCTTGGCACATTGTTAACATACAGTTTGGATATGTCTCGCTATATTTTTAAATATAGTTTGGATATGTGTGTGTTTGTGTGTGTGTGTGTGTGTGTGTGTGTGTGTGTGTGTGTGTGTACTGTCACTGTTGGGCAATTTTCCAGCTAAAATGTCATTAGCACTACCTTTAGGGTTCTTTTTTTTTTCTAGTCCTTTCAGTCATCTCCTGTTAATTGACCCAGATTTCTCTATCAGAAGTCCTGGAATCCAAACCCTGGAATTGAAGTGGGGATATGGAGAGGGAGCAGGGAGCTACCTGAATCAATATGACATAATTGAATGAATCTTGAATTTGGAGTCCGGAACACTTGAGTTCAAATCCCACCTCAGATGCATACCAGCTATGTGAACAAGGACATCTCTCTGAGCCGTGGCAATCTACAAAATGGGGATGCATACCTCACTTAGCACATGCCTCAAAAGACATGGTGTACATAAAATGGCATTCTAAAATCAGCTGATATTACTACCCAGAATGAGGATGAGGGAGGGGAGAGAGCTGATGCCTAGTGCTTCAGAAGTCTTTGCTAAGCATCTTCATGGCCGCTGGCACAGTGCTTTTCACATGGGCATAGAATCTGGTATTCATTGGCAGGCAACTTGCAGGCAGCTCGAGTCTGACTCCACAGCCTAGTTGAGGAGCTAAAGCTGAGGATTGTTTCACTAAGCATTTGGAAGCCTTCCCTCAGATTGTTTCAGATTTCCCTGTAGTTTCCTTAAGTGAGAAAAGGAAAAAATGCCAAACTGCATGGAGAGAGTTTTCTTGGAGCTTGCTCAGATATGCTGTACCTAAGGCCTTGGAGCTCCTCATGGCCACTTCGTTTGCCATAATTACTTTTGCACTGGTGCAGGTTAATGTGTATGGAATTCAAGTCGCCTTGATTTTGCAGCAGTCATCCTGTAGAAAAGTGTCCCATGGACATGCAGTGGTGTGACTGTAGAGATTGTTTTAAAAAAGAAGTTTGGCACAGTCATTTGTCTTTTATTAGCAAAGGTTTGCCATTTCCCAGACATAGTGAAATTTGAGATTTAAAAGGCTTGGCTAGATCCAAAACAGACTCTTCTTGGCCCCTCCCCACTTCTATCCATCATTCTGGGCATTGACTTCAATGCATAGTAGTCCTGCTTGTTTAAAATATAATACCATTTGGCTGTCTCAGTTGCCTTCTCCCCACTTCCCTTGTCCGTTATTCATGCGGTGCCTATTCAGTAATCAAATGCTAAAACATGCTGCTTGCCAATGAAGCCTTTCTACTCTGAGAATAGCAAATATTAGCAGTATTTACACATTCTCCTTGGTATGGTTGAAGCATTAAAGCAAATCACCTTTAGGAAGTAGGACTCTTGAGCTCCTAAATAACTAAACATTGAGACGGGAACCTCCAGCACCAAGAATGAATTCTAGTGGAGGGGGGTGGTAGTGGTCAGTACATGAATAAGCCTCTATCAAGCACCTGCTGTATGCTAAGCACTGCATTGTCCTAAGAGCTGGGCATGCAAAGAGAAGCAAAATAATAATAATAGCTAATATTATGGGTGGTGACTAGGTGGCTTAGTGGATAGAGTGCTGGGCCTGGAGTCAGGAAGACTCATTTTCCTGAGTTTAAATCTGGCTTCAGACACTAATTGTGTGACCTTGGGCGAGTCACTTAACTTTCATCTGTCAAATGAGTTGGAGAAGGAAATGGCAAACCACTCCAGTATCTTTGCCAAGAAAACCCCAAATGGGGGCATGAAGAGTCAGGCATGACTGAGAAATGACTGAACAACAACAAAGCATTTATATAGTGCCTACTCTGTGCCAGGCACTGTGCTAGGTGCTTTACAAATGTCATTTCATTCAATCCTCTCAACAAGCCTATGTTATTACTCCCAATTTATAGATGAGGAAAAGTGAGGCAAACAGGGGTCAAGGGACTTGCCCAGGGTTACACAGCACAAGGAGGTTGTAACAGAAAAAGCCTAAAAGAGAGATTATGCCTAGAGAAGCAGATTTGAAAGTTATTAGCATAGAGGTATGTGGACCCATGCATGGGAGCTGAAGAGATCACCCATTGAAATGGTATATAGAGAGAAGAGGATTAAGAACAAGCCTGGAGCATTCCTATGGTTAGTGATTGTGACCTGGAGGAGGATCCACTAGGGAGGCTGAGAGAGTGTACCAAATATACATATATGACGCTGGTCTCTCTAGCTCAGCTGAGGCTAGTTAGATTTAATTCTAGGGGGGTGGAATAAGAAGAGGGTCTAAGGACAAAGCACTGAATGCTTTTAATGATTAAAAAAAAAAAAGGTTTTTTTATTATGCTCCTGAAAAACAGAAAACAGAAGAGATTTTCTATAAATGTTTGTTTTCTTGTTTTTTTCGTTCTGGGTCTCAGTGACCTCCAGAGACTTCAGATGAAGAATATATCCTACCTAGAGCAATAGACTTATTGATCTTGAAGTGCCAAATGCTGCAATTATTGTCCATTCTCCTTGGCCTCTGACTAAAAATTCTCTTTTCCCTCAAACTTTTTTAAAAAACCTTTACACTCTTTCCAGACTGTTTTTCCTAGTAGGCTTATCACCTACTTCCTTACTCCACTAATTGGCTTCAAGGCTCTTCCACTTCAGAGTGATTTCTTATTTGTAACCCTTGCTATTTCTCATCCTACCAGCAAATGACTCTTCTCTCTTCCGTATAAAGAAGCAAAAGGCATCTTGGTACAGTGAATAAAAGTGAGACTTGGAGTTAATAATGCCTGGATTTAACCCCCCCCCCCATCCCACCCCAGCACCTTGAGCAAATCTCTTAACCTCTGAGTTTCAGTTTCTTCACCTATAACATGATCATAATAATGTCCTTAAACTTACCCCCCATGGAGTTGTGATGATGTTTAAATGAGATAATGTATGCAAAGTGCTTTGCAAACTTTAAAGTGTTGTATTAATGTTAGCTTTTTTTGTTAACAATAACTTATTGATAGGTATAAATATTTTGGAGTAATCTTCTAATTTCTCAAGTTACTCTGTATGACCATTCTCACACACTTAATCATTTTCTAAATTTTTAAATAGTTATTTTTTTAAAAACACATCATCGAAGTGTTAACTAGTCATTGTGGTTTAGGCACACACCACAAAGGTACATCAGGACAAGCCACATAGTAGGACTGGGAATGAATGAATGAATGAATGAAAAAAATTTATTAAGTTCTTACTATATACCAAGCACTGAGGATAGAAGTTGAAAAACTAGACAATTCCTGCCCTCAAGGGACTTATATTCTAACAACATAGTTACATTATAATAGGGAAGGGAGTTTTGGTTTGGGAAGCCACAGAGGTGGTTAGTAGTACTCTAGGGCAGTCAGCTGACAAACTTATTCCAGAGCCCATGGTGATATTGATTGTATTGCAGTTTTCAAAGAATGAAGTAGAAAAGAATAAGGGTAGAACTGGGGTTAGGGAATTGCCTAAGCATGATCCCTAAATAACTCATCTCCTCTGAGTTAGAATCTCTGGAGTACTCATTTGGAGAATGGAACAGCATCTAATGGGGTAAAACATAGGGGTCAAACATATTTCCAGGGCAGAATTTGGAGCTAAATTGCTTAGCTGTTCCAGGTGGGGAGAGATCTCAGACTTTGCAATCTGGGATATGGTGATGGAGAGACTGTCTGGGACAAGACCCTCTGAAAAACAGAGTCCTTGAGATTCTTGCCCTCAATATCTCAGGAAGCTAATGTTGATGGCCATCCCTAGGGAAGAACACAGGGTGGAGAAAAGGCTGAGGAGGTCAGCGGGGATGTAGTTGCTAGCAGAGGAAACATCCATCTAGTCACACCCTGTTCCACTTATCAAGATAGATCAAAAGACCTCAGTCATCCATTATTATCCCTGTGCCTTTGTTTTTGCAGGGGGCAGCCAGCAGCAGGTCATACTATGTTCACCCTGGGCAAATAATAGTAATTTATGTTTATGTTGAAAGGTTTTTGGTTTGGGAGTTTGGGGTTTTGTTTAGTTTTTATTGTGCCTAGACCTATGATTTGATTGGTATAGGAAACTCCTGGTAGGGAAATTCCCTTTACTAATTCATAGTGGCAATAGTTCAGTAACCTAGAGTTTTAGAGAGGTGCCTGGGAATTCTGAAAGGTTGAGTGTTTTGCCCAAAACAATGCAACCAGTATGTATCCGAGGCTGGACCAAAAGCCATCTTCCTAGAATCAGAATCCTCTGTGCCAAACATATAGTCCTAAACAGTTTTCTAAGATATTTCCACATAACTACATGAGGTATGTCTCCATTTTGTTCTCATTTTACAGTTGAGAAAACTAAGGTTCAGAATGGTTGTGACCTGCCAAGGTGTCATACCTATTAAATGACAAAGTTGATCCATGGCTCTTCTCATAGGTGGACGATGCTAGTCTAATCTGTGGGAGTGATTATGATGGACGAGGGTTTAGACAACTGACCCTTGTTGTTTTAGCCCTTTCTCCCCACAAAGTGCTTTCTGAAAATGTGTGCTACCTTATGGATCACTGAGTAGCTGTCCAAATGCTCTCTGGAAGGAATAGAGCCTCTAAAGCAGCAGTTCTCAACCTCTGGGTGGCGACCCCTTTGGAGTTTGAATGACCCTTTCACAGGGATCACAGGAGTCGCCTAAGACCATCAGAAAACATATTTCTGATGGTCTTAGGAACTGAGACACCACTCCTCTATCCATCTCCAGGCAGGTCGCTCACATGCAGATACGCCCACATACGCGTATTAAAGGAACGCAGCATTAGGAAGGTTGAGAACCACTGCTCTAAAGGAAGGGGCTCCTTTGAGAATTTGACCAATTTGCTTAAATGCAGAAGCGAGGGAAAGTCTCCTCTAAGCACTAGCACCAATGGGTGAATTTTACCCTCCTCATAGAGAGATGTGCCAAGTAATCTGTCAAATTTGCCAAGTAATAAGATTTGACCTTCAAGAGATGCATTTATGGCTTCTGGGGGAAAAGCCAGGCTACTAAGCCTGGCTTTATTTTGTCATGTTTTCAGAGTAAGAAATAGGAGTATATTGGAAATTCAGAGTTTTAGAGATGGGCTTTAAAGGTTTTGTAGTTCAGCCTCCTCATTTTATGCATAAGTATGCTGAGACCCTGAAAATTTAACTGATTTGTTCAAGGTCATGCCTCCACTTAGTTGAAGAGCCAGGATTTGACTCTTGGTCTTTTGACATCTGGGTTCAGTGTGCTTTCATGGGTCTTGCCTTTCCCATATTCTTTTTCAAATGTATTGTTACAGTAGATCTATAATCCTGGCCCTTTGAGAAGTCTCTAATTCTGACTTTTTATTTATATTTTTTTGTGTTTTTAATTCTGACTTTTTTTTAATTAAAACTTTAATTTATTATAGTTTACATCATTCATTTCCACAAAATTTTGAGTTACAAATTTTCTCCCCATCTTTCCCCTACCCACCACCCCAAAACAACCATCCCATTGTATAACCCCTCCCCCAATCTATTCTCTCCTATGTCCTCCCCCCTCACCCCTCTGACTTTCCAGTAGGGCAGGATGGATCTCCCTACTACAGTGCTTGTGTATCTTAAGTTCCAGTTGGATTTAGTTAATAATAATAATAATTGTATATATATGTACATATATATTTTTAACATTTGATTATAGAACTTTAAATTCTAGATTCTTGCTCTTTCTCCCTCGTCACCCACCCCCACTGGAAGGACAAGCAATCAAATACATGCTGAACA
>CM053586.1:245361001-245374353 GCA_028646515.1 Pseudochirops corinnae
CCTCATTGGCTTTTTGGGCTTCTTTTGTCATTTGAGTTAATCTATTTTTTAAGGTGTTAATTTCTTCAGTCAGGTTGTTGACTCTCTTTTCATGATTTTCTTGTATCATTCTTATTTCTCTTCCCAATTGTTCTTCCACTTTCTCATTTGGTTTTCAAAATCCTTCTTCAGCTGATCTCTAGCTTTTAGGCAATCTTCATGTTTCTTGGAAGCTTTTGGTGTGGGAGCTCCGACTGTGCTGTCCTCCTCCCACTCCCTACCTTGATCCTTCTTTTCCCCAAAGAAGGAATCTAGGGTTTGGTTGCTGTTCTTAATTTGCTTCTTATGCTTATTCATGGTTGGTCTGTTCGTGATTTTTTTTTAGCTCTGTGGAACTCTGCTTCCAGAGGGGAAAGCTCTGTCCCAAATCGCTGGGATTTTCCCAGCTGCTGGACCTTTTAGGAGGCTGCTGGGTCCCTCCCCCACTCCAGCTCACTGAAAAGATACCCCAGGACCCCCACCCAAGCCCTCCATCCGGATCCAGGCCGCTCAACTCAAGAGCACTTGGCCTCTGAATGATCGCTTGGTCCCCCTGCAGTCTGCAGGCCGGGAGCTCTGAAGCGTCAGTGTGGAGGCAGGTGCAAAACCTCTGCTTCCTGTTTCTTTGCCCTGGAGGTGATTTGGCGAGACAGCTTTTCTCCCCTGATTTCGCAGAGCTCCACTAACCTAATTCTGGGAACTGCCACAGCTGCTGCAGACCCGCTCTCCTGAAGCTCCAGCCGGGGCTCAGCTCCTGTCATCCAGATGCCTCTGGGGCAAAGCCGTGGTTTCAGGCTAGGCTGGTTTCCACTCACAGAGCTGAGATGGTTCCTTGTAGCCAAGCTGACTTTAGTGGAAAGTATATTTGTGTGCGTTTTGGAGTTCTACAATTTGTTTAGAGTCATATTTTATGGGTATTTTGAGGTGGCTATGTGAGAGTTGCGATATGTTGCTGCTCCTACGCCACCATCTTGGCTCTGCCCCCCTAATTCTGACTTTTTAGAGACAGAAATAAAATTTCAGACAAGGGATGACCTTAGGACTGATAGATTTTAGTGGGCAGGCTCTATGAGAGCATTGGTGTTAAGTCTCAGCATTCCCAGAACCATCCAGCCGGCACTGGTATGTGCAGCATATTAGAAACTATGGGGAATTAAAAGGCCTGAAGATACGGACCCTATAGGCTATAGTTTAGGGGAATTTGGGGGCCTGCCATCCATGTGTGTAAGACTCTCTCTCTCCTGAAAACAAGATCAGTGACTTCAGTAGTATGCGTATTCCTTCTCTTTCCAGTGCCTACCACAGTTCCTGGCACGTAGTAGGTGATTGATAAATATTTGATTGTTTGACTGGCATAGCTTGCAGTGCATTTCTGAGAGAGCCCTTGCATCACTGTGGCTAAGTAAATAAATCAATAAATCCTTCACCTGGTGGCCAGCCTTCTGTTGTCTCCAAATTTGGCTGGTCTGGTCTTTGGACAGTAGCCCACAGTCTGCCACCAGGCCTTTCTAAGCCTTTCTAGCTTGGTATCACCTGCTGTAGCGTGTGTTCCATCTGCTCATCCTTGGAGAACCCAGGCTCACTCCCATGCCATGATGAGGCATTAGAATGGGACTTTAATGCAGACTGATCAGATCCAAAGGAACATGGAGAGATAGTCAATTGCTAAATATTTGCTGAGGGCCTAGTTCTCAGAACTGTGATGATAATTCGAGCTGGAGTTTATTTTAGCCCTTTAAGATTTACAAAACACTTTACATACACGATCTTAGTTACCCTCCCAACAAGCCACTGCCATTAATTTCCCCATTTTACAGTCAGAAAAGGTACAGTTCAGAAAGGTTCAAGGACTTGTGTGGAGTCATCCAGCTAGGAAGGTTCTAAGGCAGGTTCTAAGGTTCTATTTGCCATACCACATGGCCTCTCTAGCTGTGGGAAGTGTTGTGGGAAGAGATGGAATTAGAAGACAAGCCTCTGTTTATACTGTGTAACAGTAATTTTTTTCAGAGAAGGCACTAGGCTTCAAGAAATACATCTCCTACTTCTGATCTCTTGCCAATCTGTATGGTGTCAGAGGACTGTTTCTTCTTTGTAGGACAGATGTGCTGCTTTTAAACTTCAAATGAATTATTGAATTCATTAAATCTGCCTTTTAAAATCCTTCATGAAGGTGGGGAGAGGGGAGAGTAGGAGATTTCCTGTTGGGGCAGGAGGACCTATCAAGGCAGAGTTTTTCCATTATGCCTGGAAGAGTCTTGCAGTAGTGGAAAAAAAAAATACAGCCACTGGGCCAGAATAGCACAGACTCCAGGGCCTTGTTTGATTCCTCTGAAGCAAAATTCATTTTCTCCCAATCTGACTGCTTTAGAAGAAAATTCACCATGATAACTTCATGTTCAGGTGCTAGAGGAACAGAAACAGGTAAGAGAAGAGAATCTTATCTTTGATGTTATAAAACTTACTAATCTTCCTTTAAGTCATTTTGGAAAAACATGTTATCCATTAAAAATGAGGTGCTTTGTGTATCATTAAAATAATGTGAATTTAATTTAAATTTAATTTTAAATTAAATTTAAATTTAAATAATTTAAAATTCCTTAATACTTTTTCAGCACTGCTGAAGTTTCTTTCTCTGTTTCTATCTAGGCCATTTTCTTTTATGCTATACTCTTATCATTCCAGAATTTCTGTGCATATGTGTCTAAGGTAACTAATTCTGTAAGCAAATTAGCACAGGTACCTTGCACACAGGAGGCACTCAGCAAGTATTTGTTGACTTGAACTTTTTAAAATGTTCTGCCTTCAAGAAAGTTAAATTTTACCTGATAGATTTTTTGTGAGTTGAATGCTTTGTGGAAGACAGGATACATTTCTCAATAGTGTTGTTCTTTTTGTCGCCTAGGTTTAATATGTGGGGAAAAGCCATCAGACCTTAAATTTGAGAGTTGAACTAATGAAGTTAAAACCCCATCAGAATAACCACCACTACCACCACCCATGCAGAAACAGCTTGGAAGTAGTACTTACTTTTTTTTCTTTCATCTTTTCTTCCTTCCTTCTTTCCTTCCTTCCTTCCTTCTTTCCTTCCTTCCTTCCTTCCTTCCTTCCTTCTTTTCTTTCTTCCTTTCTTCCTCCCTTTCTTCCCTCCTTCCCTTCCTCCCTCTTATCCTCCCTCTATTTCTTCCTTTCTCTCTTTCTATTTTTCCTTCTTTTCTTCATTTCCTCCTTCCTTTCTCTCTTTCTTCCTTTCTCTCTTCTTCTTCCTCAGAAATTCTCCAGTTGGTAGGAAATATGCTACCATGAGGGTAGATTTGAAACCCTTTATAGATGCTTGTTGGACTGTGTTTTATACCTTGGATACCTAGCCCCTCACTAGACTTCTGAGGTCATGCAGCAGATACAGGTGAAATTCATAAGCAGACATAAAAGTAAACTTTTTGCCCTTAAGTGAAAATTTTAGAAAGGGCTTCCATCTCCTACTACAAAGTAAGTAGATCTCCAAGCCAGAGAGCCTTATTGAGAAATCTGACTCTCCCCCATCTTGAAGAGCAGGGACTGCCCTCTTCTAGCAGTCAGCAAGCATTTATTAGGAACTTACTTTGTGCAGGCACTGTGCTGCCTGTGTCCAAGGTGCTGGGGCGGGGGCACAAAGAAAGGCAAAAATAGTTCCAGTCAACCATAACCAGACCTAATTTTAAAAACCCAGAAATGTTTCATACACTCCATGTCATAGGTTTTGGAAAATGCTCCACTAAAAGGTTATATGTCCACAGTCTACCTATGAACTGAGAGTAATTTGTTATAGAAATGTTGAAAGTAGGTATATGTAGAGGATTCTAATCTGAATGAGAATTGGTCCTGTCCAGGACCCAAGAATTGTTGGAAGCATGTATGTATATATGTGTATATGCACACATGTATGTGTGTGTATATATATATATGAAGGAATGTATATGTTTCATATATACATACGTGTGTGTGTATGTGTATGAAGGAAAGGAGTTGGTCCTACCCAGGACTGCAAAATTGTTTTGCTTTGTTAATTTATTTTGGGGGAAACAAGATGATTAGCAGAGCATTGGATTTTAGGCCCTTGAAATGTCCACTGAAATGCTCTGTGATCTTAGGATTTCAAGCTAAACCTAGGGGTGTTGGAGAAATGGTAGGGATAACAGAAGGCGATAGAAGAA
Source organism: Pseudochirops corinnae (assembly GCA_028646515.1). Taxonomy (NCBI): domain Eukaryota; kingdom Metazoa; phylum Chordata; class Mammalia; order Diprotodontia; family Pseudocheiridae; genus Pseudochirops; species Pseudochirops corinnae. Next base: position 245,365,210 of record CM053586.1, read on the forward strand.
TACTGGTAGCTGCACTTGGTAACTTTAAATATCCTTAAAGAGGGACATTTCTTGGACAGGCTTTAGCTCTCCTCAAGCCTGTAGCGGGGTCACTCATAAACTTCTACATGTGCATTGAGTAGAAGAGAGGAAGTGCTCCTGAATTGTTGTCTGTTGGGTTGTGGGTGCATAATTTTGCAAAAAGAGGATGAAGCATATGCTTGTCTCAGTTTCATAGAATTTAAATTTGTGTGTTATTGGGAAAAAATGGTAAAGAAAGAAAAAGCATTTCTTAGGCACCTTCTTTGTGCTAGGCTCTCTTCTGCATCCTGGAGATAGAAATGCAAAGAATGAAACAATCTCCTGACCGTCTCTGAACTCAAGGAGCTCACCTAGTAATAATAGTTAGCACTGATATATTATTTCATGCCATTCTCACAACCCTGGGAGCTAAGTGCTTTATCCACAATTTCCAGATCAGAAAATTGTGGCAAACAGAGTTTAAATGGCTTGCCCAATGATCACACTTTTTATGCCCAAAATTGTCATAGGCCAGATTTGACCTCAAGGTCTTGCTTCCTCCAAGTCTAGCACTCTATTCATTTTACCACCTTTGTGCCCTCTACCTGTTACAGTCTAATAGATCTCTCTTCTTCTATTTCTTCTTTTAGTTGACATATGGGCATATTGTAGACTAAAGGTTAGATGAATCAAAGATTTGCTAAAAAAAAATTTTTTTTATTGAAAGTTTGAGCCTATAATAGAAGGTTTGATTATTTTGAAGAAGGGGGTAGTATTTGGGAGAGAAAAGTTCATGTTTATAGGAAGAAACATGACTCAAAGAGACAAAATTAGCAAAGAAGAGTCAGGGACACAAAACAGACCATTGGGAGAATGTTAGAATTCCTGGGCTGTAAGGAACCATTAGAGATCATCTGGTCTTAACTCTGACATTTTCTTGAACATGAGACTCAGAGATTAAATTGCTTGGTTAAGATCACAAAGCTAACTAAATTTCACAGAACAAAAAAGCTTTTATTAGGCATCTACAAATCTTGTTCTGTGAAGTTTGGATTCAGTCAAAGGGTCGCACTTGAGGATCTGGAGGGTCACATGTGGCCTTGAGGCCACAGGTTCCCCATCCCTGGACTTCTAGGACAAGATCTAGGTTTCTGGTCCCATGTGTTTCCCATTAATCACAACGTCTCCATGCTTTGAAAGCAACAGGAGAAGGTTTAGGGAGCACACTTTTAGATGCCAGCTATTCTAATACTTTCAGCTCAAATGTTTTATGTGGCAGAGTGTGGTTGAAAAGGCACCTTGTTCATCAGTCTGCAAACTTCTGTATCAGTATTGACCCAATAGGGAAGTCTGTATTTCACTCACATTCTCCTTTTCCAAGGACAACTTCCAAGGTTTGTTAGCCTGGGTATATCAGGAGTAGAGAAATGCCCTCCGTCTCACTTTGTCCACCAGTTTCTGCCATGACAACTGGCATGTTGTTTACCTATGTCTTCATTTAATAGAGTACTAGCGTATATGGTTAGCGATTTCTCTGATGTCATGTAAAACGTCTGTAGACTAGGCAGAAGCATTCTTGAGATCCTGTCACCTCTCTCCCAGGCCATTCTCTCCCTTCTGGACCAAGCTGCCTCATGACAGACAGCATGGTGCTAGCTGGGGTTAGGAACATGGTGCGTGTGGTATTGGGACATCCCTTGGCACATTCCCTTCCTAGCCTCAGAGCACGTGTTGTTCCCTTGTTCCTCCCACATGATACACAGACCAGGGAGGGAAGGGCTGTTCTGTTTTCCCCTGCTGTTCCCGGCTGTTTGTCTGGGCTGGGCCGCCCAGCTAGTCACTGTCTTCTCTTGTGGCTCCTACTGCCTTTGCCAATTATACTTCCCTCATATGGGCCACTCTTGTGTAGTCCTGTCTCCTATTTCCTACTTGTGTGTCTGAGTGGAATGTTCTGGGGGGAGACCCACAATGCCATGGGTGATGTCAGAATGACTTTGGGTTGAGTCTAGGGCTCTGAAAAATCCCCTTCTTCTGCCCTAGGGAAGTTTTAGAATCTAAAATCTAAAAAAATTAGAAACTTCTAGTTTTTCTTACCTCTATTACAAATTCAGGTTCTTACTAAGCCCGGTACAAGCCCGTAGAGTGTTAGAGGAAGAATGGGTAATTCATCGCGCCCCATTCTTTTCCCTGGCAAATATTAACTTTAACTAGATTTCTCTTAAGGTGGGTAGGAAGAACGGGAGGAGTTTGTTAGTGTCAGGTTAGTAAAGAATAGAAAATTATCCAAGGGGAAGGCAATAAGTGTTTATTAAGTAACTACTATCTGCCAGGCACTGTGCTAAGTAAGCATTTTACAAATATTATTTCATTTGATCTTCACAATAACCTGGTAGGTAGGTGTTATTATTATTATTATTATATTTTTGGGGTGTTATTATTTTTTGTTGTTATTGTTCAGTTGTTTCAATTGTGTCCAACTCTTTGTGATGCCATCTGGCAAAGATACTGGAATGGTTTACCATTTCCTTCTCTAGTTCAGTTTTACAGATGAGGAAACTGAGGCAGACAAAGTTAAGTGATTTGCCCAGGATCACAAAGCTACCATGTATCTGAGGTCAGATTTGAATTCAGGTCTTCTTGACTTCAAGCACAGTGCTTTATCCACTGCGCCAGCTAGCTGTCCACTTATTACAGTTGAGGAAACTGAGACTGACAGAGGTTAAATGACTTGTCCAGGGTCACACAGCTAGTAAGTGTCTGAGACTAAATTTTAACACAGGTCTTCCTGACTCTGGGCCTGGTGCTCTATCCAGTATTCTACCCAGGTACCTCCTAGGATCTTAGATCAATTCATGCCATTAATGAACTTTTTTCTTTTGAATTTTATTCATTTTAAACTTAAACGCAAAATGAAAAAAGAAAAAAATTGCCATGTACACAGCAGAATATAAGAGAGGATTCAATATAAAACACTACATTTCTACTTTATGAAAACCTATGTAATAAGTCCTACACCTTGTTTTCAAAGCAACCCAGCTTTTCTGTGCTCCCTTCTAGGTTTTCTTTTGTTCTTTGCTGTGTGCTTTCCATTTTATTCCTTCTCCCCCACTCCCAGAGAAGGCTACATTTAAGTGGAAATATATGTACATACATATCCATAAACATACACATACACACACATATATACACACACATACACATAGGTAGGACCATACAATGCATATTTCTACTTGTCAGTTCTTTCTCTGGATATGAATAGAATCTTTATAGGTCCAAGTCTTTCCATGTTTTCCTAAATCAACCAGCTCGTCATTTCTTATATAACAGCCAATCATAACCTATCTAAGAGATTGTCTATGGAAATTTTTTCTTTTCTTTCTAATTTTGGCTATATTGGTTTTATTTATAAAGGAATTATTTAATTAAAATTAATTTTACTTATCCGGTTTACATTTCAGCAATGCTCTTATCTTATAGCTTAAGGTCTGGTACTGCTGAATCTTGTTCCTTTACATTTTTTCCCCTTAGCTTCTTCGAAATTCTTGACTTTTTGCTCCTCTAAATGAATTTTGTTATAATTTTTTCTGTTGATGAATTTTGAAAGAAGAAAGGAAAGCTCTGAAAAATTATATCATAGCAACATGCAGTGAAATTTAGGGATAAGGATTGGACCTATGATATCTTGCTATAGGAAACTCCAAAATTAAGGAACTCCCTGTACCATACAGATTGGCACCTTCCCTGCAAATAATGATATTAGTGAATTGTGTAGGACACAAAGTGATAGTTATTGTTATTACTATATTACTATATGGTAATTAGTAATTAGTAAAATGTGATATTACTATTATTACTATAATCACTATATTATTATAATAGTGTTTATATGGCAGTTTAAGGGTTGCAAACTCTTTATGTATTATTTCATGTGATCCTCACAACAACCCTGTAAGGGAGGAGCTGTTATTAGCCACGTATTACAGATAAGGAAATTAGACTAAGAGAGATTAGTATTTTGCTAGCTAAGTATCTAAGGCAGGATTTGAACTGGAGTTAGGAATTTCTGACTCCTAATCTAGCACTATATGGACTCTACTACCTTAGAATCATCTCACCAGTAGATTGGTATCAGAGGTGTGATTCAAATTTCAGGTCTTCCTGACTCTGAGACTGACCCTCTAGCCATTAGACTACACTGTCTTCCATGAAAAGAAGGCTGAAACTAAAAATAAATCCTAAAGAACAGTCCCAGGGAGGCTCACACTCATCTCTAGGGTGTCCTTACCTTTCCATTCTTAGAACCTCCTCGGTGAGCAAGCAATAACAAACTGACAAATCCTTGGCCTTTAGCTACAATCTGAAAAGCAGACTGCCCTGCCTGGAATTAAAGAACATTAGAAGATTTCATTCCAGAAGGAGGTTTGGACGTCAGCCTATCATCAAAGCCTTCTTCCCAAAAAAGCCAGACTTAACCCATATTTGGGCTTAGCTCACCATAGAGCTCATACTAATAAACCCGGGCCCTCTCATCTCTCAAGCCTGATGCAGTAGCATCTGAGTAGGAGATTTTTCTCTCTCATTTCTGATGCAGTTACACAACAAGGCTGTGAGAATTGAAGCTGATCCAAGAAATTCCATTAGCAAATTAGCCCTGCTAGAAGAGCTAACTACGCAGAGTCCTGGCCTATGTTCTGTAGCAATGCCAGTGACATTTCAAGGCAAAAACTTAGGTTTGGTCCTCTGACATCAGTAGGTTTGATGACCAGATTAGCCTTTGCTCTGTGTTAATTAATGGCATCCTGAAAATTCTCTTGAGGCATCTCCGAGGTAAATAGAAGCAAGGGGAAATTAGAGTTGCCATAGCATATGTTGTTGTTCAGTTGTTTCTGACTCTTTGTGACCCCATTTAGAGTTTTCTTGCCAAACATAGTGGAGTGGTTTGCCATTTCCTTCTCCAGCTCATTTTGAAGATGAGGAAAATTGAGGCAAATAAGGTTAAGTGACTTGCCCAGGGTCACACAGCTAGTAAATGTCTGAGATCAGATTTGAACTCATGAAGATGAGTCTTCCTGACTCCAGGCCCAGCACTCTATCCAATGTCCCACTTAGCTGCCCAGCCACAGCTCATACCCAGAGACTATTACTGGTTCACCAATACCTTCTTATATACTTTCTCTTTTTATTTCATCTGAATGCACAGTGGAAAATATTGTAAGTTTTAAGTTATCTTTACAGTGCCTTGACCTTTCTGGAGGAAAGCACTTATGGAAAGCTGGCAATTGCCTTCTTTCTGCTTCAGCTTTCAGGAGGTAGATGCAGTATTAGAAACCATGGATGAGAGTTGTGATGAGGTAGATTTAAGAAATTTTACAATTTAATAATAACAAAATAATTTTAAATTATAATTTATTAATCAATACTATTACTAATAATAAAAAATGGTTTAAGGAAAAGCTTCCTAACAGCTAGAGTTGTTCCAAAAGGTGCATGGACAGTCTTAGGAGATGTTCCCCCCTCGTTAAAGGTTTTCAAGCAAAGACTGCATGGCCGTGTTTCAGGTACTTTGCAGAGGATGCTGTACCCAGGTACAGGATATATCAAAATAACCTCTGATGTCCTTTCCAGCTATGAGATTTTTTAAGGCAAGAGACATAGGCCTACATAGGCCTTTGGTGAGAATGTGCTGAACTGACTGTTGTGTAGGGGTGGTTGTCACTGTCACTTGGATGGACAGTTTGTTAGCTTGGCAAGTCCTAATTAGTCCCTATTACTCTAATTAGCCTAAGGTGCTGCTTTTCCTTCTCTCAGATAGGGATTCTGATGTGATTTGAGTCAGGGTCAATATGTGACTGCCTGGGGCAAAAACTGTGAGTGGAATCTTAAAAGGAGCTGACTGCCTTGAGGTTGGAAGAGGGAGAGGAAGAGGAGGCTATGAGTCCTCTTAACCACTAACCAAGAAGGAAGGAATAGAGGCAAGGTGTAGTGACTGTACAGTGCTAAAATGAAGAGTTTCCTCCTTTGGTCCTAACCTTGACTCTGAGTCTGTGCCTCGTTCCCTCAAATGTGACTCCCGTTTCCTGTTCACCTTTATGGTGTAGTAGAAAGAGCACAATTTTAAAGAGTTTGGAGTTGTTAGACATGAGTTCAAATCCTGCATCTTCCACTTACTATCTGGTGGCCTTGGGCAAATAACTTAACCTTTAAAGGCCAAATTTCCTCATCTGCAAAATGATAATGTTGGACTAGATGGCCTTTGAGGTCCCTTCAGGATCTAGATTTATGATCCTAAGTCACCTCCCGCGCACACACACACACACACACACACACACACACACACCCTTTTGCAGAACAGGTTAACATCTTGGTAAGGGAATATGGGCAAGACAAGTCTGTTGCCTTGGTGAGCCACCTTGCTTCTTTCTGTAAAAGATTCTCTCATCTTTTTTTTTCCTAGAGTAAAAGAGAAAAAAAAATTATTAAAAAGAGCAAATAAATGTTTTAAGGCTAATTTATCTGGTCCGCATTAGAATCCAAGAATAGCTTGTTTAGTTGCATTCTGTTTGGTATTGAGTTATGAAGCAGAAGTCATATGGCCAAAACCTTTAATTTTATTATTTCAATTTGTCTCACAGCATGATGAAGATTTATTAGTATGAGAAAATTGTATATCATTTAATAATTGTAAAGTACATTCTATTTATTGGCTATTAGGAATGGTAAATGTAAGGTTTATTTTTTTCAGAAACATGGCCATCATGCCAATGAAAGTTTATCATAGAAGCAGTGCCTATTGTATAGACTGCAGTAGTATCTCAGCATAAGCATACTGCAGAGGGAGAGGTAGGGAACCTGTAGCCTCAAGGATACCTGTGGCCTTCTAGGTCCTTGGGTGCGAACTTTTGACTTAGTCCAAGTTTTATGGAACAAATCCTTTTATTAAGGGAATTTGTTCTGTGAAGCTTGGATTTAGTCAAAGGGCTGCACTTGAAGACCTGCAGGGCCACATGTAGACCTGAGGCTGCAGGTTCCCCACCTCTGGGAGGTTTGTGGTGATGAGAAAAGGAGTTACTGCTGTTTATTCCAGTCATGCCCATGACCTCATTTGGAATTTTCTTGGCAAAGATACTGGAGTGGTTTGCCATTTTTTTCACCAGTTCATTTTATAGATGAGTACACTGAAGCAAACAGGGTTAAGTGACTTGCCCAGGGCCATATAGCTAGGAAGTGCCTGAGATGAGATTTGAACTCAGGTCTTCCTGACTTCAGGACTAGTGCTCTATCTACTGTGCCACCTAGTTGCCTTTGAGAAAAGGAGACTAGAGTTATAAGACATGGCTTTTTGTCTGGCTTAGCTAAATGACAGTGGGCATAGCACTTTACCTTTCCATACCTCAGTTTCTTCACCTGAATTGGAGTCAGGATGACCTGGGTTAAAATCCTGTTTCTAACACTTTTTTTAGTTGGGAGAACATGGGCCAAATACTTAAGCTGTCTTATCCATAAAGTTTGCATGAGGATAGTTGAAATACCTACCTAACAGAGTTATTAAAGTTCAAGGGAGAAAAAGTATGTAGCTAAAAGTACACTGCTTAAGTCTCTCTTGATGGGTGGAGATTGATTATTCAGTGCTCCTCACTTTTGTGAGAAGTGGAGTTGGGATGAGTTTCAAGAAAGAAGCTCTATGAGTCACTTCTACAAGTTGACCTCTTCCCAGAGTCTTTCTCTCTTTGCAGAGACCTGAAGAATATCTGGAACCATTCATCTTCTTTCTTAAAGCTGAAAGCCAGAACAGCAGAATCTCTCTTCTTTCTCTTGCCAACTCCTCTTCTTAGACAGGTGTAGAGAATTGAGCAACCAAATCTCCACTAATGAAAAGAGTCTTCTGCAAATGTACTTTGAGCCATGGGTTACATTCAGAGAGCTCTGCAAATTTCAAAGCACTATAGAATCATCATTAGAATTATTATTATTAACAATTATCATTTTTACTCAGATCTATAATTTCATTGTTTTAGAGAACTTTCAGTGTGAAAACTCCTTCTACCACTGTAGAACAGCAACTGTTCTGTAACTTATGGTCTTACTGAGTTGCCTGAGACATTGAGATGTTAAATGACTTACCCAGGATCATATGGATGTTATGCGAAAGGAATAGAACTTGAAACTAGATCTCCCTGACCTTGAGGCTGATTCTGTATCCAGTACTCCACAGTGCCTATTGTCTTGTCGTCATCATCATCAACATCATCAATCAGCGGGAATAGTAGCAGTAGAAGTGGTGGTGGTAGTGGTAGGGATGGTAGTAGTTGTAGTATACCATTCTGCTTAGATTGTCTTTTTGTTGCCAGTTCAAATAGAAATGGTATGGGAACAATTTTCTCTCTTGTTATTAATCATTTATATTCAGTGTTCTATGGATTAGTACATAGGTGGATAACTACTTTTTGTAACTGAATAGAAGTATTAAGATATAGGGTTTTTCTCTCTAGAATCACCAAAAACCATCAATACAATTGTAGGACCACCAGGATGATGTATGGCACCTCCTGTTCCCAAATTATTTTTATCTTAGTTCTATCTAGGAGAAATGATAATAGGTTAAAAGCTAGGCAAAAATCATACTAGGCCTAACCTGTGTCCCAGAAAAATACTATTTTTGTATGTATTACTTTTTTTTTGTTGTTTTTGTTTTTTGGAGGGCAGTTGGGGTTAAGTGACTTGCCCAAAGTCACAGGGCTAGTGTGTCAAGTGTCTGAGGCAGGATTTGAACTCAGGTCCTCCTGACTCCAGGGCCTGTGCTCTATTCACTGCGCCACCTAACCACCCCTGTATATATTACTCTTGACATCATTGTATTGACTATATGCTTTAAATTTTAAAAATGTTGCCTATGGAGATACCTAAACTCAGAGAAAGATATAGAAAGAGTATAGTTTAAATGGAGACTGAAGCAAAACTCGTTATCGTTCTCTTTCATGTCTGGTTTTGCTTTTTTTTTTTTTTTTTTTCTCAGTGATCACTCATTGGTTACAGCCCTTCTATATGACCAAACTATTGTACAATGTGAAAGTATTTGCAGATCCTATACATGATTGCACGCCACCATGGGGGGGGGGAAGGGAGGGGAGAAAATCTGAAACTCAA
>CM053586.1:245374453-245391460 GCA_028646515.1 Pseudochirops corinnae
TTTCACTATACTTGGGTCTATTTTATGTATTTTCATTATGTGAACAAACCATGCATGCAGAACTGAGCCAAAGGCTAGCCTTCAGGTATGCACAAATGTTAGTGAATATGTTATGGTACTTTCAAGCAACTTCTTCATTAATTATCATATTAAGTATAAGTTACTCTCTATATTCTGGGAGTTTTTGTCCCACTCTTTTTGCTCCTTAGCCAATATATTGTTTTCTTGTGTTTATAGAATTTTTTTTAGTAATATTAGCTATAAATAATTTGTAGGAGATATTTCAGCATATTATTGGCCTTTTGTCAGAGGAGTCATTGGTGTTCTCATTCTTTAGTAAGTACTGCATTCTGTTAAGGATCAGGCTTTTGTCTGAAGAGAAGCTAGTAAAATACCTTGAGAGTAATTCTTTCATTACTGTGAAACTTTAAGATAGGGGTGCTCGTTCTTCTCCAACTGCACTACTTTCCATTTTTTTTTTCATAGACCAAAATGGAATTTGTCAATTCCCTTGATATGACTGTTCTGTTGTTTGTTTTTTTTTTAGTTCCAAATTCTCCCTCCCTCTATCCATCTCTCTCTCTCTCTCTCTTTCTCTCTCTCTCTGTCTCACCTCGCCCTTCCCTGAGACAGTAAGAAATCTGATATGGGTTATACATGTTCAATCACGTAAAACATATTGCTATATCAGTCATGTTGTGAAAGAAGACACAGATTCAAAGGGAAAAAACACACACAAAATACTGAAAGTAAAAGTATGCTTTGACTGTTTGTTTGTTATTTTAATGCTGTGTCAACTTTCTGTTTCTCATTTGATCCAACTTGCAAGTTGGCATGTGAGCGTAAGGATAGCCAGACTTTGTTGTAAGTGTTCTCTCTTGCCTCAGATCTTTTTTTACTTCTCAAGTCTCTGTGGTAAGTTTTTAATTGATATTGATTTGTTGACTTTTTTATATTTCCTTCAACTTTTAATTTTCTTTTAACTGTTGATCAAGAAAATCTAGAATTTCTCATATACTTTTGTGTTCTGTGATGCTTTCCATATGTTATTTTTTATTGCCTTTAATTAGGCTATATAGCATTTAAATTTCATTTGTTGATGCCACTTAGATACTGATATATTCTTCCAATGTTTTTGCACTGTTTTCTTCAATAGCTCCCTCCCATCATGTCTGTCTTGATGGTGTTTGACCTCTGACTTTAGGAGTATCCATTCCTTGATAATTCTAACTTTCCTTCTATGGGTCTTGCCATGGCAACAGCCCTCACATTTTCTGCTTTTTGAAGGTACTTAGATGTTTTTACACTTTTTCTTAAACACTAAGAGAATGTGCCCTTCCATGATGCTTATAGGAGATAGCAGGTCTTTTGAATAAGTTTTTCTTTTGGCACATCTTTTTTGCTCATTAGCCAATGTATTTTATTTTGGTATAATTGGTCTGCTATTGTGATTCATACTGTCAAGATCAAAAAGCATTTTTAAAAAAAATTCCCATTTAAGTGAGTCCATCTCCCTTTCAAAATCTTTTGAAAGTTTGACACTATTTTAAAACTTAGATATAATTTCTAGAGTTTGTATTGAATGAAAATTTTCAGTGACCTGAGATTCTTCAGTTTTATTCTCTTCAGATTTTAGTAGCTTCTCTCTTTCATCTAATCTAGTTTTAGGATTATAGCTATTTTTGTAATTGCCCTGTAACTGGTCAGCAGTATGTTGTATGAGTTGAAACTGAGAGCACTATTTATAAAAAGTAGTATAAAGCCTTAGCTTCTAGCTGCTGTGATCCATTTCTAGTTTTGTTATGATATAGTACTCATATTTAATGAAAGTATTCATACTGTCTATTTCAGTCATACTCATGATTTCCCTTCTTAATGGTTAATGTCATCTTCATTGAAGAGTTTCCAGCAAGTAGGGTTTTGGTATTTGGTATTTCTAATTTGTGTATTTTTTTTGGAGGAGGGAAGGCAAGACAATTGGGGTTAAATCACTTGCCCAAGGTCACATAGCTAGTAAGTGTGTCGAGCATCTGAGGCCGAATTTGAACTCGGGTCCTCCTGACTTCAAGGCCGGTGCTCTATTCACTGCACCACCTAGCTGCTCTGATATTTCTAGTTTATATTGCCGTATCTTGCCATCTTGTGCTACCAGAATAAGAAAAAATGCCACCTTATTCCTTGATCCTCCATGTGAACCTGATTTTCATGATGCTTTTGAGTAGGGCAAGCCTGCAACCCTATGTCGCCTAATTTTTTTTTTCCTTTGGCTCTTAGAGGCAGTTATGTATCAATGACCAGAGTACTAATCCCATCAGAGGTAGCACCAGAGTCTGGTCCATAGAATTTCAGGGTTTCTGCCAGGCCTTTATATATACTGTAGTGGCATCATGGCTAGCAGGATGTTCTTTTGTCATTGACTGCCTTCCCCTTCATGACACAAACAGTAAGTTGGACTTTGTGGCATTATTATTGTTGTTGTTGCCTACGTGACATGTTTCCTTCTGTCTGTAATATTCTGTAATCTATGAGACACATGTTAACTCAGACTTCTGAAAACATAACTACATAGAGTAAAAGCGTGCTATTTAACACAACCTATAATAGATGATGGTGCTGATAATGACAAAGCTTTGCTTTTGTGTAGTAATTTATATCTTCTGTAACATTTTCACATCTATTATCTCATCTGATCTTAGTCTTGTCCCTGGATAGCATCAATAATTATAATTCCTCACATTTAATAGAGTGCTTTAGGGTGTGCAAAGGATTTTTCATACATCTGATCATCTGATCAGATCTGATCTGATCCCTACAATAAGCCTGTCCTGTGAGGTAGGTGCTATCATAATTCCCATTTGACAAAGGAGAAACCTGCATCTCTGAGAGGCTAAGTGGTTTGTCTTGGGTCATGTAATTACTAAGTATTTGAGCCAGAATTCGAACCCAGGTCTTCTTGACTCCAAGTACCATACTTTATGCGCTATACCACGCTGCTCATTATAATAGTAACATATGTGGTATTTTTGCTAGATTAAGTTTTTTAAAATTACCAAACATTTATTTGTTGTTGTTGTTTTTCAGTCATGTCCAACTCTTCATGACCCCATTTGGCGTTTTCTTGACAAAGATACTGGAATGGTTTGTCATTTCCTTCTCTAGTTTATTTAACAGATGAGGAAACTGAGGCAAATAGGGTGAAGTGATTTGCCCAGGTTCACGCAGCTAGTGAGTATCTGAGGCTGGATTTGAACTCAGGAAGATGAGTCTCCCTGACTCTGGATCTGGCACCCTAACCACTATGCTCCTAGCTGCTCAAACATTTGTGAAGCATATTCTGTGTACCAGGCATTAAATCTATCAATTCTAAACTACATTTCCATGAAAGATTTAACTTTTAGATTTTGAGGGGAGAGAGGAGACAGAGAACAGAAATTGCCTGAAGACTAAGTTAGGAGATTATATGAATGAAGGTTCTTAGAAAGCCACTGAACTGTAGTTGGGAAAAAAAAACCCAAACAACACTGTACTGAGATGTGGGACACCTAGTTTTTAGTCTTGTACCTGTTGCTAATTAGCTCTGTGTCCTTAGGAAAAATAATCATCTCTGGGCATTAGTTTGCTTATGCTGAAGACTTCACATTACTCAGATGTATGTAAAGTTCTTTCCAGTTCTAATGCCTCTCATTGATGTAGCATTGTAAGGTTTACACAGTGTTTTCCCCATGACTCCCTTGTACAGTTTAGATATATGCATGTTTTAGATGAGGAAATTGAGAGTTAAGTGCCTTGCCCAAGGTAACACAGCTTGCAAATATCAGAACTGGAATTTCAGTCCACATCTTCCTGATCCTGAGTGAAATGCCCTTTACCCTAGGCTATTCTATCTTCTATGATGAATACTATTATCAGTATAGTGAGCAATGATAACGTCTTTGGCCTTTGCTCTTAAACAATGTGATAATAATTTTTATAGTCATGTCAATTTTCCCCCCAAATACCTACTCAAGTATTGAACTGTTCTCAATTCTGGTCGTCAGCGTCTCTTCTACCTATACCAAATTTACTCTCGCAGAGCTCTTTTGGTCTATTCTTCAGATTTTCTGAACCCATCTATCCTTTCTGTGTGGCCTTGGCAATCTGTTAAATGAGAGCAGTATTTGGCATTGAAAGACTGCTAAAACCTATGTGCCTATAATCTCAGGAATTGATCACTTAAAATTGCTGCCAAGTAGTGGTCTGTTGGATGCTAATGTGGTAAAGTTAGTCCTATTTCTACGGAACCCAGGGTAGATGTGACAAGTTTCCCCTAGACCCTGTAGGGTCTCAGAAACATTTTTTACTCAGTGAGGGCTAAGGAGTTGTTGTTTCTCCTTTGTTGAAGATGGTCAATGACTTCAGGAGGAGGATGTCTTGACTTTCAAGTGAATTGGATTTAAGTGAGGCAGAGCTACACAGTCATCAGTCTCACTCTCTTCTTCAGAGTCATTGGAATCCAGTAGCAAGACAAGAGTCAAGATGACCTACAATGACCCAGAATGTGATATGTCTCTTGAGTAGTGCAATCCAACAAGTTGATGATGATGATGAAGGTGTTAGTAGTAGTATAGATAATAAGCAAAGAAGAGCCACAGAGCCTGGAGAGCATCCACATTGGAGTTTTCCATTTTGCTCTTCTCATCCTTTCTCTCATCATTAACCTGGGAGACTCTTTTCTCTCAGTGTATGGACCATAGCTGAGCCTGAAACACACCAATAGTGGTTCTACTCTAGATAGAACTTCTTTCTCAAGGCATTCCCCTGGTCAAATGTTGGCACTAATTCAACTCAAGCAAGCCCACAAATATTTTTCTCAACAGGTGGAACAGGCAGTCGCGAAATTCAGGTCCTCTTCCCACTTAGCCCTCCCTCAACCCTTTCTAAGGGAAAGCAGAAACATCTTTAGTGGATCATAGCAAGTCTTGTAGGGTAAAGCTCCCACAGACTGCATTTCCTATTCCCACTTCTAAACACAGCTGAGTGTTGTTTGAGCAAATTACAAAATCATATGACTAGATCCACTACAGACTTAAGCTGTCTGACCTCAGCTAGGCTGTCACTGCTGCTCAGAGATGCTTTTTGTTCATCTCTTATTAACTCTGTCCAATTCCCTTCCATGACAGTTGCAGACATCTTTCAATTTTCTTCAAGTACCCAACCTTACCATCATCTTGACATTCTCAGCAAATGACCACTCCTTATAGTTTATTGAGAAAATCAAGGCTTTCTGAAAGTGCTGGACTCAGAATAAGGAGAGATCTGGGTTAGAATCCGTGCTTTGATACTTGCTCCCTCTGTAAGCGTGAGTAAGTCACATAATCTAAGTCTCAGTTTCCTCTTCTGTAAAGTGTGGATGCCAACATCTGCAATGTAACTCATATGGATGCAGGATCAAGTAAGGTAATGTATGATTACAGGGCCTTGTATACTTTAAAATGCTTTATTATTACCTTCATCTCATCACAAATTCAATGTAATTCAGGTAGAAACAGTCCTGGGACAAATTACTATTCCATTATTGTGCTCTTATGTTTAAAGTTTGATGGACTGTTGCACAAGTAGATAAAATGATTGCTTTTTTAGTTGAATAAAAGTATTAGAATATAAGTTCATCTTCTTGACTCTGTTCATTTGCTAAATTACTCTGCTCACTAAAAGCATCATTGGGACAACTTTACTAGCAGATAGATAAAAAGGTAAAGATTATATGTGTGCATAGTGGTTTAGTTTGCATGTTGTCTGTTAGGATGTGGATTCCTTCAAGGCAAGGATAATGTTTTTGCTTTTCTTGGTATCCCTAGCATTTAGCACAGTGCCTAACACATAGTGAATGCTTAATAAATGCTGGTTGATAATAATGATACAGGAGAGCTAGGTGGTGCGGCGTGGATAGAACACTGGGCTTGGAACCAGAATGACTCCTCTTCATGAGTTCTAATCCAGCCTCAGACGCACACTAGCTTTGTGACCCTGGCTAAGTTACTTAACCCTAAATGCTTCAGTTCCTCATCTATAAAAAAATGAACTGGAGAAGGAAATGACAAACCACCCCAGTATCTCTACTAAGAAAACCCCAAATGGGTTATAGAGAATCAGACACCACTTAACAACAATAATGATGTATTTCATCCTTAGCTGAAGCATCACTATCTATATATTGCTTTTCCCAATCTCCCCAGATGCTAGTGTTTTCTCCTCAAAATTATCTTGTATTTATTTTGTATAAATTCTGTATATATTTATATGTACTTGTCTTGCATGATAGAATATAAGCTCCTTGAGGGCAGGGCCTGGTTCTCTTTTGTCTCTGCCCTGAAGCACCCAGCACATGCCAGGCATATGATAGGTGTTTAATAATGATTGACTGATGCTGTTCTCATTTGATTTCTTCAGTTAGGTATCTATATTTTCAGAACTTTTAATTTCTTGTATATTGAAGGCCATGGGCATTCAGCTGGCAGCAGCTGTTCTTCGTTCTTAAATTTTTGTGGATCAGGTGTTTGGAGACAACAGTTTCGTTGTGATGATGCTCCAGGTAGAAAACAGTTTATTGGTTGAGTTTTCAGAGATATTTTGTGTTTCGTATTTGTTTGTAGGAAGATTTGTTGTCTGTAAGTTTGTGAAGAATAGTAAGCTTCTGGTGTATAATTTTTGGTGCTTGATTATGTATTTCTAAGTATTTGGTAGGTGCTAAATTTTCTCAACTTGCACTAATATAATTCACAGTTTTCATAATTTCCTTGAACAATCTGTATGGTTCAACATGTCAGGTCTTCTTATAGATGACCCTTCTGTAATTTCTGGTGTCAACTATCATTTCTTTAATTATTGTTTTTATTTGAACAACTCCCCTTCATCTCACCTCCATTTTCCTGTTGTCACACATTATTTCCTCCTTTTCTTCTGAAGCTATTTCTGGTTGGTCTTACTTCCCTAACCTAACCTGGGTCCTAGATCATATCTTTTTCCTTTTCCTAAAATTCCTTCATAATATGTTTCCTTGATATATCCCTGCTATACTCCTGATCACATGGTTGGTGGGTTGGTTGGTTTTTCTCAAGCACAGACCTGATCCTGTCACTCTGCTTTGGAAAAACTTTAAATGGACTCCAATGATCAACAGGATAAAGTACAAATTTCTTAGCTTATCTTTCTAGGTTCTCCATAATCTCTCTTTGACTTAATACTTCTGTGCACATAACCTTTAATACATCCAGACTCAACTACTTGCCATGTTCTGAACTGTGCCACTTTGATGGCTTTTCCCATATTCCTTTTGTCTTGAACGTTTTCCTATACCCCATTCCACTTATCCTGGGAAAATTCAACCTCTTTCAGGGCTCCCACTCAAATGTACCCTTACCTGATTTCCTAATTGGAATGCATGCTTTTGTTCATATGTATTCTTTCTCTGTTCTGAATTCCCATCAGGCTTTTTTTCAAACATCGTGTAGTATTTATCACACGTTTCCATGTGTTATACTCATGGGTATAAATTTTATCTCCCCTACTGTCTCTAAGCTCTTTGTGGGTAGGAACCAGTCATTTATCCCCACATTACTGCTATGTGCATATTGCACATAGTAGGTGCTCAGTAAAATATTTGTTGAACAAACGTAAAACAGTGACCTGCTTTTCTCCATTGCTTGAATTTTGTTGAATAAATTTTAAAAATTAGTGGAACACCAGGCTACTAGGCAGACTTTCTTGGATGGAGGTCAACAAATTTGAACACTGAAATTATTAATTTTCTATTATATTTATAACAAATTATTAAATTAGAATTGATTTTTTTTTTCCATTTCCTTATTCAGGGACCAGCCCCTGTAGACCAGTCAGTCAGTCTCTGAAGGACATTGCTGATAGATGAGATTGCCCAAATCCTCTGGGAATATTCTTCTCCATCATGGGCAGGACCCCACCCAACTAGAAGACCTTACTTTTGTTAAAGTATAAAAAAAATCTTTTTTTTGTTTAGAGTATAAACAGAATCTAATCCAGGTACATTGAACACATGTCCTTGCACCCTCCACTGGAGTTAGGGTGACCCAGGTCATGAAGTAGAAAATCAGCCAGAGTGGTCTAGGTAGAGCTGGATTCCTTTGTCCAGATTGCTGGAGGCAGTTAAATCTCATGATCGAGACATATTCTCAGTAGGAAGAGTTGAACACTTTTAGCCCAACTCCTCTTTAATATGTCTGCTCCCTCATTAATTGTTCACCATTCAGGA
Organism: Pseudochirops corinnae; assembly: GCA_028646515.1. Taxonomy (NCBI): domain Eukaryota; kingdom Metazoa; phylum Chordata; class Mammalia; order Diprotodontia; family Pseudocheiridae; genus Pseudochirops; species Pseudochirops corinnae. The sequence continues at coordinate 245,382,720 of CM053586.1, forward strand.
TTGATTTCCCCTGTCAGGGGCGTTCCCTCTTGTAAAAATATTTAAGGCATTCACTATCTCCATTAGATGTCTTTGGTTACCTGAATGAAACCACTGATCATCAATTTATTGGTTATCAGCTAGCCTAATTAATAAATTGATTAACAATTACCAGGAAACTCTGTTTCTTGGGCCTTTCTTTCACTTAACACCCATGGTACTATGAGCACTGGTATTATGTTAAGCAAATATTTGGTTACTCCCTCACCTTGAAGAAGGCAAATGGCTCAGTTTACCCCAACAATGATAGGCTAAAGGCCCAATTCCCTACTGGAGTCATCTTACTACAGAGGAGTACAGATATAGAACTAGAAGAGAGTGTGGAGTTCATCTAGTTTAACCCCTTCATATTACAGATGAGCAAGACTCAGAGAGGTTGATTTTGAGGCAGCAAAGTAGCACAGTGGATGGACTTGGAGTCAGGAAGACCCAAGTAAGAATCCTGCCTCAGACACCAGCGGTGTGAAAGCTTCCTGTGCCTCAGTTTCCTTCTCTATAAATGGAGATAATAACAGTACCTGCCTCCCAGAGTTGTTCTGAGGATCAAATGACATAAAATACATAAAGCACTTTGCCAATCTTAAATCACTATATAAATGCTAATTATTATCATTATTAATTGGTTTTCTGAAGGTTACACAGACAAGAAATGACCTAAACAAGATTCAAATCCCACACCTCTGACTCTAAACCCAGTGTCCTTTCCTATGCCCAGCAATGATTTTACTTCCAGTTATCATCAATTCCAACTATAAATGTTCCAGAATCTTCTTTTACATACCAGAGAAAAGGGGGCTTATATCTGGAAAGCATGAGATAAAAAGCTAGATCAGAGTAACCAGATTTCTCCAGAGGAACCACTGAGATTTGGGAAATGGCAGTGTCATATTACTACTTCCAATTTCATATACCTTTCAGTGGTGTTTTGGATTTGAGAATGGAGTCTCTGGGCTCATTTGTGCCAGAGTGTTAAAACCCTCATTGGAACCCTTTCACAGTAATTTCTCTAATCCCTCCTAATGTGGTATGGCAAGATAGAAAAATAAGAAGGGATTAACATGAAATTTCTTGCTGACCTCATTTTAAATGTCATGATACTCTTTAGATTTAAAAAGATCAAAGAAGTTAAGTATGAGAACGTCATTCTGTGAAAATATCCTACCACTGTATTTAAGAAGTCTTCATTAAAGTCCAACCCTAATGCTTTGTAGTATTGTTGAGGTGGTCGAGGGCTAAGGCAGCAGAGCACAAATGCTGGTGGGTTCTACCAAGCTGGAAATAGCTTTGTGTATTGGCTAGGTGACAATGGAGCACCTACCTACTTAAATTTGGAGAGGCTCATCACCAGATGAGCAATGGCAACATAGCAATGAGTTTTCAGCCAGAGCAATGAAGTGCCCTTTATTGTATAGCATAATGGATAGATGTGTCCAAGTCCTAACTGACACATACTGGCTATATGACCCTGGACAGGCCACTTACCCTCTCAATGCTCTAGACATCTTAGAGGAGGTGCCCATATGCATTGTTAGGGAAGGTTTTCCCTAGGAGCTCCCTATAACAATGATATCTCAAAGTCCAGTTCAGATGCCTCCATCCAAAGCACTCTCAAAGACTGTTTACTAAGTCAAGAGTAGTTGTGATATAAATTGGTGTGGGAATACCCACACCAAAGAAATCACAGATGCCTGAAGTACTGACATCTTTAAGACAGAAGTTATCATCACTCTTCTCTATGTAGGGCTCATAAATATCTCAGTGACTGAGAATGGCCTGAAAGTTCCTGTGGTCATCAATTGGTGACCATAAATTCTGCTTGTTTAGAGAACTTGCTTCTCAATGATAGTGAGATAGCAGAGGATTGTATATACCAAACACCTCATATATATCATATTGAGACTTAAATGATAATGATAACAAAGCAGCTCTTCCTAGGAGTGGACTAGGATTAGAAAATGAACTAGTTAGGAAGTGGAGTGGTAAATTCTTTAAATCAGTAGAGCTAAAGGTAAAATCCAAGAAGATTGATCAAGGAAGAGAAGTACATGAATCTAGGCATGTGAGAGATCTGGAATCCAGGATCACAGCCAGCAGGAATTAAGACTCTGGTTTAAATCTAGACATTAGTTGATGAACAGTCATGATATACGTACTATGTGCCAGCACTATCTAATAGGCTTGAAGATACAAAGATAAAAATGAAAGAGTTCTAGGCTCACTCTCACAATCTCTCACTTCCACTGGCAGGTTATCAGATGACAACTAACTACATCTCCCTTCGTGGCTACTCATTCATGTAAAATTCCAAGCCATAGAAGGGGAACAAGAGAGTAATAGGACCAGCAGAATTTAATGCTATCAAAAGTTGGGTGATTCAGGGGCTTCCAATACATACCTTTTATTCAAGACCACACAGCTAGTCTCATTCTGGGTTGGGCAAGGAAGAAACACGGATACTTGACTGAAATGGGGGCGTTCAGTGTATGGTTACTGCCTTGAGAGGCAGTTCCTGGAAGTCTCTTTCCTAATGCCACAAGCATAAAGGCTTGTATTAGGACTGGTGTCTTAACTATAGTGAAATTCCATGTTTGGGTGGTGGAACCAAGAAAGAGTGATAACAGAGGCAAAAACTGGACAAAACCAGCTAATCTGCTCTCTACATAAATTCTGCAGCTTATTATCCATCAGAGAAGCTAAATTTCCAAGCATTCTATTTCCAGTGATTGCTTCTACCTCCAAAAAAAGGCATGTGGAAGCAATACAGGGGTTTAAAAAATTGTTAGAATAAGAACTCCAATATGCCTGGTTTATTAAGCTAAGATCTCAGTACTGAAAGTATCTTAGTGCCTTAAAGCTTTCTCTCCACCCCAGTGATTCTTAGATCTGGTTTAATGTTACCCTTGACTGTCTCCCATTATGTCAAGGGATGTTATAAAATTCTAGAAACCAATATTCCCTTTAATTTAAGAATTTATGACTGAGATATTTTTAGGAATAGTCACAGAATCTTTTTTTATTTTAGCCCTAGAAGGGGCCTCAGAGATCAGAGGAGGATTTTTGTAAAATCAGAAAATCAGAGACTGATACATTTGAAACAAGATAGCCAAATACTGCTGTAGGTCTCTTTACTTGGGCATAGCAGTGATCCAAGTGATTCTCTCCAGGAAGGGAGTTATGTCCTAAATTTGCAATCCTTAAATCAGTAATGCTTGCTTTGTCTGGCATCGATTAGGAAAAGAGTGTTACATGTAAGACTGTTTCCCAGATAAATAAAGCTTATCCTTTTATGAGCCCATTTTTTGGGTAGTTTATTTTTTTTGGAATTCTTCCTAAAATGTGCTCTATATCTTTCCTACATCTTAAACAGAGTACATGCATATAATTTAACCTTTTTTAAGTGACCCAGGCCATAATGATGAACATCAAGCATTATGCTCACAGTATTTGAAATATGGAAAAGCACAACAGCTAACTGCCCCTCTAATAATACCCATACTTGCTTTGCTTTCTGTCTTATTTTTGTACATTTCTCTGCTTCTTTCACTGTCAGGATATAAGCTGTCATACCTCACTGCTGTTAGTCTCTTGCCTCTAGCCGTCTTTCCCATGCTCCTTCTAACTTGATGTTTCTAAGCTATAGTTTGGGAAATCACTTGTTCAAAATGAAATTACCAGACACTGAGTAAGAGCCCAGGGCTTTCTCCTCTATGCAAATAACTAGTTAGTGACAAGCTGGGACTAGAGTCAAGGTCTCCTGATTTTCCTCCTCCAGTGTCTTTTTGCTGTACCACATTGCCTCATTGAGAACTTTCATTAATAATGGTCACCACTTTGATTCCAATTCTATGCCTCAGTCTCTCTCTCATAGTTAATTAATACTTGCATACTCTCTTCCAGTTGGGGAGCACATTACAATTTAATCACTAGGAAATTCTATTACAAATAAAAATTGCCATGGACAGAGCACTCTTAGTTTTAATGTGTGGAATTTGTGATGGCTGTTTTAACTACTCACAGGAGATATCTTTCTTACCTCTTGGCTCTCAGCCCTTTTCTGGGCAGAATAGGAAAGCATTTATTAAGTGCTTAATGCTGTGCTAAGGGGGCAGCTAGGTGGTACAGTGAAGAGAGCATCAGCCCTGAAGTCAGGAGGACCTGAGTTCAAATCCCACCTCAGACACTCAACACTTACTAGCTATGTGACCTTGGCTAACTCACCCAATGCCCTACCTCCCCCACTCCAAAAAAAAAAACAGCAAAAAAATAAATACTGTGCTAAGTGTTGGTGATACAAAGAGAAAACCAAGATAGTCCCTGTTCTCCAGGAGTGGAAGGCATCATATAAAGGAGGGTTCCCGTTTGTGTTTAGCTCATGGCAAGTGGAAAGGCCAACTAGTACTTAGGTTCTGTTAGGAAAGTATCAGAGCACATTGCAAGGACCCAAGGATCTTAGGAAACTGTGGTATGATAGATGTCTCTAACCAAGAAAATAATGGGTTCAAGGGTCAGAGTAGATGTGGCGGGTCAACAACTCGGTCATAGAAGGCACCACGTACCCAGAGAGAAGTGAGCAACGGAACAATAAAGGTTGGTTTGGGGAAGAGAAAAATCCATGACTTCCTTCAGTGGAAACAGATAGTGCTGGCTTATCTTTGGGCTGTCAACTAAAGTGCAATGGGGAGGAAAAGGTCCATGGATCCCATTTTGGTGACTAGTGTTAGTGATTATACTGAGTAGTTGGGTGGGAGAGAGGAAATTCAAGATAAATATATTTTATTCTTTTCATATTAGGAGTAAAAACCACATTGAGTCTATACACCCAATAGATTAATATATGCCTCTAGATTAAGTTAGGTCGTAGTATAACTTCTATTTTTCTCTTCTCACCTGTGTTTTCCTTACCTAGGTAGTCACCAATAAGAAAGTAGTACAGTTTATCAGAAAGAGTACTGGATTTGGAATCAGAGGACATGGATTCAAATTCTACTTCTGTTAGTACTGTATATGCTTGAGCAAGTCATTTCACATCTTTAACCTTAAGTTTCCTTGTCTGTAAAATCAGGGGATGGAGTAGATCATCCCTGAAGAGTTGTTCTAGCCCTAACATTTATAATCCTATAATCCTTATTACTTTTTATTATTATTATTATTACTACTTCTTCTTCTTCTTCACTATTTTGAAAAAAAAAGAGAAGAAATTAGGGAGTTTACTCCAAGTGACATTCAGAAGTCAGGCTAAAAGTAGTAGGAAGGAAGAATTACAACTCCCCTCATTCTCCACTTGGTAGTCATCACTTTTTTAAAACCCCATCAGCAATGGGTTTGGTACTACCAATGCTCTGGTTAAGTAGATGCGTACTTTTCTAATAGCACATAATTGTTTTGGGGAATGGAGTTCGTGGGCTCTACAGATGTAGAGACAGAAGACACTCAAGAGACCATTTAATCCTATCCCTCCATTTTACAGATGAGGAAACTGAAGTCAAGAGGGAAAAGTGACTTGTCTAAGGTCAAACAAGTAGCAAATGGAAGAAGCAGGTTTCAAGTCCACGCCCAGCGTTGTTTCCACTACATTACACTTGTCTGAACCATTTGGCAAAGAGGAGGGCATAAGTGGGACACACTTGAAATGTGTGTCATTCTCTAGCTCCAGGCTGGCCTTACACAAAATGGGAAGTAGGCGGTTTTTGTTTCTAGTTGCTCTCTGCTTTACTTCTCTCCCCTAGTGGTGTCTCTCAGTCACCAAGTATTTTATTTTGTTGTCGTCATACAGTCATTTTTCAGTCATGTCTGTCTGACTCTTCGTGACCCCATTTGGGATTTTCTTGGCAAAGACACTGGAGTAGTTTGCCACTTCTTTCTCCAGCTCATTTTACAGAGGAGGAAACTGAAGCAAACAGGGTTAAGTGACTTGTGCAGGGTCACATAGTATGTTTCTGAGGCCAGATTTGAACTCAGGAAGAGGAGTCTTCCTTATTTCAGGCCCAGCGCTCTATCCACTGTGCCCCCTAACTGTCCCAAGCATTTTATTAAGCACCTACTGTTTACCAGGCACTGTGCTAAGATCCAAGGATACAAATATAATGGCAAAGAGCTTACAGTGTAATAGAGGAGATAACAAGAACGTATGAAGTAATATATGAAATAAATATAAAGAGAATAAGTACAAATGAACACAAAGTAGTTGAATATAGGGTTGTTTGGAAGGAAGAAAACTAGTGTTTGGGGGAATCAAGAAAGAATATGCTGAAGATGGTGCCTGAGCTGCATCTTGAATAACAACAATAATAATTAGCATTTATAGAGTTTTAAGATTTGCAAAACACTTTACACTTATTACCTCCTTGAATCCTCCTGACAATCCTGTGAAGGAAGGTTGTTATTATCCCCATTTCACAGATAAGGAAACCAAGGCTGAGAGAGGTTAAGTGACTTGCCCAGAGTCCCACAGACGGTAAGTATGGGAGGCAGGATTTGAAATCAGGTTTTCCTAACTCCAAGTCTATCGTTCTATCCACCTTAGCATGTCTTTCTTCCTTTAAAGGAAGAAAAGGGATTCTCTTGAACCTTTTCCATATCTAGTGGATCCTTAGCTAGGCTTCAGTTCTCTTGAACCCCATTATACTCGACAGTGACTACAATCCTTGTTGGATTGCATTTTACATAGAGTGAGAAGGGGAAGAGCCCCTCTGGCCTCCACATCCCAAGGGACTGAAACTACAGTGGTAGATTTAGATAGGTTCATTGATTTAAAAGAGAAGGTCCCAAACTTATTTGGCCTATTGCCACCTTTTGAAAAAAAAAAACAAAATTACTCAGTGCCCCTCTGGAAATCTACTTTTTTTTAATGCTTTTAACAGTTTTTTTTAAACAGGTCATGTTAAAAAATATAATTTTTTTAAAAAAATGATGCATCTTAAATTTAATAATTTATTATAAATTTGCAGATTTTTTCCTGCATTGAAATTTTGATGACACAATACTGTGTCATATATATTATCATATTGTAAACAAGTCATTACTTGCACATATTCCTGCCAAAGCATGCTGGACTTCCCAACAATACTCAACACACACACTCACCTGCCAACACTTGCTTGTTAAGACCTGTTGGCAGACTTGACCACTGATAGGTTATAACTTACATTTTGTGTGTTTATTTGAAAAAACAATGTAATCATTATGACTTAAACTCTGTTGCACAACAGATGAAACATGTACAAACAATTTTTCAAAATTTTCTTCTCTTCTTTCCTTATGCTTCCACTGCCCCTTATTTTTATTCAACAGTAATGCCCCCGGCCACAATTGCACACAGAGTTACTACTGCCCCCCCTTGGATCATTCCAGTGCCCTACAAGGGGTAGTATCACCCACTTTGGGAATCTATGAAAGAAATAGAAGGGGCCTTACAGATCGTGTAGATCAGTACTGTCAAATTCAAATAGAAATGGGGGCCACTATGGATCCCTGCAGACAAGGCACATTTTGACCTAGGAAACTACATATTAACATTATGTTCTATTGTATTTTTATTTACTTTGTTAAATATTTCCTTTTTTTAAAAACTTTTGCTTATTTTTAGTTTACATCATTCATTTCCGTGAGATTTTGATTTAGATTTTCTCCCCGTCTTCCCCCTACCCACCACCCCAAAACAACGATCCCACTGTGTATCCCTTCCCCAATCAACTCTCTCCTATATCCTCCCCCATCGCCCCTCTGACTTTCTGGTAGGGCAAGATGGATCTCCCTACTCCAGTACCTGTATATTTCCCTCCTTCCTATTCCACCCCCCTACTTGTTCTATTCTCTACTTTGTCTCTGTCCCTTTGCAAAAGTGTGTGCTTCTAACAACCCTCCCCCCCAACCTGCCTTCCCCTTCATCCTTCCCCCTCTCATCCCCTTCCCCCCTACTCTCCTGTAGGCCAAAATACCCAATTTATAGTATATGTCTTTCCTTCCCTAAGCCAACTTCAGTGAGAGTGAGGTTGACCCATTCCCTTTTGCCTTCCTGTACTTCCCCTCCATTGTAACAGTTATCCCTTGTCTCTTCTATATGAGAAGATTAACCCCATTCTGTCTCTACCTGTCTCCTCTCATACTATTCCTCTCCCACCTCTTAATTTCACCTCTTAAAATATTATCCCATCCTGTTCAATTGATCCTGCACCCTCTGTCTATGTACACATCGATACGCACACTCACATATGTATTCATACGCATATATACCCTCCTATATAGACATATGTGTATGTATACATATATATATAGATATAGATATATATAGATATATACACATTTATATTCCCTTCAACTAGCCTCATACTGAGAAAAGTTTCATAAGTTATAATTATCGTTTTTCCATGTTGGCATGTAAGTAGTTCAACTTTGATAAGTTCCTTATGAATTCTTTTCCATGTTTACCTTCTTCTGCTTCATGTATTTGAATGTCAAATTTTCTATTCAGTTCTGTTTTTTATAGCAAGAATGCTTGAAAGTCCTCCACCTCATTGAATGACCATATTTTCCCCTGGAACATTATACTGAATTTTGCTGGGTAGGTGATTCTTGGTTTTAATCCTAGCTCTCTTGATCTCCGGAATATCATATTCCAAGCCCTTTGATCCCTTAATGTAGAAGCTGCTAGATCCTATGTTATCTTGATTGTGTTTCCACATTATTCAAATTGTTTCTTCTTG
>CM053586.1:245391960-245415742 GCA_028646515.1 Pseudochirops corinnae
TTCTTTTGCTTATTCTTACTCATGGTTGTTCAGACCGTGATTTTTTTTTAAATCTCTGTGGGGCTCTGCTTCCAGAAGGGAAAGCTCTGTCCCAAATCGCTGGGGTCCTCCTGGCTGCCGTAGCTCTCAGGAAGAGGCTGGGAACTCTTCCTATTTACTTCCAGCTGACTGGATAGTGAAGACTCCAAGACCGAGGCCCAAGACCACAATCCAGATCCAGGCCGCTCAACACGAGAGCTCTTGGCCTGAGAACAATCGCTCAGTCCCCCTGCTGTCTGCAGGCCGCGGGCGGGAAGCTGCAATGCGGAGGCGGGGCAAAACCTCTGCCTTTCGCTTTTCCGCTCTGGAGGCCTTTCGTCCGGACTGCTTATCTCCCCCTTTCACAATCCCCACTTGCAGCTGCTGCTAATCCACTCACCAGAGAGGCTCCTCCGTTCCTCCCACCCAGCCGCCCCCTGGACACAGCCGCGGCTTTAGGCTGGTTTCGGTTCGCGGTGCTGATATGGTTCCTCGTAGCCGAGCTGACTTTAGTGGGAAGTATCTTTGTGTTCGTTTTGGAGTTCTAGGATTGGTTTAGAGTCCTATTTTATGGGTATTTTGGGGTGGCTATGTGAGAGCTGCGATATGTTGCTGCTGCTACGCCGCCATCTTGGCTCCGCCCCCCCAGACCTAGGAAAAGTTAAGGCCTGGGATTCAATTTACTCATCTGTCATTTGACAGATGAGTAAATTGAGTCCCAGAGAGGTTTAGTGACTTCCACAAATTGGTAGCGGTGGAATTTTAACTCAGGCCTTAACTTAGTTTATGTATTATAAACTACATTTTACAAATAAGAAGGCTGAGCCTTAGAGAGCTCCTAGCTTTAAATACTTTGATCTTAGAAATCAGTGTAACCCAGTCAGTCACCTGTGATGAAGCTGATGTTCATAATATTTCTTCCTTCACAACAGGTTTAATCCACCTTAACAATCCCATAAAAATGCAGCCAAGAACCTCAATTGGCGGAAATAAGAAATCTCCTGAAATGGTCAAATTATTCGGACCAAAGTTTACATTGGGTTGGAACCAATTACCATATTTTATATAATTATAACTTTTACCATTTTTAAAAATTTTCATAATTCAAATACTTGCAACCACTTCGGACGAGTCATTATTTGTTCTAATTGGGATTTAGCAGTATTGGGCAATAGGGGGAAAAACAACTTTTGCTTTTCTTTTGATGTGACTAGAACTCCTTTGGAGTTCAAAAGGATTTATCTTTAGGAAAGATTCAAAGCACCAGAATTAGGCACATGATGCTTTGAGGAACAGAAGGATTTCAGCAGTGTTCTTCACTCTTTGGACCACTGATATATAGGTTCAGTAGTTGTTAAGAGAGCTATTTTAAATTTAAGGTCATTCTAGGGAAAGGTGAGTTGACTATCCCTCTGTGCTTCTTCAGAGAGGAAGAATGTTGCATAACTGGGGTTTGGCCAAAGTTGCTAGAGCACAGCCTTCTATGTTTGGGTGGTAGATTGGAACATTGGTGCCTGCCCTGATCAGCATTACCCTTCCTACTCAAGTGCTCTCCAAATTGTTCAGGGTTCATGGTCTATCTTTGGCATCCTAGAATTATAGAGAGAGGAGTATATGGTAGTTAAGTGACTCTAGTTAACCTTTCCCCTCATCAGTCAAGGCGACTACAATTTTTAGGTCCCACTTCCTCCTCTCCCTTCATTCTCTGTCCCCAAAGGGAGAACTTGAGGTGGCTATATATAACCCCCCCTAGGTTAAATCAGTGCCTACACTAGGAATTCTTTGCCTAGGGTCTGTAAACTTCTGGTTTTGTTTTTTTAATTTTGATAATTGTGTTCAACATCATGGATTTCATTTGTAATTCTAGGAATTTTATTTTATGCATTTAAAAACATTTTTCTGAGAAAGGTTTCTTAGCTCCACCCGACTTTCATAGGGGGTCCATAGTTCACAAAAGGTGATGTGTCCCCTCCGTAAAGGATGTAACATGATGTACACTGCCTGGATTGTGTTGTGATAAAATGGTAATTGTGTGCAGAAACTCAGATTGGATGATAGGCTTCTCCGTTCTGAACTTCCCCTTCCCTTGCCTTTTCCTTCATCCCTAATGGTGGTATGATTTCCTAGCAATCCCTCGAGGTGATGTTCCCTTGGGGGAACTAGAGACATGGGTGCAGCTGCCAAGTCTAATAGACCTTTGGCTTTACTTTGCTTTATTTGAGCTTTGGCATTGGCAGGATTGCAATCATTTGCAGTTTTTTGGCCTCAGACTCCTGCTGTGTTTTGGAGTGGGAGAGGTCATTGATTCTGGTCCATTACCCTGTGAGTCCAGTACAAGATAGATTAATCCCTTTGCCCAAATTGTTTATTTTTTTTTTCCATCTCATCTTCCACAATTTTTCTTCAGACCTGTTCTCCCTTGGATCTTCCTTGACTGCAGACATGGCTTCTTTCTGATTGACCGGTACACAGATTCTCCAACATTGTACTTTTAATGTCAAAGGAGAAATTTTCAAAGGAATTTGGGGTTCACTAGCCCATCAAACACATATGCAGATTTAAGGAGGGAAAGGAATTCCCACAAGAGGCCACTTGATGGTTTTAATTAGGTGAATTTTGTATGTCTGTCCCTCCCCACCTCCTCTGCCTCCTTTTCTTTCCCTCTCTTCTGTCCCCTCTCTACATTTCTCTCTTTAGCCTATTGTGTGTGTGTGTGTGTGTGTGTGTATGTGTCTTTGTCTCTCTGTGTGTGTGTATATGTGTGTGTAGATGTGGGACACAAATACTGTTTCCTGAATCCAAAGCAGGGATCCCAGAGCAAGCTTAAACCTCTTGAATTTTCTGTCATACTTCTATCCAGTTTCTCCAGAAACTTTTATCTCAGGCTCTTCAACCTAGAACAATTATTCTTCCCCAAGAGTGGGGACCATTTAGAGCAGTGGTTCTTAACCTTTCAAGTGTCAGGGGCCCCTTTGATGGCCTGGTGAAGCCCATGGATCCCTCCTCAGAGTATTTTTTTTTATCATAATTGAAGAAAATGCTAAATTTCAGGTACAAGTTAGTAAAAACAAAGATGTCATTTTAACCCCATCTAAATTCACCAACCTCCTGAAATCTATACGTGGATTCTTTATTTAGAGGGAGCTCCTTAGTGACAGGGTGGAGAGACATCATATGGTGTTCCAGTATCAGAGAAAGAAAATTAGTCCTGAGCCTTCATAAGGCCTTACCTTGTTTGCCTTGGCACCAGCTTTCTGGATATGGAGGATGTGACTCAGGCACCCGGTTTTTTATACATACATAATATCTGAGTAATACATTATATCAGTAACCCTTGGCAGGTTTACAAAGCATTTTCACATACTAGTTATTTGATCGTGGGCAGGTCACTCATCCTCATTCATCTTGCCCTGGTGACTATACCAGTTATCGTCAGACCCCTCCCAAAACAGACAACAAAAATACAAAAACTCAGCTTGTTTAATCTTCACAATAACATTCTAGAAAGTAAGTTGGGCAGGGAGTATTGTACCCTTTTCATAGGTGAGGAACACTAAGGCTCTGAGACTTGTGACCAAGCAGGAATAATACCCCTCAGTAGTAAGTGGGGCAGAGAGACTTGCAGCAGCTCTTAGAGCAGGTTGAGATAGCAGGGCAGGTGTACTTCCAATGACAATGTGCGTCAATGCTAACTCTTCCCTAACCCCTTCTTCACCAACGTTTCCATCCTTGACTTGCCGGATGTTTCATTCTGAGAGAGCGTAGCTCTGCTTTAATGAAAATGGAAGCAAGTGGGAAAACAGAGTTTTTCTTTAACCGACTTTGTTGGAACGCATCATTCCCAGCATAACATCGCTCCTTGAAGGCTCTGACTGTTTGTTTTTTGTCTCTCCATTTTCAGTTCCAGGCATGTTGCCTTACATATATTTGGAACGCTAAGTTGTTAAGTCAAATCGCATAAAGCAGAGAAAACGTTCATCCTGGTCGTTAGGATAGGTACTTGAAGAGCTTGGGCTAAAGTGATTGGCTTAGAGCTACAGTTCAGCAAGAATATGGTATATTGGAAGCAACCAGCATCTGGACTTAAGAAGACCTGAGTTCCAATTTCGGCTTTGCTGTTTATTAGCTGGGTGACCTTGGACAATTCATTTACCCTCTCTGGGCTCCAGATATATCTGTAAAATGAAAGGATTGGACATATATGACCATACAAGGCCATATAATGGTATCTTAGGTCCCTAAGACACTATTACAAGGTTTTGGCTATCATTGTCTCTAGAGCATTAACTCTCTCTGCCTCCCAAACAATTGCTGCCTGTGTTTATAAGAGGAAAGTGACCAGGCTTGAGATAAAGTGGTAAAGGATGGGCCACTGAATGTGAATGCCCCTCCTTAAAAATTAGTAAGTGCTTCCTTAACTTACGGACTTTAATTGTAGCCTCCCTTCCCCCTGCATTAAAGTTGTCCCATGTCCAGTAATATTGGATGGGCAGCCTTAGAGTGGCCTTGCCTCATAAACTATCATTTAAGAAAGGTGCTGAAGGATTGGCTGTGTTCTGATTGCTTGCTACTTTGGAGTTTCAAGTTCAAGTGCCCCTTTAATTTCAGTCATCTGCTTTTAGGCAGCAAGATAGTTTGGGATTGATTTGTTACACTTGAAAAGAGAATTGTAGGGGTGAAATAGATTACAACTGGGCTTTTCTCTCCCTCGCTTTTCCCAGAGCTGTGCTGATCATTCTCACTGGAGCATTCTCATTGGAAAATTGGTCTCAAAATCTGTTTTTATCAAAGAGATTTGGACCTCAGTTCCCTAAAAAGGGAGAGGGGTTTTTAATTGCTTTTAGGAATTGATATCTGAGAAATACACAGTTGGCAGATGATGCCACTGACTTGTGTTTTGTAATTATTTTCCATTTATGTAAATAAAAATCTAAGCATACTGCTGAGTGAACTAATCATATAAGAGAAAAAAATAGGTTTATTTATTTACATTGTATAAAGTAGAGAAAGAGGAACAAGTAGGTGGCGTAGTGAATCGAGTGTCAGGCTTGGGGTCAGGAAGACTCATCTTTCTGAGTTTCAAATCCAACCTCAGACAAACTTACTAGTTATGTAACCTTGAGCAAGTCACTTAACCCTGTTTGCCTCAGTTTCCTCATCTGTAAAATGAGGTGAAGAAGGAAATTGCAAACCGCTCTAGTAACTTCGCCAAAAAAAAAAAAAACAACAACAAACCAAATGGGGTCACAAAGAGTTGGAAATCACTGAAAAGTGACTAAACAACAACAAAAAAGGAGAGAGGAAGTATAGTTTGAACTCAAGTCTGGTACCCAAGATCATGAGTGTTAACAGGCTAATTTGTGCAAATTTTACCTTGCATTTGTGCGTTTATCTGTCTGTATTTTTTGAATGTTTTTTTTTCATAGATGTAGGGAGCTCCCAGTGAAGGACTTTATCTACCAATTCAGATCAGGATCTTCTCTGCAACTTAATTAGAGTTGCCTGGTTCACTGAGAAGTTCAGTGACTAAATGATTAAATGAATAAAGCCAATATATGTGAGGCTTAACTTGAATCCAGATCTTCTGAGACTAGCACTTTATCATCTGGCTTTTACCTCTCTTATATTTATATATGGCACTTTGTAATTTTCAAAGTACTTTTAAATTTTAGTGTTTGCCCCTCACATAAATGCTGGAGAGGTTGGTAAGATAATTCTCATCTTTTTATTGGTATACTGTGCTAATAACAGTGGCTGATCACTTAAAGCTTTCCATGGCTCCCCATTACTTATGGAATAAATTTTAAACTATTTATGCTTGTATTCATAGAATCATAGATTTAGAACTGGAAGAAAAATTAGGGCATTTAATCCAGAGGTTTCAAACACCCAGTCCAAATGAGATTAAATGGAATTGGGAACTATTTAACAAAATAAATAAAAATACAATAAAACACAGATTGTATTAATGTGTGGTTTTCTCTACGTCTGTGGCCTACAGGGATCCTTATGTAGCATTTAGTGGTCTCCATTTCTATTTATCTAATCCAATCTCCTCTAGCCCCTGGCATTTTACAGATGAGGAAACTGAGGTCTAGAGAGCTACCTCCCCCATTCCACTTTTTTCCCCTTCCCACTTCCCCCATTCCACCTGAGTAAAACAGAATGAAATACTCCCAAATAAGCATCATTTATGATTAAGACAGACAAGGTCCTTTGGGATCAAGGGTATTAATTTTCCATGTACATAAATGATGGGGAAAAAAGTTATTGACCTCCATATGGCGAATTGAATTCATTTGAACTTGAATATATCAGCCCAGTGATCATCTTGATATTCTGTTTGTTTCAGATGTGCTTGAACCTAACAATAGAGAACGCAGAATGGCCTTGATTGTGATTAAAGCCTCATTCTTAAATACCATGGAAATTCTGGATTCTCATTTCACTTCCCCATTGTTTCTAACCACATCCTGTTGAAATGTTACATAGCACTCACATGCCTAAAGTTCACATAATGTCCATGTAGTGGTGCCATGCTACCTATGGAGTGGCCTAGACATCAAGGTGCCACCATTTACCACAGGTCTTAGCACACTATCTGCCTTTCCAGATGGAGTCTGCATTGGTTCCAAAAGTCCTTTTTCCAGACTTCTGAGTTGCACCCACCACCACCCAAGGTTAAGTGACTTGCCCAGGGTCACATATCTAGTAAGCATATGAAGCTAGATCTGAATTCAGATCTTCTTGACTCTAGACCCAGTGCTCCATCCACTGAGCAATCTAGCTCCCCATCAGTATTAACTGATTGTTGATCTAAGACAATTCCAAGAGACTCATGATGGAAAATGCTGTTTACATCCAGAGAAAGAATTGGTAGAATCTGAATGCAGATCAAAGCAGACTATTTTCACCTTCTTTATTTTTTGTATGGTTTTTTTTTTTCTTTTCTGTTTCTTTGTTCATAGCATGACTAATATGGATGTGTGCTTTACATGATTGCACATATATAACCTATATTGAATTACTTACTCTCTTAGGGAGGAAGGAGGGGAAAGAAGAAGGAAAAAAATTTAGAACAGAACATTTTATTAAAAGAAAGAATGTTAAAATTGCCTTTACATATCTAATTGGAAAAAATAAAATGCTATTTAAGAGAAAAAATACCTTATTGATTGTTTCTATGACTTTCTCTTTTTAAATTTTTTAATATATTTTTATTTTGTTAAATATTTTCAAATTACTTGTAGGTAAAATATTTCATTTGAAATAAGTCATATGAAAAGATTTTTAGATGTCAATTGCATGTAAAATAATTAACATATTTTTAAAAATTTTGAGTTCTAAATTTTCACCCCCTCTCTTGCTCCTCCTCTCTTATTGAGAAGGCAAACAATTCTACATCTATGATACATGTGAAGTTCATAACCCAATTTTGCTGTTAGCTCTCAAACCTTTCCTCTTCCTCTCCCAACTATTAGTTTTCACTTCAATTAATGAATACTTATTAAGCACCTACTATGTGCCAGGAACAGTAAGGCTGTTCCTCCTCCTTTTTTTTTTTAAATTAAATTGATTTGTTTATTTACTTTTAGTTTACAAGATTCAGTTCCACAATCCCTTGAGTTTCAAATTTCCTCCCCTCCCTCTTCCTCTCCCAAACCCCCATGGCGGCATACAATCAAGTATAGGATCTGCAAATACTTTCACATTGGACATTAGTCTGGTTTAATAAAAAGGTTGTAGCCAATGGAGTGAACAATGGGAAAGAAGAAAGAAAACCAAACATGGAAAAGAACAATAGCATGTAGATTGCTTCAGTCTCCATTTAAACTCTGTTCTTTCTAGATCTTTCTCTGATTGTAGATATCTTCTTCCATCCTGAGACTTGTAGAGTTGTCTTATAGCTGTGCGTTGCTGAGAAGAGTCCAGTTTATCAAAGTTGGCCGTCACACATATGACGTGTCTGTGATTGTGTACAAATTTCTCCTGGTTCTCCTCTTCTCACTTAGCATCAGTTTGTATAGGCCTTTCCAGGTGAATATGAAGACCGTCTCCTCCCCATTTCTCATAGCACAATAGTATTCCATTACTTTCATATACCACAACTTGTTCAGCCATTCCCCAATTGATGGGCATCCCCTTAATTTCCAGTTTTTTGCCACCACAAAGAGAGCTGCAATAATTATGGGGCCGTATTCTAATGGGAGGCAACCTGTAAATAATTAGGTACATACCAAAAATATACACAGACTTGGTGGAAGGTGATCTCAGAGGGGAAAGGCCTCCTGTCAGAGGTGGAATTTGAACTCTATCTTGAGGGAGAGCCTGATAGGTATGGCACTGCCTACTGTGAGAGTGATTATGAGAACAGGTGATTTTGTCCATCACTCTCATTTTGCGGATAAGGAGATCAAGGCCTAGGAACAAAGAGGGACATAAAGTTCAAGGTCACACTGGTACCAAGACCCCCTGACTCTTAAATCCCATGCCATAGGCAGGACAGAAGAACACTTGTGCTACCAACTCTTGTGGGTTGGTATAAGAATGGAATAAGATCATGTATATAAAGCAATCTGTAATAATAATGTGGTATGTAAATGTTACTTTATTATCGTGCCCATTTTACAGAAAGTAAAACAAACCCAGAGAGTAATTGTGGCATTTAAGAATACAGGATATTAAGTAGCCTACCATGTTCTATTCCCTACCAGGCTCTTACTTCATGGGGTAAACATTCAATTTAGACGATAACTTTATTATATATTTTAAAAGAATAGTAAGTTGTACATAATAGAGTTGTAGTTTCATGTGCAGTCATCTATTTTATTATACTGTGTTATGGAAATGCTTGTTTTATTCCATACATTAATATTTTTTTAAAATGTGAAATGTATACTTTACCCCCCTCATGGAATACTTGAATGGAATTCCATTAGGATCTCTTTCCCTCCCTCCCTCTCTCTCTCTTTCTCTCTCTTTCTCTCTCTGCCCCCCTCTCTCTCTTTCTGCCCCCCTCTCTCCCTCTCTGCCTCTCTCTCTCTCATATTTTGATTTTTGTGTCCACAGTGCCTTACACATGGTAGGCACTTTTAATAAATCTTTGTTGAATTAACAAGGTTAACATATTTTTAAAGTTCCTTGAATTCTTTGTAAGCAATTTGTCTCTGGGAATATAAATTTCACTCCTAGTGAATGTGAAATAGAAAACTTTAGCTATTTTCCAAACCTGTCCATTGATTTAAGATTAGAGGAAGAAGGTTAATGGTTATTGAACAGTTTTAAATGACTATAAAAATAAACAGTTGATGGACAAAAAAATAAATTAAATCAAACCCCATCATTCAGATGATATTTTTAGGCCTATAATCTGCTTCTGAGCATATGGTCTAGTCAGCTGAGATAATGTAACAGTGACAAGAAGTATTTTGGATTGGGGGGGAAGATTAAATACAGAAACAGGCTTATTTTTATCCTTTTATTCCTCCTGCAATATTTTGGCTTCATTATGGAATATTAATGACTATAATTCTATAGACTGATACTGATGACACATAGAGGTATAGGGCAAAATCCTAAAGATTGCTAACATCTACATTCATGAGTACATAGGCTATACTTCAGACAAAAGTAATGATAGCCGTGCTTTATGGCCCCAATGAGAATTCTGTAAGTTGAACAGAGCCTGATGCTGTTTACAGGGCTCTTAGACTCCTTGTCAATCAAAAGAGTTATTGTTGTAATTGTTTTTTTGTTGGTTTAAAGAACCATCCTGTCTTGAGTTGCTTTATGTAACTTCTTTTTTTTTTTTGGAGGGCAATTGGGGTTAAGTGACTTGCCCAAGGTCACACGGCTAGTTTTTGTGTTAAGTGTCTGAGGTCAGATTTGAACTGAGGTCCTCCTGACTCCAGGGCTGGTGCTGTCTTCACTGTGCCACCTAGCTGTCCCTGCTAATCCAACTGCTGCTGGTAAAGAGGAAGGGGAAGAATAAGCATTTATATAGTGCCCACCATGTTTCAGGTGCTGTGCCCTAAGGGCTTCACCAAGATTATCTCATTTGATCCTCACAACAACCCTGGGAGGTAGGTGCTGTTCATATCAATTTTACAGTTGAGGAAACTGAGGCAAACAGGTTAAATGACTTGCTCAAGGTCACACAACTGTTAAGTGTCTGAGGTCAGTCAGCTTTGAATTCAGGTCCAGCTCTATCCACCATGATTACCTAGCTTCCTTGAAATGGAGAGTGAATGATGGACAGTAAATGGGGCTAGGGAGGAGAAAAGAGGGGAAGAAGAATTTATTAAACACCTACTGTTTGCCAGGCACTGTCCTCTTGTCCTCAGATTCTTTGGTAAAATTAAGGGGTTGGAATAAATCTCTAGTCTCCAGAAGGTTTATTTTGATCTGCTGGTAGAGCTAAACAACCTTAAGCCCTCCTCTCTGAGTCAGCATCACTCTCCCCTACTGATTATCTTCTGAGATCATCCTAAGACTTTGGATGTAGCTAAAGATCAGTGGCTACTCATCCAGAAAAGGCTGGGGACCCCTTGATTTTATGAGCTTTAAGGTTCTTTTCCAGCTCTGAAATTCTAAGTTTCCAAATATCTTCTTATACCACAGTGTTTGAGACTGCTTCCGAGCAACCTGGAAACATTTTTCACATTCTTGCTCCCACCATTCCCCCTTTGTATAGAATAGATGGTACAAGGACAACAAAAGCCCAGCACTCCTGCTTATTAAGTGCCTACTGTATGTAGAACATTGTGCTAGGTCCTGCAGCTTCCAATCTGGTAGATAAAATCTATAATAAATTTTTAAAAGATTAGCTTTAATTTGTTCCTTATTTTGGAGTAATGTGTTAGAAGATTTGTGTGCCATGCACTGGGAGAGTTAGAGGTTGACCAGGACTACAGATTGCTAATATATGGCAAAGTAGATCATAGAGACCAATACTAGCCTTTGTGTAGCAGTATTGGTGAGTCACGGGATAAATGCATGAGTAATTATGCCCAGGTCCTTCTAATCCTACCCCTAATTCAATGAAAAATTCCATTCTTGCCCCAACTCAATGAGTAATCCTTTTTTCTTGGGTTTGAGAAGATTGAGAGGGTGCCAGGAAGGAATAGGGGAATGAGAGAGGCCAGGAGGGATTGTCAATGGATTCTGTTTTATATCATCTCCCAGCATTGTCGCTCTTGTCGGGGGTTGAGGGATGTCCATTCCTATTGAGGTTCATGGCCTGATTGCTCTCATACCCTTATATAGCATGTGTTAAGTTCTGGGCAAGGGACAGTGATAGCTGTGCAGTCAGATCCAGCCAGAAATATGCCAGTTGAACTTCGTTGGGTCCCCATCCTTGAGAAGTATGTCCCTGGGGGGAGAGATCCATCTATCAGAGACATGCATCAGTCAACTTCACAGAATGATAAACATTTATTTTATATACTGTAAAACCCTTGGCAAAACTTTTTTTTTTCCAAAGTGGGGCATCAGATAAGAAGTTTTGTAGAAAGTACCTTTGGTAAGATATTTACCATCCATTGTACTTCACTTCCCCCATTTGGAAAATCAGTGATTTAAACTAGATCCCTAAAGATCCATTCAAACTCTCAATCCTGTTTCCTATTCTTTTTAGAGCTGAGCTTTGTATTGCAGCTGGTAGACATTTACATGACATTATTTTTCATAAGTAGCCTATAAAGCAAATCTGTTGGAATTGCCTATTCTGAAAACTTGCCAATTTGCTGGAATGCCAGTGGCATTTTAGATAGAAATAAAATTAACATAAGACTTTTGTTATACTCCATGGATATGGGCTGGCCCTCAGCTCTGAAATCTGAGGAACTCCATTTTATTAGCCCACCCAAATGTAGGAACTGATTCATTTGAACCCAGCTGACACAATTGATTAATAAACTAGAATATTAGTTTCTTAATTTTCAATAAGAAATGTAACTGAGATACTTGTTAGCTGGGCCATATATTTTCTTCCCAGTAGGAAAGTCTACTTACAAAATCAGAATAGTAGTAGAAGAATATTTGGTGAAAATAGTGAGAATAAAAAAGGTTCAGTCTTAAAAGGAAGGTCATCTTGGATCTTTACTATGTACAGACACCTTCCTGCTTATAGACATATACCTGCTGGTCAGGGCCCACTTTCTTCTGTGTAATAGAGAAAGTATGGGAGAGGCAAGGATTAAATGCGGGCAGCTAGATGGTGCAGTGGATAGAGCACCTGGCCTGGAAACAGGAAGATCTGAGTTCAAATTAGTCCTTAGACATTACTAGCTATGTGACCCTGGGCAAGTTACTTAACCCTGTTTGCCTCAGTTTCCTCATCCGTAAAATGAGCTAGAGAAGGAAATAGCAAACCATTCCAGCATCTTTGCCAAGAAAACCCCAAATGGGTTCACAAAGAGTGTGATGTGTTTAAAATGACTGAGCAACAACAATGATAAATGCCTGCTGTTGAACTCTTCCCTTTTCCAGATTCCATGAAGGCCTCCACATTTCTGTTATAACAGTATTATTATCAATGTGTTACAAGGCAGTTTAGCAGATTAGTTCTGTATTAGTTACATTTTTTATTGGAATCTCCCTGCGGGAGCTTAGAAGAAAGCCCTTGTCTCATCAGTGGCTCATTCACTGGGTTACTTCCAGCTAAGCATATCCATAGTATCCTGGGATTTAAAAACAAGGGATCTTAAAGATCATTTATTCCAATTCCTCTCATTTTACAGATGCAGTAACTGAGGCCCACGATGATACTTCATAATTGGCAGGGCTAGGATTTGAACCTAGATTCTTTGGCTTAATTTTGTATTGATTTTTTTAAAACCTTACCCATCCTTAAATTCTCAGATTGTACCCTACTGGGGACTCTGTTTATGGACTGCAATTACCTTATGCCAGTTTCATAGAGAAGGGAAGGGTTGGGGAAGAGACTAAGCATTTACTAAGTACTTTACAAATCTCTCTTTTGATTCTCACAACAACCCCATTTTGCAGTTGAGGAACCTGAAGCAGGCAGAAGATAAGTGACTTGCCCAGGGTCATACAACTCCCAAGTTTCCGAGGGCAGATTTGAATTCAAGTCCTCCAGCTTCAGGCCAGCTCTCTATCTACTGCACTGCTGGCCCAAATGCCTTATTTTACACATGAGGAGACAGACCTGAAGAGGTTAGGTGACCTGCCCAAGGTCCACATTCAATCTAGCAAACATTTATAAGGTCTCACTATATATAAGGCAGGGTTGAAGAACCTGCGATTTTGAGGCCATATGTAGCCCTCTAGGTCCTCAAGTGTGGCCCTTTGACTGAATCTAAACTTCACAGAACAAATTCTAGCTACTAGCTACTGAATATATACATAGATGAAAGAAAAATTAGCTCTGTCTCTCAAGGCATGTATTTAAATAAATGTTTAAGAAAATGATTAAGTACATGGGAAACAGAGTAGCTTGAACAATTCAAGAAGATAGAGGTCATTTTTAGCTAACAGGAGAGAAGATCCGGGAAAGTGGCATGTTTAAAACACCAAGGTTTTTCTTTTGGCAAAAGGGGTGTAGAATCAGCTTTTCCTACGAGGGAAGTTTCTTGACGTGGTCAACCACGTATTTTAAAAGCATCACCCACCTATATTGTCGTCATTATGTATTCAGCATCAACACCTCTCCCCCCCTCAGACCTGACATTGATCTGAATCGTAGAGAGTGAAAGCATCCTCATTGGTTTAGGGAGTTAAAATTCTCTGCCATTTTTGACCCGACATCATACTGAGCCGTTCCTCTTATAACCAAATGATATATACTCGTCACTAAAAGGAAGGAGGGCCTGACCATCACTGTCAGTTTTCTTCTAACGAGGCGAATATAATCTGATCTATTGGGAGGGAGTGTGACCTGCAGATACCTGCATGTGGATAACAGGGAAAGTTTTTTTTTCTGTGTATTGACATCTCCATTTATGAACTGACACCACCATTTCCTGTGCATTGATATCTTCCCTTAACCACCCATTTCTTTGTCAGCATATGTAAATATATGGGAAAGAGGATGAAGAGGTCTTGTGAGAGAGTCAGCCTGAGACTACAAAGCAGTTCAGATAAACCAGACATCTAGAGAATCAGATACACATTTATTTCTTTCTAACAAATACGTATGGGGCACTTTACACTGTGCCTGGTTAGTCCTATGGGGGAAGACAAGAAAAATATATGACCTCATTGCTACCTTTCTGCCCCTCAATCATCAAGTATTTTTTAAATGAATATTTCAGAGCAAAGGAAAGAAAGATTCGTAGAACAATATGGTTAAACACTTCTTCCAGTAACATAGAAATCCTCTGCAAATGAAGCCACTAGAACAGGGCCTTTCACCTACTACTCCCTTTGTGGTGAGCCAGACTCCACCCCATTTGCTACTTAGAAGAGGAAGCACCTGCCTCAAGGCATCTCCCTTTGGAGGTTTTCAGTGATCCAGACCTCTGCATGAAGTGGTTTAAAACCTTATGTGGGAGACAAGACTTACATAGAGGAAGCAAGCAGTATGAGAAATAATACGGTAAAGTTCTAGTTGGCACAGTAGTTATGCATAAATCTTAGCTCTGGTATTTATTACCTTTGGGGAAGACATTTTACTGCTAGGGGGTCTCAGTTTCCTCATCTGTAAATGAAAGGTAATCAACTAGACAACCTTTGAGGTCCTGTCTAGTTTTAAATGTATGATCCTAATTGAATTAGCCAAGAGTCAAAACAGTTACAGTATGGGCAACCATTGCACATGACAGAATGGTGTTCATAGATCATATAGTGATAGTGACAGAATAGAATTTTCAAAGCTGTAAGGGACTTGAGAAGTTTTCTAGTCCAACCTCCTTTTTTTTTTTTTTTTAACAGTCAAGGAAACTGAGACCTAGAGAGTTTAAGGGACTTGCCATAACCAACAGTAGTTCCCAGATCCATTGATTACCAGCTCTAGTGTTCTTCAGTGAAGGTTCAGTGAAGGAAAGGATGGGCTTAAGATAGGAGCTGGACAGTAAGGATTGGATAGGATGTACTACTGTATTCACAGGCATTGGCTTACTGCTTGGTTGACATATCAGTGGACATCAGTCACTTCAGTGGACTTAATTAGATGTGACCATTTACTTTTTGGGGACAGATCTGAAATCTGTTGGTTCACTATTATTTTGCTTGTTCAGGTGATAGTTAATGTCATATTAATTCTTAACTCTGTACCCAAATATAAATAATCAGTTCAGCTTTTTTAAACATAGTAGCCGGATTTCTCAGAACTCTACTTTCTTTTTTGGTATGGGATTTTTTTCACATATTTGACTCCCACATCTTTCCTTAGATGAATTCTCTGCTATAGTAATGCTATAGTATATTACAATAATCATTATTAATTATGAAATAAATTAATGATAATATTTAATATTATCATAATTACTACTAGTATTTACAGAATACTTTATTGTTTGCAAAGCACTTTACAAGTATCTCATTTTATCTTCCCAACCACCCAACAAGGAGGATACCATTTTAACCCTGCTTTACAGATGAGAAAACTGAAACAGACGGAGATTAAATGAGTTGTCCTAGGTCACACAACTATTAAGCGTCTGTGGTTAGATTTGAACTCAGGTCTTTCTGACTCCAGGTCTAGGCTGCTAGCCATGGTATCTAGCTTGCACTGTCATTAGTGTTTTGATTATGAAGATCAATGTAGTCATTTAATGGGGCCATTTTATGCACAAATAGATGGGCATCCTTATCTGTGAGAAGGCTGTCCTCAAGTGGTGTCAGTTCAGTGTACCCCCAGAGAGCCCTTACTGGGCTCACTGAGCAAGCTAATGCTTTAAATTTTACAGCGAGAGGTTATTTTTGATAGCTTGGGACTGGAATGTTCTGTGTTATATTATGTTTGGAGGAAGTTGCCAAAGAACCTAAATAAAAGACACATAAAGTAAAGACTTAGAGGTACTAAAAGCAAATTTCTCAGTTTTGTTTTGAGCTGTTGTAATTTCCTCTTGCCTTCTATTCTCAAACCTTGCTTTGTGAGGGATGTGGGTGGGTCATGTTTAACTATGGTTGGTGGCGAATCTTGTTACTTAGGAAAAGGAAGTTCAACCTCCTGAGCCAAGCGGTAGATGATCTGAAAATGCAATCTGGTGAAACTTCATTGAAGATGATAGCATTATTCTTAAATTTGAAAAATGTGGCCCATGGCTTGTGACTCTCCTGTGGCAAGATGGACTTCAGGCTATTTTTCTACAACCAGGCAGATCTGGAGTGAAATGCTGGCTCCACTTCGTGGGAATCCTTTTAATCATTCAGCTCTACTCATCTCAATGGGGGCCACATCTTGCCACTGGACCCAAATGCTCCAAAGGAGAAAGTGAGGCTGGTGACTTTGCACAGCCCTCCTTCACTTAAATCCATTTCACTTGCAAGTCATGGCATCACCTTCCTGGTGCCACGGTCCTCTTTGTGAATAAAGAACAAACAACTCAACTCAGTAGTTCGAAGGGTCTATTATGTGCCAGGCACAGTGCTAGGCAATGAGGATACCATCCCATGGAAATGTACAGATTTTGTGCTAAGATACCAAGATAAGAGATAGAATATATAGGTAACAGCAAACAAGCCTGGAATGGGAAGTAGGTGATGAAGGATAAAAATGTTGAACTGGACAGTAACATCAGAGATGTAGAGCTGGATGGACTCTCATAGCCACCTCCTCTAACCCTTTCATTTTGCAGATAAGAACACTGAGGCTTGGAGAGGTTAAGGGATTTGCCTAACATCACACAGGGAAGAGGTATCAGAACTGGGATTTAAACCTGCGTCCTCCAACTCCTGAGCAAAGACTCTTCACAGATTATGAAGGACTTTAAATACCAAAGAGATGAATTTATATTTTATTTTAGAAGCAATAGGGAGTCACTGAAGTGTCTTGAGGAATGGAATGACATGGTTAAAATTGTGTTCCCATAATCATAAGATCCATGGAAGAACAGAGGTTGCCACTTGCCACTTCATGTTTGAAGCATTGCTGACTCAGGATTGACTTTAAAACAAAAAGATCCAGGTTAATTAGTTAAGATTTTTAAAGACTGGTTCCCTCCTGAACCTCAGGCTTTTTATGCTCAGTTTTTCAGTGAATTCATGATTCTGCACGTGATATAGTAGCCTGTTATTTCCATGACAACACTGATTTGGTAACTTTAGCTTGATAGCTTCATTGCAGGATTAAAAACTAAAGGAAAGCTGAGCTCTGAGGCAGGAGGCTTAGGTACTACTCTCCCAGTAAAGACCCAGATCACTTTTGAATGGAAATGTGGCTCTGGTTTGGTGGAGGAATTTGCATTTGTTTTAAAAAGAAGTCTCTTGACTTGATTGCCAAATTATTTCACTAACTAGTTAAGCCCACTGTGTAGATTATAGTTTAAAGAGCTAAAATGTTTCCAGTGAGAAAGTTTTCCAAACCTCACTGCCTATAATGTTTTAAATATTCAGATCTGGCTGAATGAGTTCATGCTGTTGGTTGGTTCTCCCTGTCTCTCTGAAGATTGGTTTGTTATCACTGGTCAGGTATTATCTAGGAACTATTGATTTTCTTTTTTAAAAATGGCTGGAGGACAATGCTTGTTGTACAGTAGACAAAATGAGATAATTGTTCATTGTGGGATACTTCTCATTTGGGCTGTATAAGAAGGAAATGTAAATAAGCCCCATTTTATTTTGGTTTCAGGAACCCTGTTGAAGGTATATGGAAAATGCAGTCAGCTCTGTGATAGTAGTATTATTATTTAGTCTGATTTTGCATTGATAAATTTTTCTTTAAGTAAATTCACTGAACAGAAAAGATGTCAAGGCACCCTAGATGTATGTTTGATCCTCCATTCATAGTTTCATTCTGTTGGCTGAGAAGTGGTTGTAGAGGGGGCCTTAGTGAGTGAGCCTTATAAAAAAAATAAAGCAATTAGTTTTTCTCCTCTTGTTATTTGTAGAATACTGGAGGTAGAGTGAATTTAAATAGCATATGTAGCATTCAGCCAAACTCAAAGAAAGAAAAGGCATTAATAAAAACAAACCAACAGAGGGCTGAGTTGGATCATAATAATAGCTCTCATTTATATAGAATGTTTTAAGGTTGCTCTTAACATTATATCATCTCATATCTCATTCTGTAATAAAAATCTTATTATCCTCATTTTGGACATGAGGAAACTGATGTTCAGACAGGTTTAAGTCACTTGCCTAGTCTTATGGAGCTAGTAAATGTCTGTGGAGGAATTCACACCCTGGTCTTCCTGACTTCAAGTCTAGGGGAGAACCTACTGGTTCTCCCAAATGCCTTTCTTCAAGGTCTCAGAAGTGTCTAACACGCTGACACTTACTAACTGTGTGGTCCTGGGCAAGTCACTTAACCCTGTTTGCCTCAATCTGTATCTTCCTGATACAATCTTGCTGGTCTATAAAATGAGATAGAGAAGGAAATGGCAAACTACTCCAGTATTTTTGCCAAGGGAACCCCAAATGGGTTAGAAAGAGTAAGATGGGACTGAAACTACTGAACAGCAGTGTCTGGCACCTACTAGGCATCTAATAAATGCTTATTCATTGTATCAGCTTTAGTAACTCTGTTTAGTTCAAGGAACCATGATATTATCAGTGTAGGTAATCCCTCCACAAATATGAACTGAAATCCCTTAGGCTGTCTTCACTATTGTAGGCTATCGTAGTAAGAAAAAAAAAAAATGTTCATTCCCTGTGATTTATGGTAATGAGAATCTCTGAACTTTGCTTCCCTAATCCTTGGAATATAGCAATGGCTTGTCATTGGTTCCACTTTGGAAGCCTATCCTACGGGGTAGGGCATTCCAGTGATGGCCTTTGGGAACCAAAGGTTCCATCCTGTGATGAGACATCAGAGCAGGAATTGCATCGATAAGAATCTGACAGGTGTAATTAAAAAAAAAATTATACTACATTGTGGACTTGATGATTTCTTCTCTGTGACTCTCTACATGACCACCCCTACCCTATCCAAATAGAGTTATCTTTAAGTTCCTGAAGTTATTTCTGCTCACAGCCTGATGTTAAAGGACAATG
Organism: Pseudochirops corinnae; assembly: GCA_028646515.1. Classification (NCBI taxonomy): domain Eukaryota; kingdom Metazoa; phylum Chordata; class Mammalia; order Diprotodontia; family Pseudocheiridae; genus Pseudochirops; species Pseudochirops corinnae. The sequence goes on from CM053586.1 coordinate 245,411,098, forward strand.
TGAACCAACAAAAAGAAAAATCACTGGAAAGAAAATAATTCCCACCCCTTTCTTCCCTTGCATTCTCAACACTTTGATAAGGCCTGGTGGGGGTGAAGGTGGGTGGGGAATATGTTTAAAGAGCAAAACAAACAAACAAACCATTTGGTATGTTTTTTTCTTTTCCTCCAGGAGGACTGGAATGAAATTGACCCAATTAAAAAGAAAGACCTGCACAGTAACAATGGGGACGACAAAGCACAAAATGTGGAGACTCTCCCTCCAGGTATTACGATATTATTTTTACTTGGTCAGTTCCAGCCTTTGAAGCTGGACATGTTAATTCCAAAATAGAGATGGCAGAGTCTTGTTGTTTTGACTACAGAGTTCTAATCTGGGGCACTTGGCAGCAGACTATGGAAGTAGCCCATGTGGGTAGGTATGGACTTCACAGATGAGATGGAGCAGATGATTTTGAGAGCCCTAGAGGAACTCTTAGTCTTAAGGGTCTTAAAGTGATTGAGTAATAGATATATATATATGGCTCTCTCTTTTTCAGTAAGTGTGTTTTCTTGGGATCCCTTATTATTTAGGTGACATTTAGGTCCATATGCTCTATTCTTTTTTGCTGGGATCATAGATTCTTAGATAGCTCCAAATAGAAAGTAAATTTCATTTAGAAAACAGGTATAACCTTCATAGTGACTAGAACCCTGTATATGATAGTCACCAAATGAGTATTTCTTTATAAGAACAATAATGTAGACCTGGGATCCATTTTTAATTTCGTGGATCAATTAACTTGTCCCAAAATGTTTTTTTTAATCTTTTCAGATTTGTACCATATTTAAATAGTGTTATTTTAAAGCTTGAGATTTTTCCCATCCTAATAAGAAAAGTCTTGAAGGCATATGCTATCCCCAACCATTAAATTCTACTTCTCTTTATATTGGATTGTAAAATAAAATGAGCCTTTTCCCTATTAGCAAATATGGTCAATTATGTGGAATATCCACTGGACAGTAGCTACCATCCCTCCTTATCTATTGTGCATTTAGTTATCTTAAAGAGACAAGATTGTAATGATTTCTCCATCTTTAAAATATCGCTAATAGCTTTTGACTACTACTTTTGTTCTAGGTACTTTTAGGTTGCCAAGAACCTTCTTCCTTTTTCCTGTGACTTCATCCTACTGTACCAGCTATAATAAAATTCTCTTCACTCCTCTGTCCACCTCTTTCCCTCTCTTTCTATCTTTCTCTATCTCTCTGTCTGTCTCTGTCTCTCGCTTGTCCTCTTCCCAGTTGGTATTGGGTATGGCTAGAGATTTGTGATCTCCAGATCAGTCTTAGAATAGTATAGTTGTTAGTGGTTCGGTGTCAGCTTGGAAGGAGGTTTCTAGTAAAGCACACTAGGGCTTTGTGCTTAGCTTTGTATGTTTAACATTTTTTGTTAATTACTGGCATAGATAGAATTACTGTCAAATTTGTAGATGATACAAAACTTAGAAGGAATAGCTTAATACCCTGTATGGCACAGTCATCATTAGCACTATTGGGTCATAGATTTAGAACTAGAAGTAGTCTTAAGGGCCATTCCCTTCATCTTACAGATGAAGAAACTGAAACCCAGAGAGATTAAATGACTTGTCCAAGGTAACACAAAAGACTGAGGTGAGATGGGAATGCATTCCAGGCATGGGAGAAAATATATACAAACATATACAGACATACAAAAAATAAATACAAGGCTGTTAAATGCAATATAGTTAAGGACTGAGGGCATTAGCAAGTGATGGCATGAGGAATGACTTAAATACTTGAATTGAATCTTAAAGGAAGGAGATTTTGGGGGGCAGAAGTGAGGGGACATTGCTTTCAACAAGGAGTACAGCCAGTGCAAAAAGCACAGATGGGAGATGAAATGTCATATGGGGGAAACAAAGAAAGGCCAGTTTGACTAACCTTCCTCTATATTTGGAAAGGAGAGTAATGAATAATGAGACTCAAAATGAGACTGCAGTTGTGAAGGACTTAAAAAGCCAAATAGAGGAGTTTATATTTAATCCTAAAGAAAATAATGAGGTAACTGGAGCTGATTGAATAAAAGAGTGACAGATTAGCTCTCAAAAGGTATCAGTTCTGTACCTGTATGGAGGATGGGTGGGAATGGAGGGAGACTCAATTAATAAATGAGCATTTTTAAGCACTTATCATGTTCAAAAGCAGATTAAATAAAAATAACTGAAGAGACAAAGCATTGTCTTTACAGAGGAAAATGAACCTGCCCCGCCTTCCAAATCAGAAAAATAAACAGTGTTAGAGACAAAAAGAGGCAGATAAAAACCTAACTTGCATAACTTTAAATGGAAATATATTAAATAATACAGAAAAATAAAAGAGAGTGACAGATTGGATAAGAAAACAAAATGCCACAATCAGCTTCCTACAAGAAACGTACCTCAAAAAGCAAAGACATACATAGAATTAAAATGAGCTGGTATAAAATTTGCTATGCATCAGGCAAATTTTTAAAAAAAGCTGCATTTGCAGTCATCTTAACAGACAAAAGCAAAAACAAAAATTCACAACCTCAAGAGAGATAAACAAGGAAACTACCCTAGGCCAAAAAGAAACTGTAGACAGTGGATCAATATTAACATTAACTTACCTGTGCTCCAGATGTCTTAGCATCTAAATTCATAAAGGAACATTAATTGAATTGCAAAAAGACACAAATGGTAATATAATAATAGTGAGGGATTTTAATGTCCCTGTCTCAGTTTTGGACAGATTTAACAGAAAAATAAAAGGGAAAGTATAAAAATTGAGCAAATTGTTGGAGAAACTAGATTCAAAAGACCTATAGTATGTTCTAAATGGGACTAAAGAATACTAAAGAATATACATATTTATTAGCACCATATGGGCCTTTGGCCATCTGTTGACCAAAATTGACCATAGGGCATAAAGTATTCCTGAAATAGCAAGCATATCCTTTGTACGCCATATTTTGATAAATATAATAATCTTTCAGGGAGCAAAAAGTAAAGACACAGACTCAAATAGAGACAGAAATCCTCAATAATGAGTAGGTCAAGGAATAAATCACAGAAATAATAATTATATGAAAGAATATGATAATGAAGAAATAACATACCAAATTTTCTAGGATACAGCGAAAGTACTCCTCAGGGGAAAATTTATATCCTTAAAAACATGTATTAACAAAGTAAAAAAGAGAGGATTAATGAACTGAATATGAATTTAATAATTAGAAAGTCAACAAATCCAAAATAATCCCAAATGGGGGGATATTAAAACTTAGAGAAGAAATAGATAAACTGGAAACCAGATTTTTAAATGAAAGTGTCCCTATTCTCCAGGTATTTACATTGTATCTGTGGAGACAGTGTGTTCATGTTTAAGTGTATACAGAATAACTATATCCAGAATATTTTTTTTTTTAAAGTAGTCAGGGAGGGCATTTGCCTTTGGGGAAGATCAGAAAGGGCTTTGTGTAGAAGATGAACTGGGTCTTAAAGAAAGAGAGACATTCTATGAGGCAGAAATGATGTTGGATTAAGCAGGGAGGAGCGCCTAGTACAAAGACATAAAGATAGGAAGCCAAGTGTTGTAGTTGAAGAACAGAGAGGAGGGTTTGGCTGGACCATAGAGTGAGCAAAGAGGAGTCATGTATAATGACTTTAGAAATATAGATTGGGTCCAGGATGTGGAGGACTTTAAAAGTCAATCTGGGAAATCTATATTTTATCCAAGAGCAGTAGGGAGCCACTGGAGTTTATTGAGTTGAGGAATGCTACAATCAGGTCAATTAAGGACAATCACCTGTTTTGGAAAAAAGATTGGAAGGAAAGATTTGAAGCAGGGAGACCAATGGTCTAGTTGACAAGTGATGGAAACCCAGACAAAAGTGGTTGTTGCATGACTAGAGACAGTGAGTCAGTTGTGAAAGATGTTATGGAGGTAGAAACAGCAAGATATGGCAACATGCAGGATGAAGGAAAGGAAGGAGTCTATGATAACACTGAGATCATGAATATAGAAGGCTAGATCCAGAAAGATCTCAAAAGATCTTCATTCGACAAACATTTATTAAGCACCTCCCATGTTCTAGATCCTGTCCTAGGCTCTGAGGATACAAAGGCAGAAACAAAACAGTCTCTGCCTTTAATGAACTTACATTCTATTGGCAGAGGAAAAATTTAAAAAAAAATTTTTTTTGACAGGTTTGAGCATTGAATTTGGAGCTAATAAGATGGAATTCAATAGGGATAAATGTAGTCTTAAACTTGTTTTTGTTTTTTTTTTTTTTAAATACAGCTTCACAAGTACAAGGTTAGAGGAAGCATAGTTAGACAGTAGTTTGTCAGAAGAAGACCAGAGGGTCTTAATGGAAAGCAAGCTTGATAGAAGTCAGCAGTGTGATCTGGCAGCCCCAAAATATAATGAAGTCTTGGACTGCATTAAGAGAGGCATAATTCTTAGGAATAAGGAGGTATATCGCCATGCACAAGCAGATTCCCAAAAGAATGCTACTGTGAACAGCTTTTAAGGTTCGGATTACACAGTATAGTGAACACTCCATTTATTCCATTACAAATCAAGGCAAACATTCACAATAAATCATAATATAATATTCACAA
>CM053586.1:245416242-245445756 GCA_028646515.1 Pseudochirops corinnae
CAATATTTAGAACAAGGAACAAAAGAATAATCATCTGGTTTCCCTAAGGGGGAAACCTTCCTCACTTAATCATTCAATTAATTCACAATACAATAATCAGTCTTCCACTCATGGGGCAACCATTAACTTAATCAGTCACTAATCTAGATTAACAATTACTAAATATCATTAATCACTAAGTACAGTCATTAGAAAATTACACAAACCCTCCACCCCTCGGTGTCCAGCAAACCTCAGTTTCATCCAAGGGAAGGCCTTTTTTTCATCTTGACTTGGGGTGGTCTCTCTGATTCCCTGGATCCCCTTCCATGGTCCCAGCTCCTACCTGAATCCACCAAACAGTCACTTGCATTTAGGAGCACACAACTCCCAGGTTCTCATCCAGTCCTCAGAGGTAGACAACTCCCAGGTTATTGTCCAGTCCTCAGGGCAGTTCCTCGCACACACTGAAGTTCATAGGATCTGGCACATCTCAGATCCTTCACCTCTTCTGTTGCTGGGAACTCAAGGATCAGCCAGGCCACGAACAAAGTCTTATCTTGGTCATGCTTCTTCAGTCCTCCAGTAGTTCAGCTGGCCCCAGGACCCAGTAGAAAACTCAGCCTTCCAGGCAGCTGGAGGAGAAACACTCTCTCTCTCTCTCTCTCTCTCTCTCTCTCTCTCTCTCAGCCAGCTTCAGTCTCCACAATTCTTCCTCCAACAGGAGGAACATTCCCAATTCTGTCTTTCTGTCTCTAGAACTCTTCTTATATACACACACTGGCCTCCTGTCTCAACCAATCCCCTTCTGCCACATCAGGAATAGGGGAGTTCACGCCCTCTCAACAGGGGACAGAGCTAACATCTTACACACTTAGCCCTAAGTTACCAAGTGCTAAGTATCTGCTAAATTGATTGCTGTTACAGGAGGGCTGAGTTATACTCCAAGTGAATAAAAGTGCCAGACTCAGAGTTATAAAGAGCTAGGGTCAACTCCTTTTCTGATACAGACTGACTTGGTGACCTTGGACAAGAAATTTTAACCTCTCAGTAACCCAGGCACCCCTTTTAGACTGTAAGTTGCCAAACAATTGCTGATAGGCATTGATAGGAGTTTTCACCTTGGTAATTTCTTACACCAGTGAAATCACAGATCTGGAAAAAAGGGGGTGTTTGCCCTGTTCACAACACATCTGGGCCATTCTGTTCAGTTCTAGACACCACAGTTTAGGAAGGGCATTAATCAATCAGTCAGTGATCATTTATTAGCACTATGCTAAGTGCTGGGGATACAAAGAAAATTTAAAAAAAACTTGCTATTCTCAGGTATCTGACTGTCAAATGGCTACAGCATCTAAAGGCAGCAAGAGTGGTGAAGGGCCTTGACTCCTGGTCTTATGTGATTTGGCTGAAGAAACCTGGGGTGTTTAGCTGGAGAAGACTTAGGGAAAGAGGAGAGAAATGTTCAAATATTTAAAAGACTATCATATAGAAGGATTAGACATTCTGTGGGTGATATGTTAAAGAAAACTTCTTAACAATTGGGGAGGAAGAGAGGGAAAAAAGGAAGGAAAGAAAGAAGGATGGAAGGAATTTTTAAGCACCTACTGTATGCCAGGCACTGCACTAAACACTTCACAATTATTGTCTCATTTGATCCTCACAACAATCCTGGGAGGGAGGTGCTGTTATTATCTGTATTTTACAGTTGAGAAAACTGAGGCAGACCAAGGTTAAGTGACTTGCCCAGGGTCACACAGGGCTGGAAGTAAACTCAGGTCTTCCTGATTCAGGCCCAACACTCTATCCACTGTATCACCTAGCTGCCACTGAGCTGTCCAAAGTGGAATGGATTGCCTGAAGAGGGAATGTTTTTTCTCTCATTGGAGACTGGGTGACAACTTGTTGAGGATGTTGTAATAGGGATTCCTGTTTGGACTAGACGACTGTTGAGGTCTCATCCTACTCTCAAACTCTGATTCTTTATTCTATGATCACATTGGCTACAAAAAACGTCACCCTAATGAATGAATTGTTTAGGAATTCCAGCAAAATATTTTCATATTAAAGACCCTTCACAATCTGGCTACTTGGCCAGCTTTATCCAGTCCTTCAGCCAAACTGTATTATTGCTCATCCTTGGTCTTGTTTTGTTGCCTCTCATCTTGGTTTGCCTATGATATGCTCCCTTAAAGGGGAGGATAGTCTCCCCGCTACCTCCCTCCCTGTTTCGTCTGTATTGATCCTTCCCTTACATCAAGGCCCAACTGAGAGATGACATCTTGGCTATTAAACCTTCCCTAACCTCCTCCCACAATTTCTCATAACACTTTTTTGGACTTCTCCTTTGGGGTTATTTCAGTCTGCCTTCCTTGTGCCATAGTTATCTCGTGTTCTTCTCCCCATCTTTCACCACTAGACTATATACTCCTTAAGAGCACCGTCTTCAGTTCTCAGTACTGAGCGCCTAGTTTAATACTTAGTGTATAACGAATTGAATTCTCGTTTAGAGTCATAGATTTCCAGTACTAGTATACAGATAATTAGGGAAGTAAAGTAATGTAAAGTGACTTTGAGCCAAGTTCTTGAACCTGGATCCTAGTCTAGGGCATTACTAGTGCCCTTTTGGTCACCATGGTACTCCATAAGGTCAGATCATGCCATGAACTCCCCCTGCTCCTGGATCATGGGATCAGAGATCATGTATTTTACACTAGAAAGGAGCTGAGCCTCGTCATTTTACAGATGAGGGAAATGGAACCCAGTAAGACCAGGATCCCATGTTTGGATGGTATTTGAATCCATATCTTCCTAATTCCAATTCATAATTTTATCTTCTCTATTGAATTTTTTCTCACAACCCCAAAATGCATCTACCGCTCCATTAATGTAATAATAATAATATAATTAGCAATAATAATACTAACATTTACATAGCACTTTGAAGTTTGCCGAGTGTGTTATATGTATTAACTTGTTTGATCCTGACAGCAACCCTTAGAGTTGGGTACTATTGTAACCTCATTGTACGGATCAGGAAACTGGATTGAGAGGAGGTGAAGTGACTTGCCAAGGGTTTCAGTGCTAGTAAGTATCTGAGGCAGGATTCAAACTCAGTTCTTCCTGATTCCACATGCAGGGCTTTATCCACAATTAAACAATGCATTTAATGATGGCCCAGGCCCTTACTTTCTGGTTCTCTTGCCCCAGATGGGAACCTGTGGAGAATAAGATCGTTGGCCATCTTTTTTTTTTTTTAAGTTTTTATTGATGTCTTTTGTTTTTTACACCATCATAGTTTTTCCCAGTATCCTTCCCCCTCCCAGAGGGCCATCCTGTATGACAAATAATATTTTTTAATCCAAAAAAAAGAGAGAAAAAAATCAGCACAACTGATCAATTCATTGAAAAAGTCAGAAAACATCTATAATGTGCAACACCTGTGGACCTCCCACCTCCCCGAAGGGTTTAGTAGGGGATGTCTGTGCATAACTCTTCTTTTGAATCACACTTGATCTTTATAATTTTGCCACATTCACTTCTGATTTGTCAATTTCCATTGACATTGCTGTAATTGTTGGGTGTATTGGTTTCTTGGCTCCATTTACTTTATTCCACATCAGTTCAAATATATCTTTTTATGCTTCTCTACATTTGTCACATTCATTGTTTCTTGCAAGCACAGTAATATTCCATTAAATTCATGTACTACAATATATTTAGCCATTCTTCATTAGATAGGTATCTTCTTTACTTCCATCTATCACAAAAAGTACTACTATAAATATTTTGGTGTACATGGGGATTTTCTTCTTATCAGTAGCTCCAGACTAAAGAGTACCAACACTTTGCCTTAGTAGGTACAGGCTCTCTGAATTCCCCATTCAGATCCAAACCGTGTCAGTAGAGACCAGGAAACAGCTGTCCTCCCTTTGTTGACTATTGCGAAATTGCTTCACTGTGAAATGGCCTCTGTTTACAATGTCAGTCACATGTTTCTATAACAAAGCTTATCAGTATAATTGCAATTTGGTATCCTTTGATAAGTAGCTAGAGATGGAATTTGCAGGGGCTCCTTTCCTAGAGGGGATGGCTTCATGGAGATCAGAGTTACAGTGCCTGAAGACCAGGGGCTCTGCTCATAATCTGTCCTGATCTGAATTCAGGTTATCTCCTGGCTGGCAGCTTAGGGCTTGGGTAGAACCAGGACTGTTGCTGCCATTTGGGTGTAAGTGGTGAGGGTGAGTTTCCCGATGACTGTTAAGGAACTGATTTTTGATAGTTTCCTTCCCTGGAAATATAATACCTTGGGATCTCCAGTATCAGGGGCTATACCTACTCTGCCAAGGCTGTAGCCTTCCATTTCTACAAAGCACCAATTCAGATGGGATTCATCCACTACCTTTCCACTGGACTCTCCATTTGGAGTGTGGGCTTCCTGGGCTTACAAGATATTTTGAATTTCTTGGTCTGGACTGCCTGCCCTGGTTGGAGGCTATACCTATTCTAGTTAGTGTCAGTATAGCAGCCCTCCATTTACCACTAGGTACCCAGGTAGGTGAGGACCTTTCCTTAACACTAAGGCTCATGTTCCACCATCTACATTATTGATTCTGGAAGATATGGGCTCATCAGTCAATCAGTTAATCAATTATAAGCATTTATACCATGGGGCAGACACTCTGCTAGGCACTAGGGCTACAAAGACAAAAGTGAAGCATGGTTTGCTTTTAAGGACCTTACAATCTTGGTAAGCATGTATGTGGAACCTAAGAAGTATGACACAGACCCTTACACTAATTTTTTGGCTTGGCTCACTGGCCTAACCTGTACTCGCACTGCCAGGTCTGGGGTTCCTAGAAGAGGTTTCACCGTACTACTACTCGACTTTTTTGTCAGGATCCTAGGAGTAACCCTGGTATGTGTGCAGATGAAGAATACTTTCTACCTACTTACTAGTTTATCTCCTGAGCCCCTACTGGTGTGCTTCACATTTACACAAAATCAATTAATGACTCAAAACATAAAATATGTATATAATTCACTAAATGGCAAGGCACAGGCAATAATAACCATAACATTTACTCAGTAGAAAGCAAAATCCGGAATAATCAAAACATCACAGACTACCCATAAACCTGAGTTATCCTCTCCCTTCAATGCATGAAATGTCCTGGCAAAGCAGGTCTTTCCTCTGTCTGTCCTCTCAGTCTTTAAATGGCTTCCTGTTACCTCTAATTGCTAATGCCCTCCCCACTTATCTTGTATATATGTATTTAAGAATATGTTGTCACCTTCCATTGAATGTAAGCTCCTTGGTCCTTCATTTTTGTCTTTATATCCTCAGGTCTTAACATAGTACCTAGTACGTAATAAGTGCTTAGTAAATACCTATTGATTGATTGGTTGGCTGCTTGCCATCAGAGGATAAAACTAGGAGTAATTAGGTAGAATTATTAAAGAGTATGATTTAGGTAGGATGTAAGAAAAAACTTCTCAACAGTCAGAGCCATCCAGAAGTAGAATGGGCCACCTGGGAGTGTAATGGGTTCCTCCTCATTGGAGATTTTCAGTTAGAGGTTGAACATATTGGGAATATTGTAGATGGGATTATAGTTCATGTACACTTTAACTTCTGACATCCATGATAACCCCTGAGATTCCACAATAACATTTGTCGTCTTGTTATTTACATCTGACATCTTTTGTCCAATTAAATGCCACCCAAAGTAACTAGTTATCAATAACTTTTGCTTCTTCTAGTCTGAAAATCTTGACTATAAATTTGGTTTCTTACTTTCTTATGTACATTTTTTTCAAAGTATTTATTAGCTCATCTTTCATTTTAAAAAAATCAGTCTTCTTGGCTTGGTTCAGTCTCTTCTCGTTTCTGTTATCTCCCAAGATCAATGTCTCAGGATGGAAAATAAAACTATGACTTTTCCATTGAGAAAGATAATTATATTCTTCCAGTGGCTCTTTTTCCCCTCCCTGCACCTCAGCTTTAAACCTGACCAATGAGATTAATGGAGCAGGAAGGAATGTGGCCCAGATAAATCTGATAGAAAAGCAAAGGCTGGAGGAGAGTTTAAAAGGTCAGTAATATCTCCTTGACAGCATTTACAACTTATTTTGTTTAGTAACAGTATTTGTTGGGTGGCTGTTTTTGACTGGTAAATCATTTCCTCAATTTAGATATTTTCTTTTTTGTCTTTATGAAATCTTTGATACTATTAACCATTAATGTGAAAGGCAACCATATCCCAAAGATTTATCCTCTTAACTTTTTGTTGTGTCACTGTAAGTAATATTGCCTAGTGGAAAGAGATGGTGGAGTACATGGTGAGTGAGTGCAGGATGGGAAAGAAGTTATTAAAACATACTTAATATAAAAAGTTTTGGATCATTTATGAATTATCCATCTCCTTTTTTTAAAAAAAAAATGTCCTTTCAATTTGACCCCCAGCTTCTACATTACCTAAGCAATTCATCTCTCAAAATAGCATTAGTCTTGGGCTCTTACAAAGCAGCTTAAAAAGGGAAAGGGGAAATATTTAATGGGATTTAAATCTAAAGTGTGAATTATCTTTTTTTTTAATAACTGAAGTTGAGGTTGGACTTTTTTTTTTCCTTTTTTCTTCTCTCTCCTTTCCCCCTACTAAAACAAAGAGCAAGTTGCTTGTGTATTTATCCAGCATTGCTGCATAGACTGGGAGAAATTTTCCCTTGACCTTTCTTCTTTGAAGAGATTAAATTGGGTTTGGCATTGCGAGTTTTAAAAGGCTGATTATAGAAACAGGAGAGGATGGAGTACCTTTAAAACTCTGCTGTTCCTTCTCAAATTACTTTTTTACAGTGAAGGGAACAGCATTCATCTTCCTTGACTTTGAGACTAAAGCAGTTTGGGAAGTCTAGTAAAATGTATCTGGGGAATGATAATAATAACAAGAATAAGACACCTAGTAAAGTGTATTATAATAATAACAATTAATAATAGTAATAATACACCTAACAAGGTATGTCTAGGGCATTTATAAAGGGCTTGAGGGACAGAGCATGTTGGTACTGTGACCTTTTGGCATTTGATGATGATAATGATGATTATTTATCGTCATTACTTAATTTCTCTAGACCATTGGTTCTCAACCTTCCTAATGCCACCACCCTTTAATATTCGTATGTGGGCGTATCGAAACAAATAGAGGACTGGTGTCTTGGTTCCTAAGACCATTAGAAATAATGTGTTTTCCAATGGTCTTAGGCGACCCCTGTGACCCCTGTGAAAGGGTCATTTGACCCCCAACGGGGTCATGACCCACAGGTTGAGAACCACTGCTCTAGACTTTGAGGGTGACAGAACACCTTCAGACCAGTGAAGTATGTGGTAGATAGAACCCCATGTAGCATAAAGTATCAACCAGGCATTCCCTGCCAAGTTTTGGTAGACCTTATGTATTGATTAAAACTTTAAAGTACTCACTGGGGCCATGGAATCTTTTTAACTGCCCTCTGATGGCATCTTGGTGGGTTTAGTCTAAATCAGATGTTATTGGGATTGTAAAGACTGAATTAAAGCAGATTCATGTAGCCCCTAGGGCAGGAGTTCCTAACCTTGGGTCCATGAAAGATTTCAAGGGTTCTTTGAGCTTGGATGTGGGAAAAAGAATTATATCTTTATTTTCACTAACTTGTAACTGAAATTTAGCATTTACTTCAGTTCTGAATCTAGGCAACAAAACATTATTCTGGGATGACTCAGCTGCGTAAGCTTTACCACCAGTCAAAGCTATAGGCTTACTGTTAAAGTATTCCTCATAGCATGCCAGGCAGTTTAGTATTGTCCTCCCACAGGGAAGAAAACTAAAGTGAAAAGGACCCTTTGGCTTTAGTTGACTGTTAACTCAACATTACCCAGAAGCACAGCTTGATCACATGACCTACAAGGAGGCAGAATAGAGGCTTTCTGTAAATCTCTACTACAAAGTTGAAAAGAAAGGAATTATGCCTTTTCCTCTCCTTATCCTGCTCTGGTGATTGTAGGCTACATTAATAAGAGTATAGTGTCCTAGTCAAGGAAGATGATAATCTCATGGTGATCTCTGCTGATTATTTCACATTTTGGAGTACTGTGTTCAGTTCCATTTCTTCTCTTTCTCTCTCTGTCTCTCATTCACACACACACACACACACACACACACACACACACACAGAAAAGGAAGTGGGTCCATTCTATAATAAGAATGAGAGACAATACATGGACAGCCCAAGTGCTTCCTTGGATACCCCAAGACATCCAGCAGAGAGCCTCTAGTATTCTGGGTGGATTCTGTTGTTCCACAAGCAACCACTATGGTCAAGGTGCTGTACCAATGAAAATGGTTTCAGTAAAGAGAAAAGATATCAATAAAACATATTGCTAAGAAAAAGAAAGAAATTAAATAAATCCCTGCCCCAGTAGCTCACAGTCAGGGCCTCCTTGAAGAATTTATGCAGCAATGTGGGCAACAGTCACACAGGATGGGGAACTGTGGGAGGAGCATCACACCAATGAATTTATAGATCCACCCAAAATAAACTCTGAGGACAAACTTTCAAGCTGTCCAATAATGAAGCAAGCTTCCTTGTGAGGTACCCAACTTCACAAATGCAAAACGGGGAGAGTAGACAACATTTTGTTCAAAAAATGATACGGACATTTTAGTGAATTGCAAACTCAATATGAGTCAGCATTGTGATGTGTCATTGAGGAAAGCTTGTTTGAGCTGAGGCTGCACCAGGACAGGTACAGTGTCAGGAAGCAGGGAGAGGATAAATCCCATTTTATTTTGTCCTGGTCAGTCCATGAGTAGAATACTGTGTTCGGTTCCAAGTACCACATTTTTAAAAGGACATCAATAAGCTTAAGAGCATTCAGAAGAGGGCAACCAGAATAATGAAGGGACTTGAGGTGGTTCCATAAAAGTCTTGGTTGTAGGAATTAGGGATAGTTAGCATGGAGAAGAGAAGACTTGGGGCAGGATTGGAGGAAGGATTGGATAACCATTTTCAAGTATTTGGAGGGCTGTCCAGGGGTGGAACTAGAAACACTGGATAGATGTTACAAAGTGGTAAATTTCGGATTAATGTTAGGAAATACTTCCTGACAGAGCCATTCAAAAATATAATAGACTCTATTAAGAGGAAAGCACTTCACCATTGCTGAGACAAGCCATAGGGTTGAATTACCACTACCACCTGTCAAACATGTATTAAAGGGAATTGATATTCAACTATAGGTTGGACTAGAATTCAGAGGTCGGGAACCTGCAGCCTTGAGACCACATGTGACCCTGTAGGTCAGTGGTTCTCAACCTTCCTAATGCTGCGACCCTTTAATACAGTTCCTTATGTTGTAGTGACCCCCAACCATAAAATTACTTTTGTTGCTACTCCATAACTATAATTTTGCTACTGTTATGAATCATAATGTAAATATCTGATATGCAGGATGTATTTAAATTGAACATAACCCACAGGTTGAGAACCGCTGCTCTAGGTCCTTGCGTGCGGCTCTTTGACTGAATCCAAGTTTCACAGAATAAATCCCCTTAATAAAAGGATTTGTTCCATAAAACTTGGACTCAGTCAAAATGCCATACCCAAGGACCTACAGGGCCACATGTGGCTTCAAGGCCACAGGTTCCCCACTCCTGGATGGTCTTGAGAGGTGCCTTTCAAATGTGAGACTCTCTAGTTCAGTGATTCTCTAATAAGCACCCCATTCCTAAAAGGGTTCAAGGTTAGATTAAGTGACCACATAGTTCTGCATGGACTCAGAGCTTGGACTAGATAATTCCTAACATCTTTCTCAGCTATAAGAAGTATAACTGAATGATATTAGAATTCTAACAAAAATCATTTTGCCAGAGTAATGAAAACTTAATGAAACCGATTGCCTTGGGCAGAAAAGTTTGTGAATTTGTGTTGTTTTAAGAATATTTGCATTTAAGAAATATTGGAGCATTTGGGAATGCTTTTTGTTTGATCAGGGTAAAAATAAGGTTAGGGACAGGACTGGAACTGAACCTGTGTTTTCACTGGCATAGGACATTTTTTCAACCAGTACTGGTCAGCACCTTCTGTCCAACTTAGGATCTTCGAGAGTTGCCTAGAGCATGCACTGAGAGTTCAAGTGATTTATCCAGGTCACACAGCCCATATTTATCAGAGGTGTAGGACCTGATGTATTATTTAGGTTTTTAAAATTTCATCTGAATTTTAGTATTTTTTTTGGAGGGGGGTGGATTTGTGATTTGCTTCTGTTGGGAGTTCTATGCAGATCAGCAATTTGTAACTTTTAAAGAGTTCCCGTGATCATGAGAGGTTGCACAAATTGACCGCAGTCACACAGTCAGAATATGTTAGAGGTAATACTTGGACCCAGGTCTTTCTGCCTCCAATGCCAGTTCTCTAGCCATTAAATCATAGTTTCTTTCCCCTCCTCCCCCATCTTTTTCTTTCCCCAGAATGATTTTGTGCAATTTTTGAGTAGTGTGTTTGGGAAGCTGGATTTCTGAACCTTTTTAACAGAGTTTCTGGAGGACAGTGTTTGATGTGAAGGGAATGTACATGAAATATTTAGAAAAGAACCAAAAGATGGACAGCCAGGAGCGAAGGGCCTTGAGTGCAGGACACACAAGGATTAGCTGAGGGGGCTAGCATCTTTAGTCTTGAGATGCGGAGATCCAGGGAAGCCATGATAGCCTTCCTCCATGTGGAGGATGGATGAGATTTGTTTTGTTTGGTCCAAAGGATGAAAGTTTCAAAGAGACTAATTTAGGCCTTGTGTTAAGAGAATCTTCTTAACAATTAGAATTATCAGGGCAGCTAGGTAGCGCAGTGAATAGAGCATCAGCCCTGGAATCAGGAGGACCTGAGTTTAAATTTGGCGTCAGACACTTGACACACTTACTAGCTGTGTGACCTTGGGCAAGTCACTTAACCCCAATTGACTTGCCTTCCCCACTTCCAAAAAAAAAAAAACCTAACAGAACTCAAAACAAAAACAAGCTAAAAACAATTAGAACTATCCTGAAGTAGAAAGGGCTGGGCTGCCCTACAGTTAAGGACTTCAGGCACAGAATAACAACCACTTGAGTATGTTATAGTAAGGATTCCTTTTTGTGCATAAGTTAGAATAAATGACTGCTAAGGTCTCTTCCAACTTGTTTATTCTGCCATATTGTGATTTTTTTATTTAAAATTTTAACAAATTGAGAAAAAAGAAAATCACAGATTGTTGTCAGAACAAGTACAAACTCCGTAAATGTAAATGAGTTTGTAATAAAGACATTTTATAGTTTGCAGAGCTTTGCTAGGTCTTCATTCACTTTTAAAAATGAATTGACTCATAGGAATGAAAAATTTAAAATAAAAAAATAAGAAGTAGTGAAAAAATAGAATGAATTGAGAAGTTCTTAAGAGATAGTTAAGAGAGAATTAGAGCTTCTGGTAGCAGAAGGCCCAGACGAACCCATTATGGTTTACCCAGTATGACCTACTATGCCACATACCCAGAAACAGTGATATTTATTTTAAATTCCTGTGTTGTTTATGTGTCTTGGAAATTGAGATCTCTGTGCGTTAAAACTTTCTCATTTGTGTATTTTAACAACATGTGATCTTTCATATGAAGGAACTTAGTTCTTTTTTTTTCTTTTAAACCATAAAAATCCAATCAAGTTGAGACCAACAGAAAAGTTAAGGTATTTACGAACCTTTTGTTTTGATTTAAAATATATTCTATGTCCCTTCCTTGGCTGCTTTCCCAGAGCAGGTTACTCTCTTTTACACGAGGGTAACTTCACATTTGTTTAAGCCATCCTTCCCTGAGAGGATTTAAATGAGAAATTGCAAGACGGCCGTTGCTTTTGATGTAGATTCTAGCAGTCTCCTGCTGCCCCTCTTCCATCAAGGTTCCTGATTCACTGGCCTAACGTAACCTAGCCCCAAAGGAAGACACTTACGTTTCCTTTTTACATTTAAAAGTGATAGATTGATGCAATTTATCCTCGAGAGCATATGTCAACGGTGTCCTGATCTGATGTATGATCAGTAGCAGCAGAGAGTTATCTAATTAAAGGGCCACCTTGACATTTTTATGGTAAGCATTCTTTAGCAGTTCACTTTAATATAGATGGTACCATCTTCTCTCTCTCTCTTTTTAATGTGTGTTCGCTGGAGGTTGTTTTATATTTTTTAAAGGAGATAGAGTACTTGAGACACTTATTTTAAATTCATATATATGTGTATGCATACACACACACATATATGCTTCCAAATATACACATTTGGAAACTTTGCATATGACTTCTTTTAGATTTGAGATGTGTTTTAATTGGTAGAGATAGTATATAGTCCTAATACATAGCTTGGTTCTGTTTATGGAGCCTCATATGGCCTTGGGCCCTTCATTAGTAACTGCCCTGCTTGAGATTCTTCATTTTCCCTATGACCAAGATAATTTGAATTTAATGTTAGCCTTGATTTAGGAGATGAAACTGAGATGGCATACTAATTAAGAGTGTGGGTAGTTGGAGGGTAGAATTGGGGAAATGATTAGAGACAATCAGGTTTTTAAGTACCAAGTGCAGAGCATTATAGTTTGAAGGGAGAAACAGCCTACATAAGTCTAAATTCAGTAGTTGGAATTATTAGAGGCAGCCTGGCCTAATGGAAAAAATATTGGAGTTACATTCAAGTCCTGATTCTTCCATTTGCTATTTCTGTAATCATAGGCAAATCACTTAACCTCTAGGCCTCAGTTTCTTAAATTGTCAAATGAAAGTGATGTGCCAGGATGATTTCCAAAGCCCCTTCTAGCTAGCTCTAATAGTGTGTTAAAACATGACAGGAAAATATTTTAGAAGCATAATGAACCATAATATGTACAAGTTGTATGATCTTGGGCAAGTTATGACCTCCTCGAGCCTCATTTCCTCGTGTATAAAATGAGAGAAATGGGCTGGACGACTTATCAGGTCTCTTCCACTGTTAAATCTAAGACCAAGAGTAAGCCATGTAAGGACAGTTTTTAAAGAGTTGGTACTTTATATTCTTGGTACTTGACCCATAATTGGTGTTTAATAAATGTTTGTTGAATCAACTTAGTAAATGTCTAAGTGGCGAATATGTATTAAGCACAGTGCTAGGTACTAGAAAAGAGACAAAGGTAAAATAAGGCATTTTTGTGTTATGGGAGTATTGTTATTTTAAAGGAGAAGAGAAGGCAGTATGCAGCCTCCCTAGGAAAGATGTCACCACTGTGACATGTATCATTACTATTCCAGAGCCTTATAGATTGTATTCCAACAGAAGTTGTGTTGAAAGCAATTAATTGTCCCTTGGTTAGGGGTGCTGGCTTTTTGACATTGTTAAATATTTTCCTTGAAGGATTTGGGTTTTTATAATGATGCCCATTGTGGGGCATCACGACCTCTGACATGTGAGTCAGTACTCCCCTGAATCAACACTCCTCCCCCAAATATATAATGAGCTCATGTGTTGTGCCACCATGGTGCTAAACACTGAGGTGCAAAGAGGTATTGGAGTATCTTGCCTTCAAGCACCTTATAATCTCATTGGAGAGATGGAAGACCCATAAGGCAACATTACAGGAGGCTCACAGGGCAACGGATCACAAGTGCCGGCTGGGCTTATGCAGTGCTATGAGATTTCAGAACCACAAGGAGAGATCTCTGTCCCAGGAGGGATTTCCACATCCAGTGTAATGGACAACTTGCAGTCTGAGGGAACAGTTACTTTAATAAAAACTTATTCAGGGCTCTCAGATAAAAGCATCCAACACCAAGGTTCCATGGAAATCTCAGAAGTTCCCCATTCAAGGCATAGAATGGTCCTTATATACTCTTGCCCAAAGGCCCCGTAGTCAGGTTTTCAGGTCAGTCTGCTTGGGGGGCAAAGTTGGAACAGACTTCCCAAGTCTTTTCCGCAGCGTCCTGACTCAACATCTCCTTGGCCGGTGATATGTATGTGTGGTTGGAAGTGGGGAAAAAAGAAGACAGTGATTAGTGACAGATGCCATAGAGTTGGAAGAGAATGTGAAGGAATTTAGCCTAAACCATCCATTTTACAGATGAGGAAATGGAGGCCACAAGACTTCAATTGCCACGCCCAAAGTTGCACTCTAGCAGTGCTACGATTTGAATGTCAATCCTCTGACTCCAATTAAAGTGTTCCTTCCAATGAAGCATTATTAAGTAAATCTTTGTAGATTTGGTGTAGAGGCTGTCAGCATGGGCAGGAATTGGAGAGGTGTAGAAGAAGGTAAAATAGTGAAAGGTTGTTTAACTTGGAGCCACTGGTATCGTTTGCTTTTGTATTTAGACCCGTGGTATGTGGTCTGGCTTGTTTTATCCATCCTAGTTCCTAGAACTTTCCCCCATTCCCTGGCTATGGGCTTTAATCCCAATGGTGAGTGACTGTTTAAATAGAGTATAGAACTTTAACTTCTAAGACTTTCATTTTCAAAGAATATCATGGAAGGTACATAACCTCTAGAGGTCAATGTAAACAATCACTGGCCTCGGGGAAAGGTGATACCTTAGGCACTGAGAAGCTATCTCATTTTTACCAACGTCTTGAGGAAGGTAATCATATATTAACCAGAACAATATTTTCTCCTTCATTTATCTGTCTATCTCTCTGTTTATTTATTTCAAACCAGATGTGCCTTCTTATTCATTTTTAGCCCATTTCCCGTTGTTCTACCTTCAGTGGAAATGGAGCTTATTTCTGCCCTCTGAATTGTTTCGTGTTTTTGAAATATTAAGTCACCCATCATCCTTTTCTAAACTAAGCAGTCCCAATTTCCCTATTTTTCCTCATATATTTTATTTCCTAAAATACCCAATTCCCTGTGTTCTCTTCAAAGAGTTGTAAGATTTTGAAAGATGACAGAAGTGCAAATTGATTTATGAACATCATTTGAAAAAATGTCAATAAATTCAGCTGTTCTGTCTATTGTTTTAACTTTCCCTCCCCTCTCTCCACATTATTCCTGTCAGATTGTGAATTACCTATAAATCCTCCTGCCAAGTCTTCCACTCAGGACCTCGACTGGGTCCCTCTAAGCATTTGTGGGGGTGGGACTCCACTGTAATAAACATTTTATTGCGTATTCACTCCACCTCCTCCTCCATGATTTTTGGGGTGACTCTGGAGTCCTTGTGTTTTCAAAATTTAATATAATAGCTTTGGAATCTAGATAAATTATTATTTCAGAAGAAGAAACGTCACGATAGCCTTTGGAGACTGGAGTACTTTTGACTTTAGGGAAGCAAATGGGGGAAAGTCATGGAGTTAGAGGTGATATTTAGGATGTTTATGTGACAAAGGGGCAGCAGAGTAGTATGGCATATTCGTGTTTCAAAAAAGCTTCAGATGTCACAGGACACCTATAAAGTCAAGCATTTATTAAGCACCTACTAAAGAAGGAATCTTACTTTTAAAGGCAGTTGTTCAGTAAAAATCCCAAAGGATGTGGGCTGTGGACAAAATCCTTGTATCAGAGAAGAGCTGATGACTCTTTTGCCCTTCAGATAATGAATGTCTGGGACCCTGTCTGATGGAGTTATCTCATGGTGCCTATCCTCACATGGCTTGATGGTAGAGAGGCTCAGTTCATAGGGTTAGGATTAAGAAAGGTATTCTGAGAGGTTGCCACCATGTTACTGGCAACACAAGGGACTTAAGCACCCTACACTTTAGTTGAATCACTCATCCCTTCTAATACCATTCCCCATCCCCTATTATGTTTCCCTTTTCCTCTCTCCAGTCCCATATACATACACATAAAATTACATAGTGCCCTCCTTTCCTTGCCTCTCTATACTCAGAGGAAAAACCAGGACAGTGATATATGAGGCAGAGAGTTATAAAACCTGACGAGTGTTCTATACTTTGGGTGAAATATTTAAAGGCTCTACCAGTAGAAATCATTATGAGGTAGAGAAAGGAATACTGGGAGTCAGAAGGTCCAGGTTCAAGTTGCAGCTCTACCATTTATGAACCAGGTAACCTTTGGGCAAATCACTTTCCCTACCTGGGCCTCAGTTTCCCTGTCAGTAAAATGACTAGGAGACCTCTAAGATTTTTTTCTAAATCTAAGCTCCTATGATCTTTTGAGCCCCATCTTTACTATTCCTGTACCTGTCATATAAGGTAAATTGTAATGTTAACACAGTGGTAATCAGCTAATGTTCAGGCCAAGTCCCTAAAATTAATTTTAAGCAGAAAGACAAGTCAGCCATAGCTGTAGTCCAGATTTACTGAAATCTACTCATTTGAACTCTATAGTAAGAGCTTATCTGTATAGATTTTTTGACTGAAGCACTAGGTAAATGCCCCATTTTATATTATACTGTGGCAAGATAATGTGAGTACAATGAAGAGTTGAAGGTTGTGCATTGTCTGGTACAGATGTGTGGGTTTTCTAAACGTCCTTTTCCTGTGGTAGTTAGATGGAAGGGATGGGATTTTAAATGGGTAATTTGCATCCGACAACCTACTGATGCTCCTCTAATGTGAATTACTCTGAGAGAAAAAATGTCAACACCTCTGTTGCTAAACCAACTAGATATTTGTTTGAAAAATGAAGTCTTTCTGCATCCAGAGAATTCGTTGGTTTTTAGAGCCTGTTTCCCATCTGAGAGGAGAGCCCTGTATGACCCCAGTTTCATTTCCACAGCAACCAATTGTAACATGACAGGGGTCACAGCCTCGGAAAGCAATAGTAGCAGAAGTGGATGAGCTTTAAATAAAAATAATATATTATTTACTCTATGGTCTTAAGTCTTTTTTTGCGGTACACTATATCGTTTTCCTTCTGTCTGAATTGTGGGAAAATACCTGGAAATTTGAGAAATCAGCATTGTCTCTGTGAGTGTCTCTGTGTGTGTGTGTGTGTGTGTGTGTGTGTGTGTGTGTGTGTGTGTGCCTGCGTGCTAACATTTGTGTGTAACCATGAACAAGTTACTTTTCTGAACCTTCATTTATTTATCTATTAAATAAAGGTATTAGGTTAGATTAGTGGTTCACAAACTTTTTGGTGTCTTGATTCCTTTGCACTCTTAAATTATGGAGAACTGCAAAGAGCTTTTTTAAAATGTAGATTCTATTGATATATACTGTATTAGAAATTAAAATGATGAAATTTAAAATATTTGTTGATTAATTTTTTAAAATCCATCACATATTAAAAAATAAAGAACACGTTTAAAGTGAAAAATAACTACATTTTCCAGACCAAAAAATTGGTGAGAAGAATGGCACTATTTTGCTTATTTTTGCAAATCTCTAGTGTCTGGCTTAATGGAAGACAGCTGGAATCTCCTATTTGCTTCCATATGCAGTCTGTTACAACATGTTGCTTTGGTTGGAATATGTGAAAAATATATGAAGAAGTACATGGCTTCACACAGATATGTTGTGGGAAAAGGAAAGAATATTTTAATAGGCAAATAAAATCTTAATATTATGTAAAAATAGTTTAGACCTCACCTTCTCCTTGAAAAGGCCTTTCAGATGTTCACAGATTGCATTTTGAGAAACGCTGTATTAGATGGTCTGAAGCTCTGATCTTCTGGCTCTGAAATACTGATACTGTGTGTGTGGTTCTGTGTGTCTGCATGTGTCTGTGTGAAGGTATCACAAACACCTTTTTCATCATTGTTGTTGAGACTTTTCAGTCATGTCTAGCTCTCTGTGACCCCCATTTGGGGTTTTCCTGGCAAAAATACTGGAACACAGCTCATTCGACAGATGAGGAAACTGAGGCAAACAGTGTTAAGTGACTTGACAAAGCTACCAAGTGTCTGAGGCTGGATTTGAACTCAGGTCCTTCTGACTCCAGGCCCAGAGCTCTATCCACTGTGCCACCTAGCTGTCCACCTTTTTTCATGAGTGATCTTTATCTGGAGTGTTTCAAAAGAAAGGAAGCAACAAGGAAGATTTGTTTTCATAATTATATTTGCCCAGAGCAGCTTTCATTAGCACCTTTTTAATGTTGAACCAAGACCTTTTTTTTCTTTTTAAAGTTACTAACAAATTATAAAGACTAAAATACTTTAAAGGGCACATTTCCAGCATGACCAACCACCAGTATTTATTAAGTATTTAGTATATGGGAGCTTATGATGTGTTATTGGGCTGTCATAACTAGGAAAAAATATAGTATTTAATGTAAACATATGCATAACACAATTTCCCTTAAAATAGAAATTCTGGCTAATATCAACAGTAGCCAACTGTTATTGCAATTTAGCTCTAGAGAGATGACCTTAGAACAATCCAAATTTATAGCATCATTCTCAATAAATTGGCATTATTAAATAGAAGTAATTGGTATTTAATTGTATGTTGTTTGTGAGGCTTAAAACTCTTTGTTCTTTGAAAGTGTCCACATAAGACAGATAATGTTAAATTTAATTAGCTAGTGCTGATATTAGCCAGAATATTGACTTTAATGCTCCATAAATGCATTATATAAATACAGCATAGAGCCTAGAACATTGGGCATATGGTAGTAACTACAGTTATGCTTTGGCAACAGTGGAATAGATAGGATGATAAATTGGAGGAATAGTACCACAAGTAATGTATTTAAGGTCCACCCCTACCAAACTGGGAAAAGCTTAGTGGAAGAGGGTTTAGTTTTGTTTTATTTTTAAGATTTAAGGCAATAAGAGAAGGGACATACCCTAGAAATGTGGGATAGCTTATAACAAGTCCATGAGAAGAGAGGCCATGCTTTGGACATAAAAGAACTTTTCCCAGCTGAAACAGAGATATAGCGTGGGCCTGCCCTAAGTTAAACTGCTATTTTTTCTTCAGCAAACATTTATTTAGTTCTTAGTATGAGTA
Source organism: Pseudochirops corinnae (assembly GCA_028646515.1). Classification (NCBI taxonomy): domain Eukaryota; kingdom Metazoa; phylum Chordata; class Mammalia; order Diprotodontia; family Pseudocheiridae; genus Pseudochirops; species Pseudochirops corinnae. The sequence continues at coordinate 245,435,143 of CM053586.1, forward strand.
TTCTTTTATGCTAGATGCTATGGGTGATATAAAGATAAATGAGATATATAGGCCCTGTGCTAAGGAGTTCACAGTCCAGTCTTCAGTACTTACATATCTCTTCTTCCCATCCAACTTTCCTTCCCCCCTCCCCATTCTCTTCCTACTTCATTCTCCTCTTTCTTAATCACAGTATCTCCTGGCTTTATGGCTTCCTCAGTATCCCTCTCAATCCTGTCTTCTGGACATCCTTCTGCGCACATCCCCTTCCCTTTGCTGCTTCTCTTTTCCTTACATGTGTGTGTGTGTGTGTGTGTATTATATACTATTTTTACATTATTTATTTTTTAATATGTATTTTTAATTTATTTATTGCTCCTTACTCCTACCACTTCTATGCCCCTTTTTGCTCAGGCTCTGGATATGTGGCAGGTAACTAATTATATTAAGACTAGAGTATTAGGATGAGAGGGCCACATCTGCCCCAGGCTCTCTCCCAAAGTAACATTTTTAACCCATGACCAGCATGCTGTGGGCTTCTATACCTTTTTTTTTTTTTTTGGAGGGGAGCAGGCAAGGCAGTTGGGATTAAGTGACTTGCCCAAGTGTCACGTGTCAGGCCACATTTGAACTCAGGTCCTCCAGACTCCAAGGCTGGCACTCTATCCACCATGCCACCTAGCTGCCACCAGTAATTTCTTTATACAATCAATGTCATTCAGTTTTTCAAGTCCAAGTTTTGTAAAAATGAAAAGTGAGACAGAGGAAATGAACATTTTGTTAACGCTTTACTACAACACTAGGGCAGTGCTTATAAACTGATGGTAGAAATTTCTGTAATGGAGTGGGGAAAGAGAGTTTAGAGTAGATAGATTTTTATGTTTCTCAAATTAGGGAGGTAGGTTACCTCCCACTCTGGATTGATATGAATGACCTCATGATATAACAAGGAGGTGAAAACCCTGAGTACATCTGGTCAGTCTCTTTAGTTCCATGTCTTATGCAGTTAACAGCAGTGGGATTCATTGAGACTCCTCATTGTGTAGCTAGGTTGCAGAGTGGATGGAAAGCTTCCTGGAGTCAGGAAGATGTGAGTTCAAATGCTACACCAGGAACTTACTAGCCATGTGATCCTGGACAACTCGCTTCTCTGTATTCATCACATTCATCATTTCTTATAGCATAGTAATATCCCATTGCATTCATAGACCACAATTTGTTTAGCCATTCCCCTGTTGATAGGCATCTACTTTGTTTCCAATTCTTTGTATGTTATAAAAAATGCTGCTACAAATATTTTGGTATATGTGGAAACTTTCTTATCAATGACTTCCTTTTAAAAATATTTATTTCATTAAATATTTTTTTAATTTAATATTCACTCTTTAAATTTCCACCAATAAATTTTTCTTCTCCCTCTATCCTACCCTTCCCCTAACTCTTGAGAAGACAAACAATATATCAATTACATACATGAAGTCATGCAAAAATTTCTGTATTAGCCATGTTGCAAAAACAAAAACACACACATACACAAAATGAGAAAAATAGGGGCAGCTAGGTGGCACAGTGAATAGAGCACTGGCCCTGGAGTCAGGAGTTCAAATGTGACTTCAGACACTTGACACAAAAACTAGCCGTGTGACTTTGGGCAAGTTACTTAACTCCAGTTGTCCTCCCAAAAAAAGAGGAAAAAAAAAAAAAGGAAAACAAAATAAAACGAGAAAAATGAAGAAAGCAGAAAAAGTATGTTTCAGTCTGAAGTCATAGTTCATCATTCAGGAGGTGAAGAGCATTTTTCATCATGGGTCTTTTGGAATTCTGTTGTATCAGGTTGTGCAGGCCTGGTGTAGGGAATAAGACTGGAAAGGTAGGTTGTGGGGAGCAGGTTATGAAGGAATTTGGATGCCAAACAGGATTTTATATTTGGTCTTAGAGATGATAGATGACCTGGAGTTTATTTTATTATTATTATTATTATTATTATTATTAGCTTTTTGGAGGGCAATTGGGGTTAAGTGACTTGCCCGAAGTCACACGGCTAGTAAGTGTGTCAAGTTTCTGAGGCTGGATTTGAACTCGGGTCCCCCTGACTCCAAGGCCGGTGCTCTATTTACTGTGTCACCTAGCCACCCCATGGAGTTTATTATTTAGGAGGCTGACACGGTCAGACATTCACTTTAAGAAGAGCACTTTGATGGCAGAGTGAGAATCGACGGGAGCAGGGAGAGAAGGCCAGCTAGCAGACTGTTACAGTGGTAGGGGATAAGGGCCTGCATCAGGACCGGACCTGTAATTTCACTGGTATAGAGAACTACCTCTACCAATGCAGATTGTCATCTTCCCTGAAAATTATAGTCTTGAGAGCTGCTCAGAGCAATGCTCTTAAATTGAGAGCATTGAGAGGTTAAGTAATTTGCCTGGGGTTATATAGATAGACTTGAAACCAAGTTTTCCAGTTCTTCAGTTGGCTCTTGATCCACCATGCCTGCTGTGCCCCTAAACTGCCCTTTTTATGGGGTAGAAATAATGTGAAATCATATAGGCTTTAAGCCTGGTAAGATAGTTTTAGTTTAGAAATTGTTGCTATTCATTTTTTCTCAAGATACACATCTATGCAGTTTTATACTGATGGATACATTCTTCTGGGATGCTTTCTGTTTTGTTTTATAGATAGATATTCTTATCTTCTATCTGAATAAAAGTATGGCATTAATAAGAAATCCCGGACACGATTCCTTAGGCTAAAACGTTGCTTTGGTGAGCTCTGTTTTGAGAAGCTTCATTTAACCTTTGCTTCCTCCTTATTCCTTGCTCTGCTATCTTGTAGGGAAGGTTCGGTGGCAAGACTTCAATCAGGAAGCTTACGTTGGAGTCACTATGGTACGATCTGGTCAAGACCCATATGCCCGTAACAAATTCAACCAAGTGGAAAGTGACAAGTTGCGAATGGACAGAAACATTCCTGACACCAGGCATGATCAGTAAGTATCGAGCTGAATGTCAGCATGGTGTTAGAGCTGCTTATTTCCAAAGGACATAGATGCCCGTTGTTTCCTCGTGCAGCTCTCAATAAAAAGGTTCTTGGATACTTTTGCAAACACTCACCTACCTGGGGAAAATTATTGTTGACCATGGGAAGTAGGAGAACATTTGCTCCATATTTGCATAGAACTGGGAAGGATTCCCGGGCATGGGGCTGTAGAACCATTCTTTTGCATGAGGGTAATTAAGATTTGGTTTTGGTCTTTTAATATTTCTGTGTGGCATGCATGGGTGGCCAGGTTGAAACTTAGTTTTCTAAACAGGCAATGGAAATTCATAGTCTGTTAATCTGTAGTTTTGCACAAATTTTTAAACACGTTCTCAAGCAAATCAAGGCTCCCCTTTTGCCAGCAACCTCACATTGGGAAGAGACTGAATTCTTATTTCTTAAGATAAAGAGGCACTCTGACGTAAGGGCAATTAGGAAGCAAACAAGTTCAAATCCTGCCTCTGACACTTGCTAGTTGTGTGGCTATGGGCACATCACTTAACTTTGCTCAGCTTCAGTTACCTGATCTATAAAATGGGGATGATATAATCCAGTACTTAAATCCCAGGGTGATTATAACAGTCAATATGTGTGAAGGGCTTCGTGGACTTTAGCCCTATAAATGTTAGTTATTATCATCATCATTGTAAGGTTGCTGTCAGAGTTAGAAGTGGACTGCATTTATAATACTATAAATGATTCTTTCCTCTTCTTAAATGTTTTTTGGAGGGGGGAAGGCAAGACAGTTGGGGTTAAATGACTTGCCCAAGGTCACACAGCTAGTGTGTCAAATGTCTGAGGCCAGATTTGAACTTGTGTCCTCCGGACTCCAGGTCGGGTGCTCTCTTCACTGCATCACCCAGCTGCCCCTTGATTCTTTCCTCTTGCTTCCTCCTTGATTCTATGAAGACTTTTGGTCTAAGGGTGTAGGGTTTGAGGCTTCCACAGGTATGAAGCTAGGCTTGGGTCCTTGGGTATGTTGAGGTGCATTTCATCATTGTTAAACAAGTAAAGAATTTGAATTCTTGATTGTTTTTAGTCATTCACTCCATCCTGTTCCCTTAAGCTCTGTCTGGTGCTTTTTGCCTGCAGAAGTCCTTGATTTAAAGTTGCATGAAAGCAGTGACTAATTCCAACTTCAGACTGAGGGATGAGGACTGTTGCTTTTTAAAGGGTTGGATGGTTCTTTCTACTATAGAAGCTGCTTCTGTAACCTCCTCTGTGAACTAGGAAATACTTGGTTCCAAGGTAACTGGACTAGCTCCTGGTTTCCTGAGGCATTTTGATTTGGGGGAAGTAATTTACTTCTCCCTGTGATTTCACTGATGGCAGGTAAGAAAATCAAGATGAATCAGCCTGTAGTTATGTCACCAGTTAATGTATACCTGAGTTGTCTTCACTTTATAAATAGTCTTTACTGAGGAGATAATCATCCACCGTTCTGTTAGTATCCTCTTATTGTGAGCTTAAGTCCGGTAATATTTGTAAAGTGCTTTACAGACATTAAAGCACTATTTAAATGCTATTATTATTATTATTGTTGTATGCATTTTAATAGCAGTATTATAGGCATGTGGAAAATGTCCAAGATATCACGTAGCTCAACCCCTTCATTTTATAGATGAGGAAAAGAAAACCCAGAAAATTGGTTAGTTGACTTAGTCTAGTTGATTTAGTATTCTTTCTCAAAAGTGCTGAAATATCCAGTAGGCACAATTTGTGTGTGTCTGTGAGGACTCCAGAAGCAGAGTCCTCTGTAGGATTGCCCAGGGACTAGGGAAGTGGTGGTGAAAGGAAGAATTGAAGGAAGTGTGTTAGTCCTTAGTGCCCCAGAGACATTTGTCCACTACTGTTTACTAACACTATATAGATTCAAGATCACACCGAGCTGCTAGGTGACACAGCGGATAGAATGCCGAGTCTAGAGTCAAGAAGACTTATCTTCCTGAGTTCAAAAATCTGACTTCAGACTCTGACTAGCTGTGTGACCCTGAGCAACTCAACCTTGTTTGCCTCAGTTTCCTCATCAGTAAAATGAGCTGGAGAAGGAAATGGTAAATCACTCCAGTATCTTTGCCAAGAAAACCTCAGATGGGGTCATGAACAGTTGGACACACTGAGAAACTCCCAAGATGTCTTCTTTAGGGTTCCATTTATTTCTCTTCTTCCCCATCTACACTTCACAAAGTGAAGAAAGAACCCCAGATTTGGAGTCAAAGGACCTGGGGTTGAATCTTGATTCTGCTGCCTACCTACCACCTACCTTTGTAATTGTGTACCAATCTATCTGAATCTTCTTTTCCTCATCTAAAAAATGAAGGGGCTGAACTAGATATATTAGATATTTTCTATGTGCCTATAATCCTGTTATTAAAATGAATAGAATAATAATAATAGCTAGCATTTATGTGGTGTTTTAATGTTTGCAAAGCGCTTTATAAATATTTTCCTATTTATTCTCACAGCAGCTGTGGAAAGTAGGTGCTCTTATATTATTAGGCCCATTTTATAGAAGTGGAAACTGAGGCAGACAGTATAAGCAACTTGCTTAAGGTCACCATACTAAGAAGTAGTATCTGGGGTTAGATTTGACATCATATCTTCCTGATCCCATGTCTGGCTCTCTATCCACCATGCCACCTAGATGCCTCATATAATATAATATCATATCATATCATATCATATCATATCATAGGCTGTGTGGTATAGCACATAGCCAGAATTAGAGTTAGGAAGAACTGCTCTCCAGTCTTGCCTGTGGCACATCCTGTCCAGATGACCAGGGAGAAGTCACTTAACCTCTTAGCGTCCCAGGTAACTCTCGTGACTAGAATTTGCTGAACAGTAAGCTTTTCTTTATTGGTAGAGGGGAGCAAAACCTCTATGTTTATCTCAGTATTTGGTCTGTGGTTTGCTTCATGCTCAATGGAACGAGTGCATGTGCACAAGTGGAACCTGTAGGGAGCATTTGGTAGAACTCTTTTATCCAGACTGGTGGATTGTTTCCATTTAATATCCGGAATCATGAATTATTATTTTTGTGACTGACTCGCCCATTGACTAAACCAGTTTATGTGCTTGTAGGGAAATCACTACCCTAAAGTTATTAAATAGAACTTTTGCATTCTGAAAGAATTAATGCAGCTCCTAAAAGTGTCCAACGTGCAGGCAGCAGAGTAGTAACTGAGGCACAGATGCTCTGGCTCTAAAAATACTAGCGACATTGATCAGTGACTGACTGATAATTAAATATGGGTTTAAATTCCATCAGCATACCTAACAATGAGCATCTGAGGTGTCTGAGGGCTAATATTCACCCGGGCTTTTGGCCATTTCTTGTAGCTCTCAGTTAGAAAGCATGAAGAATGGACCATTTCAATTCAGCTCTACTCACTGATTAATAATAACAAAAATAATAATAGCTAGCATTTATGTAGTGCTTGCTTTGAGCCAGACACTGTGCTAAGCACTTTACAAATGTTATCTCATTTGAGCCTCACAACAACCCGAGGAGGTAGGTTTTATTATCATCCCCATTTTACAGATGAGTAACCTTAGGCAGAAGGAGGTTAAGTGACTTGGCCAGGGTTTAACAATGAGTAAATGTCTGAAACTAGATTTGAATTCAGGTCTTCCTGACTCCAGGCTCAGTGCTCTATCCACAGCACCACCTAGCTAGTTAAATAAATTATTGACAGAACACATCTGGGAACTCTTTGCTTTTAAGTTCCTAGATTCTTGTTCAAATTCCTGAGCACCTCGGGTTGGTTGTTTTTTAATTCCTTTTTATCCTCAATGTTTTTGAAATACTTAGCTCTTTGCATTCAACAGAGTTTGAGTATTACAGTCACCACCACATGAGAGTGAATTTTAAAAGGTTTTAAATTTTCCTTCCAGATATTGTGGCATGCTCATTTGCAAGTGTTGAGGGAGAAACTTGGCTGTCGCCCATGTTTATTTGATTAGGTAGGCTTTCTTTCCACCATAAAGCAAAATGAAGTGATCTTAATTAAACCCAATTAACAAGCCGCAGACAGTGAATTTGAGACAAATGATGTGAAAGGCAAGTTTCTCTCTTAGTGAAGGGCCAACTTACCTGTTTGAGTTTTCTTCTACAAATCCCAGGAGTGAGTCTACCTCAGCTTGTGCTGTTAAAAATCTTTGACCTGCTTTTAGAAAATTCGTTTCTGTGCCTTCCCCTGCCCTTACTGTTGGCCCAATCATGACTTTGTAGGTTTAAATGATTGTCCAGAGAGATTCAGCTCTCTACTTGTGGTAAGACAAGAAGTGTTATGAGTTACTGTGAGAGAGATAAGGAGGAAGGGATTAGAGCTGTGATTGTATTAGAGGTGTGATTATGATGTCCTGGTTGTAGAAAGCAGATACTCCTATAGCTTGAACAGTCACTTTTATTCTTTGATTTAAAAGTGGGAAAATAAGATCAACAGGGAAAGACTCAAGAAATTGGGGTTAATTAGTCTGAAAATGAGAAAACTTACTCAGAGACTTTTTATGTACAAAAAGGGATACTGTGCTGCCATTTTGTTTCCACCAAGGACAGTTTAAAAGGAAATAGATTAAAAATGGAATTAGAAGAGAGCTGGGCTAGACATTCTAACACCAAATCTCATGAGCCACTAGAACATGCTATTTAGAAACATTTCAGAATATCTTTCAGATTTTAAAGTCTTGCCTGGAAATGAGAATGGACTGCCAGACCATGGGGATTATATTTTATCCGAGAGAACCACTGACAGTTTTTTGTTTTTAAATAGAGGAGTGACATGCTCAGATCTACCTTGTAAGGTAATTAATTTGGCAGCCTTATGATTGAATTAAAAGAATTTAGTTATTTCTAGGAACCAGTCCTAGTGATCGGTTGTGTTTTTTTTTTTTGATACCATCAATACTGTTTTTCTGGTCCTTCTGCTAGCATTCCTAACCCCAATTTCTAATTATGCAGGTGTTTTCTAGATTGCATTACCCATCTGTTGCCTTCCTTGTGAATATATACAATCTAAGGGCCCAAGGGAATAACTCCTGAGTTAGAGTTTTGAATTTTGGTTTCGTCCAAAAGATTGTTTTATTTTTAGCAGGTATAGGGTTATCCATTTTAGGGTTTGTTTGTTTGTTTTTTTAAAGTTGTGTGATACTAATGGGACATTGGTGAATTTTCTGTACTATAATAAGGGAAGCCACCCAAGACTGACTGATGCACTGGAGAGATGAGAGAGACTAGAATTGAGGAGGTGATTTGGTATACGTGTTATACCTCTAAAAGCATTTTGGTGGGGAGTGCCTTGGTTTATTTGGCTACTGTTAACAACAACAACGATAATAATATTTTATAGCACTTTGCAAAAGTTTTCAAAGTACTTTCATCTGAAGTAGGCAGAGCAGATATTAGGATCTCTATTTTTGTAGATTTTGAAACTGAGATTAGGAGAGGTTAGATGATTTTCCCAATGTCACATAAGTGGAGGGTTCAACTAATAAGTGGAGGGTTTGCTTATTTTTAGGTCAGTAGTCAAGATTTACTCTGTTACCCCACCTCAGAAGCTAGTGCTCTTTCCTTTCCTATGAAATTGATGGGTGTTTCTTGTTTTTTATTTTTCTTTATTCTTAATGGTCACCATTCTTTTGGTCTTCTTAGGTTCTGATAATAGCCCTGAGTGCCATTTCTTTAGTTCTAAGGTTCAGCCAGGTCTGACACGTTTTTTATATGAATGTAGTGCACCATGAGTGTTTTGGTCACAAAGTAGACACTCAGTTGCAAGTTGTTGGTTGGTCTAATTTAACACATGGAGGTCCTGGAATGTTTATAATGGTTCATTTTAGGATTAGAGATTTTGAGCTGGAAGGGATCTTAGAAGTCCTGTGGTCCATCTTCCTATTATTACAGGTGAGCAAACTGAGGACCAGGAGAATGAATACTTGCCCAAGGTCAACCAAGTAAGAATTGGAAGAGCCAGGATTTAAACCACTGTTCCTTGATGTTCTTTCTAGTTTAACTAAACCCTTTAGAAAAGTAACTGGGAAAAGAATGCATTTCTTCTCAAAAAATAAAAATTGGTGGAGTTTGAGAGGTTTTTTTTTTTTCATTCTTCATCTCTAAATTAATTAAATTACACAATTTTTTTTTTTTGCATAGAAGAGGTCCTGTATTTGTAGCTGTTTGGACTATGGATGCTTGAAATTACTAGAACACAGTATTATTGCTGCTAACGTTATGTGTTTCATTTCCATGTAGGCCAGTTAGCTTTGCTTTGTTTCATGGCCATAAATAGGACCCATGACCCTGGCTGACATATATTACTCTTAAGAAAGACCGAGAGAGATTGTGGAGAGATCAGCAAGTCCCTCCCCACTGATGGAAAAAACAGTTCAAAAACATATGCCCTATTCATAGTGTCTGTGGTCAATACAACTATGAAAATAGTGATTAATGACCCTTCATCTTTTCTGCTGAGTACTATGGAACCTCTCTATAGTTAGTTCAGAAACAGAACTAAAACTTGCCTAATTGGTTGAGTGTATTATTGTTATATTCCAAGTGTATATTACATTTTATGGGTCATAAATTCATAGAATCTTAGAATTTCAGAGCTAGAAGGGATATTACTGATCAAGTAATTTGAAAAACATTTATTGAATGCTTATGTGCATATCATTGCTAGAGAGAAGACGTGTAGAAAAAGACTGTAGTACAATGTAGGTAGTAATAAGTGCTCAAAGAGAGGTTCACACAAAATACCATAAGCATTCAGATTTTGAGCTGGCTAATGAATCAGGGAAGTTTTCATAGGAGTGGTAGCATTTAGAGAATTGGTACAAAATTCTGACAAGTAGAAATTGAGGAATGAGAGTTTTGGGGAAAGAGCATTGTGAGAAAAGGTAAGACATCAGGACAGTGTAGTCTGTGTTTAAGGGAGCTTGGTGAATGGTTGAAGTTGGCTAGTAAGCATGAAAGGAAGCCAGCCAACCTGACATCTATTCAAGCAAATTGAAAGTGTTTTAAAGCTTTGGGAACAGATCACACCCACAGAAACCCCTTTAAGAAGTGTTGAGGTGAGATGAACAAAAGAACTCTATATTGTTGGGCTTTGGGGGGAACCAGACCTGTATGGCCTAAGTGGCTGAGAATTTTCTTCTATGTTTCTCCATTTTCCAGAATCTTGGTTCACTGAGTGTTTTTGTTAGAAACACTTTCAACAAGAAAGTAAAGTGTAGAGGAAATAATGGGCAACTTGGAGGATTGATGGACTGTCATTCTGTCTACTGAGAAGAGCCTGAGATTATTTACCTGGAGGTTTTATTTATGTAAATGAAATGAAAGAAACTTGGGGGGAGCAAACAAATTTCATTACCTACTTTCTTTATTCAGCAAAACTTTTTTTTCATTCACATTATTAAATCCTTTAGAGAAATAACTGGAAAGGGAATGTGTTTCTTCTCAAAAAAAATGGTGGAGGGAGGGGGCGGAGCCAAGATGGCGGCATAGCAGCAGCAACATATCGCAGCTCTCACATAGCCACCCCAAAATACCCATAAAATAGGACTCTAAACCAATCCTAGAACTCCAAAACGCACACAAGGATACT
>CM053586.1:245446256-245505812 GCA_028646515.1 Pseudochirops corinnae
TGGCTGTTTTGGGGTGGTGGGTGGGGGAAAGAGGGGGAGAAAATATGTAACTCAAAATCTTGTGGAAATGAATGATGCAAACTATAATAAAATTTAAAACAAAAAAAAATGGTGGAGGTTGTAAGTTTTTTTTTCCCCATTCTTTATCTTTTTTAAATGAATTGCTCTGTTGAATACACTTTTTAAAATATCTGAAACTGAAATCGTATTCTCCAGACAATAATGTTGACTTAAAATTATCCTCTGTTAAAGAGATAAATCTTAGAACAAACAATCTCAGTCCATGTCAATTAATGGGCGTCTAGTGCAGGGATGACTTTGAAATCAAGAATAGAAATTTTGCCTTTATACAGTTTTGTAATTTTGTTTTGCTTTGTCCTTAAAAGAAGAATGTATCTTGACCAATTTTTGAATGTGTCTTTTTAACATAATCCAAACTGATCCAATTTTCCACTCATCTGTCAAAGTAATTTTCCTAAAATACAGGCAGGTACTCATTAATCGCCAGTAGTTTCCTATGACCTGCAGGATCGTAAAAGTTTCCCGTTTAGCATTTAAACCCCTTTAAGCATGTCTACTCCATACCTTCCTAATCTTCTTATACTTTTCCCTCCCCTCTATGCATTCTCAAGTAAAGCTGCACTGGTTGGCGTCCCTTTCCTTGCCTATGAAACTCCCTTCTCCTGTCTTGTGCCTTTGCATTGTATGTCTTTATTTACATGACAGGCGGCTAGGTGGCGCCATAGTGCCCAGAGTGCTGGTCCTGGAGTTAGGAAGATTCATCTTCCTGAGTTCAAATCTGGCCTTAGACACTTACTAGCTGCTGTGTGATCCCGGACCTATTTATCTCAGTTTCCTTATCTGTAAAATGAGCTGGAAAAGGAAATGGCAAACCACTCCAGTATTTCTGCTGAGAAAACCCTCAAAAACTCCCAACTGAATCAACTGAACAACATTTATACATGTATAATTATATTGTATAATGTAATTGCAATGTAATTGTATAATGTCTTCCCCTTTAGAATGTGAGCTCCTTGAGGGCAGGGATCAGATTGTTTTGCCTTTTGTTTTCTCCTTTGTTGTGTGTATCCTTTGTGTTCAAAGAGGACCATAGCATCAGGGAAATGATGACATGACTTTCAGTTGACTTGGATTTGAATGAGAGAGGGCTGTGCAGGGTCACCAGCCTCACTTTCACCTCCAGAGCCATCTGGGTCCAGTGGCCAGATATTCATTAGGATGACTGGAGATGGCCCAAGATACATTGGGAGACTGGTCCTTTTAGGCTAAGGTTTTTTCAGGTTCTCACTTTGAGTGAGGTAACATCTATTCAGTGAATAGGTCTCTTTAAGAAGAGAATCAAGGGATGATCCTTTTAATTTAAAAAAAAAAATCACATTGGGAGGGAAGACCCTAGGGGTTGCTGGTCAAAAGAGAAACAGTTACTGTTGACATTCATTCTGAGCCAGGAGGGCCCAAAATACAGCCATTAAGTGGTGCTTGGGCAGAGACCTGTTGTGGTCCAATCTGTGAGCTTCACAGTGAAATGGGTTTAAGTTTTAGTCTTTGAGAAAAGAGAAAGGAAGGAAGAAACCCAGGAATCTAGCCAGTAAACTTCAAGTTAAGTGGGCAGCTTCCAGCCATCAAAATTGACCTTCATTTGGAGAGGAGAAGGAGAGAGAAAAGGAGAGACTCCAAATTCAAGATTCATCTCAGTTACCCAACTGGCTGGGTCCCCATTCAGGCACCTCCGACTGCTCATGGATTGTATTTGTCCTTCGTTTTCAAAGAGGACTATGACATCAGAGAAATGATGACATGACTTGCAATTGGCTTTGATTTGAGTTAGGGAGGGCTGTACAAGGTCACCAGCCTCACTTTCTCTTCCAAAGCCATCTGAGTCCAATGGCCAGATATTCATCAGGACGACCAGAGATGGCCCAGGATGCAGTGGGAAACCCCTGCTTAGCACAGTGCCTAGCATAGATCAAGTACTGAACAACTGAGTGTGAGGATTTGGTGATCACAGTCAGGCTGAGAGGGTGGAGACAGGGAAAGGAAAAACACAGAGAGGGACCAGTTGTTGGGTTTTTGTTCTTTTTAAAGCTTCAGGAATTTTTTTAAAAGACATTTAAGTATTGACTTAGTGTTGTTTACTTTAGATCAGATGTCAGCATTGATGTAAGTTGTTTAAAAAGAATGACTGATCAGGATTAAGAAACTTGTTGGGGTCAAAACAATCCAAACTTCTCATTTTAACCCATGAGGAATAAATATCATTGGAGCCAAGAAAAAGTTCTCAATATAATCTTAGCCAGTCTTAAATAATGGTTTGGCTATAGGTGAATACTACAGGATTTCCGTGTTATATCTAGGAGAGAGTGAAAGGCTCAGGGAAAAACTCAGAAAGCTTAACAACAAACACCAAGATTTTTTTCCTCCTGATTTGTGGAAATCTAAATGTAGAATTAGAGTACTCACTGGTTTCAGTTTATTGTACAACTTTTCTTTGAGGAAATCCACGATCCATTGTAAGTATTTGTTGACTCTTATATCTGTTAGCTGAAAGGAGCAAAGAGAAAATGGAGCAGTAAGGTGGGAAGGAAGTTGAAATGATTTGCATTTAAATGCTACATGGTTGTCGACTTAGCCAAAGAACTGTGAACCTTTCAGATTCTTAGTCTTATGTTGAGATTGTTAGACCTGTCTGATAAATGGGCTTTGCTCCTTCAGTTTTTCTTCCTGCCATAAGTGGTGAGAACAAGGTGTGATGGAGGTGGCCGCTGATTGTGGGATTCCCAGGTAAAGCTACTGCTCTTCTCCTTGTCATAAATGTGGATTTTAGGGACTCTTGTCTTATTTATCTTTCTCCCCCAGCACTATACGATAATACATTGTATGTTGTTGAGTTGTTTTAGTCATGTCTGACTCTGCGTGATCCTACATTGAAGGCATTTAAAATCTAAATGAATGAATGGCACAAGAGTATCTGTTTTTTTCTGATATTTAGTTAGTAATATTGGAGTGGGCTACTCCAGATGGCATTTGTGACAGAGGGGCTAACATATATTCCAAGGAGAATTTGAGAATATCTGTAATTGTTAGCATAAGACTTTTGCTCCTGTCACCTTAACGAAATTTTATAAGATATGACTGATGCTCAGAAAAACTTTCTTGAAAATCCCTCCTTCATAGATGCCCAATGGCATGTCACCCTGGGAATTTGTCTCTTCTTGCTAAATGGAAATAGCTTATGGATGAGTGTCTGTTTAGATCTGTGCAGCTTATATAATCAGCAGATAGTCCTAATCAGTATCATCAGCAAACCTTTTATTTACATTGTTCTTTAGCCTGGACTTTGGTGGCTGTTTTCTCTGATATGGATTGCAGCTTTTTCAAGACTTCCTTTTTTATGCAACCCTTGTCTGTATTTTCCCATAAATTCTCACAGGGATCCTGCCAAACAGCTAAGAGGCCTTTTTCTTTACTTTTCCCACCTTGGGAGTACCAGTGTCCCCCTGGGCCTGTGCTTTTGTTATTTCAGGAATGATTGAACAGTGACCGAGCCTAGAAAAGGCATTCTGCTTTCCAGGCAAAAGTTGATAACTGCATCCCTTGTCTATTATTGTCCAGCAGAGACTGTAAGCCTTCACTGTAACCCATTCAGCTTGACATCATACAATACAGTCCTATGTGCTATGGAAAATGGAATTTAGGGACATTTGAAATGTACATAAAATGTTTGTATTTATTAATAACATATACTCCTTTTTCATGTATGTGTGTGTATCTATGTCTGTCTATCTGTCTATGATATGTGTGTATACATACATACATCTGTTTACAGAAATCCTAAAAATTCATCTCTTATTGTGCCTTCTTGTATATTTCATTATTTGTGCCTGCTCCTAGTCCTAGCTCCATATTCAAGATCTCATAAATTTTTAAAATAAGATTGGGTCCACTTTAAAATAATAGTCTTTGTTCTTTGATCTGTTGTATATCCTGAAAGTATATATTTTTAGAAGTAACTCAGTCTGGTGCATAAGAAAACACTCCCTTCTGCCTAAATGTCCCTCCACAGTCAAAACAGTCTTCATTCAAGCTGATCAAACTCTTCTTTACAGTCCGCTTCCATTAAAAATGTAGGTGATATCAGTGCATCAGCAGAGTAGTCCACAGGTTGAATGTTTACCATGGGCTAATGTCCACCACCTTAAATCTAGAGAGCCCTTCTCACCAAAGAGCCCAGAGAATGTTTTCTGTTAGGTGATCGACTTTTACTATATCCCCATGAAGGCCATAGGGAAGCTGAGTCACAGGAATTGAGTGATTTGCCTAGAATCAGAGAAGCATTTCAAAAAGGACTTGGTTTCATGACTCTCCCCTGCTTGAGTCATCTTTTCCTCTGGAAGTTTTTCACTTTTTTTCAGGTTCACTTATTGGGTTTGAGTCGTCAGCACATACCTTGATTGTACCTGGAAAGCTAGGAGAGTCGAGCATTTGTTATGTTTGTTGCTAACAGAACTCGTGAGGAATGGAAGCTGCATTCCCAGCCAGCCACATAACCACTGAATACTGAGAAACTGGAAAGAGATGAGGTTTTTGCTGTCAGACACTTAGGCTCACCACACACACAAGCACACACACACACACACACACACACACACACACACGCATGCACGCACACACACACACGCATGCACGCACACACACACCCCAGAGTGCAAGAATGAAATCTGTTCTTGTCCTCTTAGAGCATTGCTCATTAAATTCTAGGAGATAGCTTTCGCTCCTACTGTGATCTTTTCAGTTAGTTTACCCACTAATATGACTTTCTTCCCTTCTGCTGTGAATGGTGATGGTAAGTTTGTGGAGATGAATTCAATATAGAGGACTCAGAGTGGACCGGCTGTTTTAAAAGCATTTACTTGCAGTGATGGATTCCCTTGTTGGAACATTCTGTGAGTGGATTCTTATACTATCTATAAGAAAGTTAAGGGAAACAAAGAGGTCCTTATCCATCTCTATGTGTTGGGGGTGGGGGGGCAGCGGATTGGGAACACCAGTCATGATCTGTGGTTTGGCAGGCAGAGGTTCATTTTCTAGTATATGTATGCTTGAATTAAGCTACAGAGATGGACAGTATTTCTCCCTATAGTGCCCCACTTCATAGTTATTGGGCGGATTGAATCTGGATGAGGGAACAGTTAAGAAGTATGCCATTTTTCTTATTCCAAGAAGAAATTAAAATGGGGCAAACAGGGCCATCAACATTCACAGGGGTGATGTTCCTAGAAAACATCACAAAAATAAAACAAGTGTTGATACATTGAAGCTATGGGAAATAGGAGGTTAGGTTTCCACGATCATCCAAACTTGTAGTCTTCACTAGAGAATGCTGAAAATATACTTTTCTGCATACAGTTCTTTATAACAAAACATTAATTCTGGTAATATGCACTTTTCCTAATATAGCAACTGAAATAACCCATAAAATGCAGTATTCAAAATAAAATTGGTAACATGTAAAACATTTTTCTTGCTAGTAATTCCCTAGAATTCTGTGACCTTTTGTGCTAACATCTTAATAAAAAATATTGATTTCAAGCAATATTCACTTTCCATAACACATGAAATCTACAGTACCATAAATACTGTATATCAAATAAGATACTTAAAACCAAAACCTTTTTAAACCTGAATCTTACCTTCCACTGTGTCAGATAGCAGTGTAAGGGTATCAGGCTGTATGCTGTACTGCTGGAAACTTGCCTACCTTGGCCACCCTCAGAAAACGAATGGAGATGTTGCTGGAATTTTAATCATTGCTGTTGGAAGATGTCAAGACTGGCAAGGTCTCTGATGCTCTGTCCTTCACAGCTAGTGAATGGTGTTGGAGATCATGAAGGATTCAACGAGCTTGAAATAATCCATCGGTGACATTACACCATGTTAGAACCTTTAAAGATCTGGGAGTAGAGGAGCATAGCAGAAGTGAGTTGACATTTAACCTTGAGACTGTAATCAGTGATACCATCAACAGCCTCAATCTCTCTAGTCAGCTGGTCAATCAGACTGACAGCAGGCTGCAGACATTACAGTAGGAAGTTTATCTAGCACCCTTATTTTCTCCCTAAGACATGTCACTGACTTTGCACACTTAGGCTTGGAGCCCAGAGGACTTGCCCTATGCTTTGGGGGCATAATTGCAACACAGAATTTGGGTTTTATAGGCAAACAATGAAAATACACGATAAATGTATGGACGGCTATTTACTCTACAATGGTGGGATGAACAAGACCAGTAATGTGCCCAGTAGGATACCAGTCCCTCCTCAGACATGCATATGTTGTACCTTCTCGTATCTTTTTTCCTCTGCTATGCATCGCCATGAATGTGGGCAGTTGCCCACACAAAAGTGAAAATGAGGATACCAAAATCACACAAATGCCTTGAAGTCGTGAAAGTTAGACTTGGGAATGTTGACAATGGATTGTGAAAGTAATACAATCAGTAAATAGATGCAAATAAACTAATCAATTTAAATTGAATAAGATATATTGGGGAACACTGTGCCCTTTTCTACCTCAATCTTAAACACAGAACAGTCACAATTACATGCAAAGGGACAGCCCTTCATATCTCTCTTCTTTCTCCTGGAAAAACTTTGCCTGGCTCAGAGAATACATTTCAACTCCTCTAGTCTTTGCGTGTGTCTATCTCACTCTTACCTTGTTTTAAAGATTCTTTCTGGCCCTCTTCAGTGGAGCTGAAGTGTCGATTGAGGGTATACATTGTCTTATATGAAAGAATCTGTCTGCCCACTGGCATAATTGATCGTTCAATAGCACGGTTCTTGTCCTTTGCTTTAGCATCAGCTGTAAGAGCCTTCTTCCCCACCCACCCCCATCCTGGTCCTCTTTCATCCAAAAAAATAAAAATGCTCACTTTAAAAATACCACCATCCTTGAAGATATTGTTATATCAATCTTTGGGATATTCTTCAATATACTGTAATGAGGAGAAAAAGTAAAATCTGAGGTGCTATAGAAACTCAAGTGTGTCTTGTAAGAAGGAAATATCCCATGGTTTCTAGTTTCTTGAAGTAGCTCTCAAAGCACTAGGAAACTTCCTCTAAAAGCTTAAAATAAATCTTTAATAGCCATTTCTTTTCAAATTATTTTCTCCATGGAATAACAAATGTTAGGTGAAATAGGTTCAGAAATTCCATATTCATTACCCATTTCTAAACATTTATTTTTCAGTCTGCAGATTCCCCAGTCACCAAGGAAAATGTGTGTTGTACCAAGTTTGGGGTTTCATTTTCTTTTGTCATAGTTTTACAGAATTTCCTATGACCTCTTTCCTGTGGATCTTTTAATCCACTGATAGTTCTTGACAAATAGTTGGCAAATTACCCCTAATTACATGCAAAGAAATTGAAATAAAACTTGTTGACTAATTTACCTGCACTCACATAGAAAGTTATAGAATTTAGTATCTTGCATTGCCCTTTGCTGTATTAAAAATATTACTATCATATCTGTTTGTGGGTGCCCTATCTCTAGAGCTATACAAGAGACCCATGTGGCTTGCCTTTGAAAGGTCTTTCACATTCATGACTTTGTTTCCATTTCCATTTCTTTCAACCTAGTCCAGCGTTTCATTATCCCATGACTAAATTAAGGCAGTAGTTAACTGACCTTCATCTTCCAGGTTTTCTTCCGTATCACAGAATTTCAGAGTTGAAAGTCCAGCCCATGACTGAAAAACAATTTCCACTACCACAGAACCCGACAAATTGACCTTCAACTTTTGCTTGAGTACCTGTAAAGAGGGAAAATAGATCTACTTTTTATGATTTTTTTTTTTCCTACATTAAGTCTAAATCTATCTCTTTGCAACTAATTGTGTTTCCCAGGGTCAAAAAGAAAAAGTCGAATCCCTCTTACATGTAGCAGCCCTTCAGATACTGAAAAACAACTATTATACACCCTTTACACTTCTCTTTGCCAGGTTAAATATCCAAAAAATAGGCCTGATGTGGAAGGAATTCAAGACCCTTGATCATCTTGGTTGTCTTCCTTTGGGTATTCTCAAGTTTATCAGAATCCTTCCTATAATGCAGCATCCCAGACTGAAAACAATTTTTTAGATGTGTGCCAACACAACATTATTACTTCTTTGTTCTCAGCGTAGTCAAAGATGGCATTTGTTTTCTCAGTTCCCATATCACACTCTTCACTTATATTGAGTCTCTTGGCCCCTAGATCTTTTTCAAATTGCTGTCTAAGCAGACCTTTCCTGTCCTGATTCTTTTTTTTTTTAACCCATTTGAGTTCAAACTCTACATTTAATCCTACTGAATTTCATCTTCTTAAATTTGACTCAGCACAGCAGTCTGTCAGGAACTTTGAGTATTGTCTTTGTTGTCCAGTCCCTCCCAGTTTTTTATCATCTGCAAATCTGTTAAGTATGCCATCTCTTTCTTCATCCAAGTCCCTAATAAAATTATGTGGCTAATCAAACAGTTCCAAATCCATCTAAGTGTACTATCATTTAGCCCACATATCTCTGACTTTTCCAAAAGAGTAGCTAGGGAAATTTATCAAAGGCTTTGCAAAAATCTAGGTAAATGGTATCTACATTATTCCTCAATCTTCCAATTTAACAGCTCAAATGAGGTAATGCAAATGAAATACTTTACAGACTTTAATGCACTACATAATTACTTGATGATGATGAATATTAATTATGTCAAAAAAGGAAATAGCCTTGCATGACCTGTTCTTAATGAAGCTATGGTGGCTCTTTGTGGTCATTGCTTCCTTTTCTACACAGTTACCAACCATCCCTTTAATAACACCTTCTAGAACTTTGCCAGAAATTGAAATCAAGTTCACCAGCTTATAATTTGCAGGCATCATTCTCTTCCCTTTTTGAGAATTGGAGCATTCACCCCTTAGCACCTACATCTTAGGGTTGTTTTGAGGCTCAAATGAGATATTTGTCAAGCACTTAGCGCAGTGCCTGGTACAAAGGCAGGGCTGTATAAATGCATATCCCCTTTCTCCTTCTTCCAGTACCCAAATAATTCCATGTTTACTGTATTGTGTCTAAATTATATCATGATGTGCTCTCATTGTAATTCACAGATTCAGAACAACAACCACAGATTTTACAGGTGTAGTCAGTCCAGGAAGGATGGGAATCTCTCAAGAATGAAATCCTAAATACACACTGAGAAAAAAATTTCATTGAGAAAAAGGGACAACTGTCTTAATAGTCCAGTGTGGATACACAGAGACTTTGACCAGCCTGATGAACATCTTGTATCTCTCTCCTTTTCTCTACTCATGGACACAGGCAGGCCCTATCTCAGGCTCTTATCATGTCCCGATGAATGATGAAGTGCACTAGCCTTGTTTCTTTGTAAAAGCCCTATAGCTTCTGTTTCCTTTCTTCCTCTTCTACCTTCTTCATCCCCCTGCTTCTAATACTTAACAATCATAGACTTAGACCTAGAAGAGAGCTTACAACTCATCTGTTTCAAATTCTTCATTTTACAGATGAAGAAAATGAGTCTCAGGTCAGTGAAGGTCTTAACTGCTTCATCTGTTATTGGTCTATTAGAGGATCTGCAGTTTTGGTTGGGTTTTTTTCCCCCTACCAATTAAGGATTCGGGAGAAATGGAAAGAATTTCCTTGCAGCTATTGTTCCTGCTTCATAGAAGCGTAGAAATTTGCTATAGCCAGCTTTGGGTTGGCTGCACAGGCTTGTGACCAGTAAAAGCACTCACAGCCTTTGTGAGGCAACAGACTACTTGCTTTTCATGCTTAGCTTAATTAATGCCTGATTTCACTGTTCTTTGCCCTTGCTAATCTTTTTTTTTCCTTTGTGTAGCAACTAATTCTTTTCTCCCTCTTCCTCCCTGTTTTTACTTACTTCCCACTCACTGTCATTGTTTCACTACTCCTGAAATGACTTACTTAAATCCTCTTCATAAGAGAGCCTTGAGGATTGGGTGTTATATAAACAAATAGACCCATATGAACAGAATGAAAAGGAGGCAAATTATTCTGTAAAGCAAAAAGTACTGATATTACTTGATGATTAGAGCCCATCCCTCCAATTAATTTTTCCGCTAATGCCTCATTGTGGCAGAATTAGGATCTTGCGTTATGCCATGTTAGTGGCTTACAGGCTCTAGGAGTTCCTACCAAGTTCAAAGGTCTTTAAATGGTGATGGCCTACATATCTGTTATCCACGGAGCAGCCTAGCTAAATTTGGAGAATCTCATTAGTGGCTGTCTAGAGGGTCATGATCTTTGGGCATCAGCAACACTTGGAGACCATGTACTAAATCATGGAGAGGTTGTGATGTACGTTATGGAAAGAATAGCCATACCAACAAAACCGAATATCTTTGAAGTATTAAACAAGGAATCCCAGAAGTCTTAGTTTCAGATTTTCTTTTTAAACTAATACACAGCAAATTCATTCATGTTCTCGAAATTCATTCTGTTTACTAAAGATAATAATATTAATACTATTTCGGAGATTTGATTTTGGTACTTGGGGAAGTGATAAAGTATACATTCCAAAAGTAGAGCTTTACCTAGCAAGACACATGCTATTCCCATTGTTTAGGGTTCAGATGTCACACATCTACCTCCTGAACTTCCTTCACCTTCACCCCATCTCCCACAGCAGTGGTGATACCTGGGGTCTCACCATCCTCCAATATTGATACCTTTATGACCTCAAACTCTGGAATTCCTTCCTGGTAGTAATCTATAGTTCTATCCCTCTCTCTTCCTCTCCTCTTTCAAAGATAGTATCCTGGTTGAGGTTCTTTTTGCCTGTCACTTAGACTATGGTAATAACTTCCTAATTTATCTCCCTTCTTCCAGGCTCTTCCCTTTCCAATCCATCCTTCACACAGCTGTCAAAATGATCTTCCTGAGACACAGGTCAGGCCCCATCACTTCTCTACTTAAAAACCACCTGCAGTCTCCTGTTGCCTCTAAGATAAAATATGGATGACTTTCACATTATTTCCCTTCACATACTACACATTCCAGGCAAACTGGACTAACTTGTCTTTTTTTCCTTCATTTTCTTTTTACTTGGAACTTAACAAGCACCGAGTAATATGGGCATCTTCATGTACATTATAGAACAGAAAGAGAGGATTATACATGAAACCAGAAATATTCTGTAGAGCATGTTTTTCATTTCAAGTATATAATAAATTCAATATGTAACTTTCAGAGCTGTCACCCTTGTCTGTGATTCTGTCTGTTCTCATTGGGGAGAAGGAATAACCCTATCCCTATCCTCCTTTCCCTCCTACTCCCATTCAGAAGAAAAAAAAAAGAAAAGCAAAACCTCTGAAACAAAAATGCATAGTCAAGCAAAACAGATTCCTTCATTTACCATGTTCAAAAATGTATGTCTTATTTGTCTTATTTTGTACCCTGAGTCCATCATCACTCTGTCAGGAGGTGGTTGATAATTCTTCATCATGGGTATTCTGGAATTATGATGGATTGTTACATTGACCAGAGTTCTTAAGTTTTCCAGAGTTGTTTTTTGTATGTTTGTATTGAAATCCCACCCCCCTTCTGTCTGTATTCTGTATATTTATACAAACTGTCCCCTAGGCTGGATATGTCCGCTTTCTTCATCTCTGACTCCTATCATTCTTCTCTTCCTTCAAGGTTTAGCTCAAGGGCCACCTGTGGCACCTTCCTTATTTTCAGCTATCCAATAAATCAATGAATTCATGAAAAATACTCATTTAAATACTTACAATGTGCCAAGCACTGGGTTAAGCCCAGCTGGAGACAATGGCAGAGATCTCCTTGTTCTCATTCTCTAAAAAATAAAACAAAACAAAAACCTACACATTTTATTGATATCTTTTATTTTTACATCACCTAAACTTCCCTCTCTATCCTTCCTTTTTTCCTCCTGCCAGAAACAGTCCTTATAACAAAGGATTTTGATTAAAAAAGATGAAAGGGGAAAAAAATGAGCAAAATTGATCAATTCTTTGGGGGGAAATATCTAACAATATATATAATTTTCTACACTTGTGGGAAGTCTTTTCAGCATGATCTGTTCTTGATAAAGCCATACTGGTGAAGCTTATATTCTAATGGGAAATACAACAGACATAGAGTAGTGGTGGCCAGGAATGGAGATTTGGGATTGGAAAGTTACAAAGATGGTGAATGGAGCCGTTTTGTTGTTTTTCAATCATGTCTGACTCTTCCTGACACCATTTGGGGTTTTCTTAGAGAAGATACTAACTCATTTTACAGATGAGGAAACTGAGGCAAACAGGGATAAGTGACTTGCCCAGGGTCACACAGCTAGTAAGTGTCTGAGGCTGGATTTGAACACGGGGAGATGAGTCTTCCTGATTCCGGGCCCAGTGCTCTATCCGCTGTGCCACCTACCAGCCCAAGTGGAGCCATGGGGGAGTAGATTGGCATTCACTTTCCAGGAGCAGTGGTAGTAATGATTCCAGTAGAATTAATGATTTATGATGGTTCCAGAACAGTAAAGTGAGGGCACGAGGAAGACAAGGGAGCAGCAGTAAGACCGGGGACAAGAAGACAGCAGGGCATTGACTCTGATGCAGAGGGCCACACATGGAACACTCACTCATTGGGACCTCAGCCAGGGGCTCTGGGTCAGGAGGTCTAGAACTCAAAGGCTTACGTCCCTGGGGTATAATCTGTGGTGGCAGGAAGTAAAATGAGGCCCGCCTATAGCAGCTAGCATAAATTTATATAATGCTTTAAAGTTTGTAAAACACTTTTCAGGTATTTTATTTCTTCATCACAATAGCCTTGTGAATTAGTAAATGTCTGAAGCAGAATTTGAATCCAGGTCTCCCTGATTCTAAGTCCAGCACTCCATCTCCTGAACCATCTCATAGTGGGCCCACTGTGCCTAGGTCCGGTCACCAAGCAGAACGTGGAAGAGAAAGGGAGGGCTTGGGGAGGCCTGTGTAGACAGGGCCAGTGCAGGAGTTTTGGAGATCAGAGGCTTAAGTCCTTCCTAGCTGAGAGTAAAACACTTCACTTCCCACTTGTTAATGTTTTCTCCCCATCTTCCCTCTCCCCACCCTCCCAATTACTTTTCCCAAGCCTTCTTATCCTTCAATAAAATGAAAGACTGTTGAGGCCAAGGATTTGTTTTGGTGTTTTGACTTTGGCTCCCCAGCAGACTTAGTGCTTTGCCCACCCTATGTGCTTAAATGTCCATTGAATTAGATGGAGATTAAGGGTTCTGAGGTCTGTGGAATTCACTTTTTGCTGACCATTTCTAAAAAGATTCAAATGAACAGTTTCTATATAGTGGATGAATGGCTTTTAGCGAGGAGAGCTAGTTTTATTCCATTGACTTTTAAGACCAAAAAATGCCTAGGAGAGTAGAATGTTAGAGCCAAAAGCTATCTTAAAGACCAACTGTCTTCCAACCACTTCACAATCAAGATGAGCAGACTGACACGAAGGGGCATAAAGTGACTCACCCAAGGACACAGAGTCCTGGAATCAAGAAGACCTGAGTTCAAATGTAGCCTTAGATATGTACTAACTGTGTGACTTTGGACAAATCATTTCACCTCTACCTGCCTATGTTTCCTCATCTGTAAAATGGAAATAAATAGTATTAGCTAGTACCTACCTCCCAAGTATATTTTGAGGATCAGATGATACCATACTTGTAAAGCTGTTTGCACAGTGCCTGACACGTAATAAGTACCATATAAAAGTTACTTACCTCCCAAGTATGTTTTGAGGATCAAATGAGATCGTATTTGTAAAGCTCTTTGCATGGTGCCTGACGTGTAGTAAGTACCATATAAAAGTTATTTTTAATAGTAGTAAGTTTCAGAAGTGTGCCATTTCCCAGTTATGTCACATTGCACTTTGTTCTCTGCCCCCATACGTACAAGTTAACTAGGAAGTTGCCTTTATCTAACTGGGATTTCTGTGGAATATGGAATGCAATTATACATGAGGAGTTGAAGGAATAGAAATTAAAAACAAGAATTTGTGTCTGGAAGTATGTGCACTTAAGGAGAAAACAAAAAAACACCTTGTCTGGGTTGTTGTTATATATTTCCACTTTGCCGTTTATTTATTCAGCAATTAGAATAGAATAAACTTCTCTCAAAGTGCCAGAGGAAAGAATGTGTTCCATTTTGTACTGACAAAATTTCCAGGGAACAATTAAATGATGTTTTTTTGTTGAGTCAGATAAGGGAAGATCCTTTTGCCGTACTTAAAGCAGACTTAAAACATTCATGTCAGCACAGTTACTCAATTTTGCTTTGCTTGTGTGGGACTCTGATAAACTGGGACAGACGAAGGGTCACACTTGTTCATTGTTCACCTTGCAGTTTATGTTTCTGAAAAGTATCTTGCTATTGGCAGCATATTTGCTTTCCATCTTTAGAGATCTGGCTTAAAAATAAAGTAGATCTTCAGTAAGAGATAGGACTATATAGTGGATGCAGTGTCAGAGTACCCTCTGGGTTCAGTCCCACCTTTGACACATACAGCTGTCTGACCTAGCATGAGTCACAAGTTGCAGGGAAGGTGTGAACCTGCCTTGGAGGAGGAAGTTTTCTCATTAGGAACTTACATCAATATTGAAATCACAGGTCTGATCCCATCCCATCCACCTTTGCTACTGGTATTTGTTTTTCATCCTTGGAGACACGGTTGGAAACTACTATGGGTTAGAAATAAAGTAGATATTTAGTGATCCATTTATATTTACAGAATACCCATTGTATCCAACATAATTCACTATGATGACAATGGCAAGGATAATGGTAGAATTGAAACCTATAAATAATGCAGAAACCTCATCTGAGCTAATAGCTTATTCCCTGCTGAACTTTTTATCAAAGCTTCTAGGAAATGGTCAAATAGTTCCAGATGTTCTCTCTAGATTCTGTGAAGAGCATGATTTGTGATGAAAAAGTAGTGGGAAAAGTGAACTGAATAATAGATCATAATGGACAATTTAGAGTTGATACATGCAGTGGTTGATTTCTTCAAGGTCTCCTGCCAGAATGGTGAGCAACAAGTAATGTCTGAAATGTGTTGAGGTGGGTTGTGGGATGGCTTTGTCAGTTCTAACAGGGATTATTATCTTTTCAACTTTCAATAGCTCTTGCTTGTCTCTTGAAAAAGTTTCTGGTTAAAATGTAGTCACTAAAAAACTGGCTTTGATGGGCAGATAATGTTCTTAGAATAAGAGAAGATTTTTTTTATTCTAATTATAATGACGGATTATTTAAAGTATCAGGTGTAATTTTATGCGTTTTTTTTTCCCCCTCTTCTTCAGATAATACACATGTACAGGCAGGGGCAATTTTCCCATAGTCTGTATTACATGCAGGCTGACCCATTAGCACCTTTTCTCTGGACAAGATTTACCGTTTCCCGCTTCTGTATTCCATGCCTGAAAAGCCTCCCTCCAAGCCCATGCTTCTATTAAGACTCAATTCAGTTACTGTTTCCTTCCCATGGACTTTCCTGATCTCCTTCCCTTCCATTTACTTTGTTCATACTTTCCATTGACTTATTTATGTATATGAATTTAATAAATGCATGTTCAATTAAATTGGTAGATGTTGGAACCACTTGTGGGTATGTTGGGGGGGCAAGGTTCAAGACAGAGAGACAAAGAGAAGAGAAAGATGGAGGGAGGGAGCTGAAGGAAGGGAAAGGAAAGAGAGGGAGAGGGAGGGGAAGAGAAAGTGAGAGATGGAGGGAAGGAGACAGAGAGAGAGAGAATATAAACACAAGGGGGTGTGAAGTACAAAGAGACAGGCCCGAGTTCCTGGCAATATAAGGGCAGTGGTATTGTTTTCCAAGCTCCATCTTGTCCAGTGTTGCACCATAAGCTGCCTTGTAAGAGGTCCTGCTCTATGAGCCTTTTCTAGCTCTGTTAATTTGGAAGAGAGACAAACTTCTCTGATTAATGGGACTTATTCAAATTTTTTGCCAACAGGATTTTAAGCAGCTTAATTTCAGATGGGTCCTGCAGAGATTTTAAGTATCTTGGGATATGGTTCCTCTTCAGATTTAAAAGAGCGCTGTAGAATCAGCTCTTGGGCTATTAGGGTTGATCAGAAATGAGTTGATTAGGTGGAATATTGTGCCATTATCACTGTTTGGAGGATTAGGGAGAGTGTGTGCCGTTAATTAAAGAAACATTACACAACAGCTACTTAGTTTCCCCCCCCTTCTAAATCACATTCTGAATCTAATGATAGTATAAAATATGGCTTTGAATGAACCCACATAGAGAACTGAAAACAACCACTTTGCAAATAGCTTTGTGTATCAGGGTATGAAAAGCTAATTATTTGATGTTTTTGGTAGGCCTCATCAGTAGCCTAGATGAGAAAGGAGTGTAAGGAGGGAACTAGGGAGAACACACAGAGATAATCTGAGTAGCCCATGGATATTCCTCCCCCTCTACTCTGTACTGTTAGAGGTGATTTTGAGGGAACTGGTATCCTTGAAGTACATAGACAGGTCATGTTTCAAGATACCCTAAGAAGGTTAGACCACAATCCTGACCCCTTTTCCAGAGCTGTCCCAAGGTGACTGATTAGGTCCAAATCTCTTCTACTATAGCTTCTTATGAAATAGCAAACTCCCATGGTCTGGGGTCATTGGCCACTACTTTGCTAGGCTTAGAAGGGCAAGAGAGTTATCCTGTAACCTGCCTCACCTCTTAAAACTCTCTCCAGATCATACATAGTTGTCTCCTAGGGATAATCATTTGCTTTTCTTTGTATCTCCAGTGCTTATTACAATACCTAGCACATAATAAATGCTTGTTGGCTGATTGATGCTGAGCTTGGCATTCAAAGACCTTCACAACCTAACCTGATCCTATCTTTCCATTCTTCTTATTCCTTATTCCCAGACATGTACCCTTTGATCCTATCACACTGACCTCCTGGCTCTTCCATGAACAAAACACTCCATCTCTCAGCTGGGTATTGTCTCTGCCTTCCCTTATATTCTCTCTCCTTCTCTCTCTCTCTCTCTCTCTCTCTCTGTCTCTCTCTCTCTGTCTCTCTCTGTCTCTCTCTCTCTCTCTGTCTCTCTCTGTCTCTCTCTGTCTCTCTCTCTCTGAATACTGACTTCTCTGGGGTCCTTTTAAGTCCCAACCAAAATCCCATCTTTGACTGGAAACTTTCCCCAGCCACTCTTAATTCTATTACCTTCCCTCTGTTAATTATTTCCTACGTATCCTGCAAATAACTTGCTTTGTATATATTTGTTCACATGCTGTTTCCCAATTCAATTGTAAGGTCCTTGAGGGCAGGGATTTTTGCCATTTTCTTAATATCCCCAGTGCTTAGCACAATGCCTGATATATGATAGATGCTTAATAACTATTTACTACTGATTGATAGGCTGCCTGACTAAAAATCTGGAGATGGAGCTCTGTACTTCCACAGCCGTGGAGGTAAGAGCAACTGCCCCCAAAGCATCCCAGGGTCCCATTTAGGTACAATGTGCGCCTGGGCATATGTCAGGCCATGAAGGGCTTACATATAGCTTTATTTAATATTGTACAATAGAAAAACTCAGCAATAGGGGTAGGGTTGGGGGCTAGATCAGTGATTTTACTGATATAGAAAACTCCCTGGATGAGCTCTCACTCAACCTATACAAATTAGCCCCTTCTTTGCAACTCCTAAAGCATTACAGGGTTAAGTGACTTGCATAAGGCCATGGGAACAGCATAAATCAGAGGTAGGCCTTTTGGGCCCTGGTCTTCCTGGCTCCTAGGTTTCTGTGTCCACTGCAGCAGTGGTGTCAAACTGAAATATCAATAGGGCTGCTGATGCATACACTGTGGGCTCGTGTTAACTTAGAAAACCTCATTAATGTTATCTATGTTCATTGTGTTTTTATTTGTTTTGTTAAATATTTCCCAGTTACATTTTAATCTGGATTAGGGAGCAGCAGGTATGTTGCTGGGACTTGTTAAGACTTGTGTCTTAACATCTCTGCATGGCTGTTTCCAGCCAAGCAACATATTCATCAAAAATAAACCTGCCCTGTCCCTTTCTTTAAAGTAAAACCTGTGAAAAAAAATTTTTTTGTCAAGAAAGTTGTCTTCAAATAAGTACAAGATCCTTCATTAGGACATCCCCATTAAAATGTGAAAATACTCCCACAAAAGACACAGCATTATGATTTGTGCGTTGTGTTTTTAAAGTGTTATTTTCCCCCCAGTTCCCAGCCAATCATCAGTAGAAGGAGAAATGGAATTGGAGAAATAAATTGTGCTGGCTTAAGGCTCATTTCTTTTTCTTTTTAATTTCCTGACCTGGTTTATTTTCTGTCTGAGATTGACCCCTACTAGTTACTTTAGTCTTATATCTTGATTTGTTCCCATAGGGCCGGTTGGGCATGTGGTGACTGGAGAACACTTTCAAGTGTCTTATCATTGCTGAAAACCTGAAATTGGCTCTCAGTACAAGAGACAAGTGAAGCTACAGTTTGCCCCTGCTACTGAATCATTGGCACAGACCCTGTGCCCTGGATCCCATGGCAGCCATATCATAGAACACTGTGCATTGAGAAATTTACTGTCCCCTGCATTCTTGACAGACACCTGGTCATTAATCAGTTGATTGGCTTTTCCTTCCTATCATCACCAGCCCCCTGCTAGGGACAGTGGGCCCTGCTTCACAAAAGTGTGCTGAATATGATTAGGTCATGAGTCCAGTGATTAGGGACAGGTGGTAGTATTAGTAGTTAATTAATACTAGTTAATAGTAGTAATAACTCACATTTCTATGTATAGACTTAGACTTTTACTAAACTCTTCCCTCACAGCACCCTTTTGAAGTAGGTAGTGTAAGCATTCTTATACATTTTAAAAATGAGTAAATGTTCAATAAAATATCAGATCCATATTTACATATTCTGATTCTAACTTAGAGTATGCACTTCGTGGCTTGTTGCCATTATACACTCTTCACTAGGTCGTTTGATTGGCCTGTGCAGCTGGACTGTAAGCTCTTTGAGGGCAGGGCTATCGCTTTCTGTTTCTTTTGTATCCTCTCCCAGTAACAGGTACTGTATTTTTCACATTGTCAGTACTTAATAAATATTGATTGTGTGGGTTTTATACGATGCTCAGCGTACTGGAGCTGCTAAGTGACCAGTCATGGTTATTGATGAGGAGGACTATTTGAGGCCCCACAATAATAACATCATGGCACATAGGATTTAAAATCATTAGCAGTGGATCATATTGACTAGACGCTCTCCTGCATGGGATGCATGCTATAGATTCTACAGATTAAATTGGATAGACTTAGGCTGTAGCTCAATGAGACAATCTCAACAGAGACAATTAAACTGAGAACCCCAGTTGTCTTCATACCTAGCAGTTGCCTGGCAATATGATAGCCTCTGGGGAAGGGGAGAGAGGAGATAGTAGAAAAGAGAAAACCCTTTTCTCTTAGACCAAAGATTCTTAACTGAGGGTCCATGGACTGTCCCCAAGAAACCTGTGAATATAGCAGGGCCCTCTAATTTGTCCTTTTAATATTTTGATAATTTTATTTCTACATAATTGATTTCCTTTGTAACCACACAGTCTATATTTTATCCGTTTAAAAACATCATTCTCAAATGGGGTCCAGACTGCCCACAGAGTCCAGGACATCAAAAAGTTTAAGAATCCCTGTCTTAGATCATCTCTCAGGTCATTCCTTTAAGCTGGTATTTATGCCTCCTTTCACGGAAGAGTTAAATTTCCCTTCTGCCATTGCAGTGATGAAAGCTGAGAGGTGGGCAGCATGGCTGGTGGCGCCACGATGGCAGCAATAATGTGGCTGGATAAAATCCCCTCCAGCAAGCCTGGGCCATGCCCACTTTGACTGCAGCAAGTTTGTGTCTGAAACGCTTTGTTCTTCTCCCCCAGTAATGACCTCTGCTTCTGCTTTCCTCCTCTCTTTCCTGTGTTCTCCTTCCCCATCTCCACCCAAAACACATGTGTACATGTGCCCTGAACACACACACACACACACACACCCCACACAGCAGATCAAGGCTAACTCAGATACAGAGCCATCTCTCAGTTATCATTGGTAATTGGGAAGAAGGCAGAGTTTAGGCCATGGAAATCCACAGATCTCATTTTACTCATTGACTGTCTGTCTACTCCACACTGTTTACCATCACTACCAACAAGCAGTGAAATTGAATAATTAAGAATTTCTCCTTCTTTCGTTTCTTTTCTATTCTTAGATGGAAGTAC
The DNA here is from genome assembly GCA_028646515.1 of Pseudochirops corinnae. Classification (NCBI taxonomy): domain Eukaryota; kingdom Metazoa; phylum Chordata; class Mammalia; order Diprotodontia; family Pseudocheiridae; genus Pseudochirops; species Pseudochirops corinnae. Next base: position 245,466,599 of record CM053586.1, read on the forward strand.
ACTTGAGCAGTAAAATGTAACCAGAGAACTAAAGAGAACCAAAGGGCATGAGCTGGATAAAGCAGCCAGCTAATTGGTCCCCAAATCAAAGAAGTGACTGGCAGACAAAATTATTGCGGGAGGGAGGCGTGGGGAGCCAGGGAAGGAAGAAGGGAAAGGGACCAAAAGAGAGAGAATAGATTTGATTAGCATTCATTCGTGTCACGTTTTAGGCTCTGTGATGTGCATGGATTTTGGAAGGACAGTTTTAGCATCTTGCTTGTTGGGAAAGTTTGTCAAGGAGGTAAGATTTCTAGAAGGTCTTTGAGGAATTATTACTAAGGTGTTTAGGAGATCATTGATAAATCTTAACCTCTACTTCTTTACTGCCCAGTTACTCCTGAACCCCTTGAAATCTGTCTCTTGCCTCCACTGCTCCTGACACAGCTCTCTCTTAAGGTCGTTAATAATATCTTTATTGCTGAATTCAGTAGCCCCGTTTTTGTCTTCTCCTTGACTTCTTTACTGCATTTAACACTGTGGACCTCTCAAAGCCATTTTTTATGCCATCATTAGAATCAAAGTGGGATTTATAAGAGGGAAAACTAAGTGACTGTTGTTGTGTGGACCAGCTCTATAGATCACCTCCTTCCTTTGTTTCTGTGGCACTGCATTCTCCTGGTTCTTTCTTTGACTGACCCTTCTCTGTCTGATCTGTCAATTCCTCTTTCTCCTTTCATTTTTTAAATGTAAATTGCTCTCAGATTTCTGTTCTTAGCCCTCTTCTCTTTGCTACTCTTTGCCCTCTTCTCTTGTAGAAATTATTCACTCAATACACATTTATTAAGCATTTACTGTTTACCAGGCACCCTCCTAGGTGCTGGGAATACAAAAATCAAAAGGGAAATAGCCTCAGTACTCAAGAAACTTCCATTCTAACAGGAGAGACAGTTTATACCTATAAAAATGTGGAATGAAGATAACCTTGGGGGAGAAGGCACTAGTAGAGGATGAGGACCAAGAAAGGCCTCCTGCAGAAAATGGTTTGGGCTGAGTCCTCTATTCCAATGACATAGTTTGCCATTTCCATGCAAACATCTCTCAAATTTTTATCTGTCCCTGTCTCTCTCATTCTGTTTGGATATCTTGGCAGCATTTCAAGTTAAGCAAACCAAAGCTAGACTCGTTTTCTTTTCTCCAAAAACCTCCTTCCTACATGCTAACTCCTCTATTTCTCTTGATAGCACTTTCATCATCCCAGGGTCATGTTATCAGCCACCCCTGATTCTTCCTTTCCCTAACACTGCATGTATCGAATCACTTGCCAAATCCTGTTGAGTACACCTCAATAGCATCTCTTGAAATCTATCCATTTCCATTTTCATTGCAGCCACCCCAGTGTAGACCGCCCTCTCTTTTCACTTAGACCGGGCTTTCTTTGTAACAGATTCCTTTGGCAGTGTGGCGAAGCCCATGGACCTCTTCTCACAGTAGTGGTGGGGGTTTTTTAATGCATAAAATAAAATATGCAGAATTACACAGGAGTCCAATTGTTGAAATATTGTTATAAAAATATGAAAAAAATTAAGCTAATGAACCGCAGTTTAAGAATCCTTAACTATTGTAATAACCTTCTACCTGGTATTCCTATTTCTTACTCAGTCCATTCTTCATGTTGCTATTTGTATAATCAATTTTAACACACTGTTCTGATCATATTCAATTCAAATAAAAATATATATTAAATCCCTACTATACGTCAGGTACTGTGCTGATATAGAATCATGTCATTTATCCTCTCCAATATCTTAAGTGACTTGCCATTGACTATCAAATAAAGGATGTACTCCTGACACCTCACGTTACAACTCTTCACACATTCTACATTCCGGCGTAAACTGCCTCCTCTGCTGTATCCTTGAGACAGTATCCCTGATTTCTGAAACACTCAACCCAATCCATCTCCATTTGTTGAAATGCCACCCTTCTCTCAAGGACTAACTCAGGTGGTCCCTTTTCCATGAAACCTTCCACACCCTAGGTCCTAATGAAAATTGTAACTCCCTCTTTAAAGTTCTCCTAACACTTTCTTTTTTCCTGGTTATTTATGTGGATGTCTCTTTACTCCCCTACCTCCACCCCGCATCATTGAAAAATTCATTGAAAGCAGACTTTGTAGCCCTAGTTCTTAGTCCAGTCCTTATCTCACCTAAGGAATGTTTATTAAATTGTACTGAATTTCCCAAATGTGAAGTTACTCAGATTCCATAAATAGAAATTCTCTTTTCATATAATTTATTTATGAGAATTATCTAGACGTTGAAGTTTTAAAAATAAACGTGGTATAATTGATCTCTCCTAGTAACTAGATATTGGTTTTACCAGGACTCTGAGTACTTTGCCGTTTTGATCACAATCAGAATGGAGACACTAGGGATCTGCAACAGAGCAGCATTGTAGGGAAGAGAGGATTTCCTCCTTAGGGTAGATCTCTGGTCTGCCAGTCCTACACATCACAAGTATCCCCGTTCCCTCACCTAGACTCAGGCCACTATCCCAAGACCTCCTCCATAGGGCTTTGTGTCCCGTATCTGAGGTCTCTTTCCATGTCTGCCTCTTCTTCCCTGTCTTCTAAACTGCATTTTCCATGGGCACCAGAATGCCTAGGTATGGCTCTGTTAAATGTCACTCCGATATCATTGACAAGCAGTCCCTAAACACTGAATTAGGCCAATCATTCTTCTTCCTTTGGCACCAGAGAGCAGAACTGATTATAGGCTTTTGCTCTTGCTGACTTCTAACAACCAACAGTTACCATTAGAGAAGGCTCAGGTATAAAAGTGGATATGAGCTAGACTCTGGCTTCTGTCAAATTATCAGGATTCATTGTTGCCCCTCCTATTAGACATTCTTTTCCTAGCTACAGAATGATGAAGACTGGTTGTCAGGGATACCTCTGTTTAACTGATAAATGTGCTCATTCTTCAGCCTCTTTTTATCATCATAAAGAAGTTTTCCACAGCCAATGACATTTTTTGGCTGAATATTAAAGCTTACTGTGCGTGTTCATGTGCATGTGTGTGTATGTGTGTGTGTATGCCCTATTAGCCAAAATGATTTTTAAAAATTAATGTCTAGTTAACTTAATTGTTATGACATGAATGGCTTTCTTCCCTGTACTTTTCTCTCTCCCATTTAAATGAAATGACCATTATAGTTTACATCTGACAGTACCTAGCAAAACTGAGTTCACAATTGCATACCCAAGTGGCAGATATCCAAGAGGGAACAATTATGTGTGTACCCTTGTGTCCATGCATACATGTGATTTAATACTTTGGCAGCAGCATAATACAATGGAAGGAGTTCTGGATTTGGAGACAGAGGAGAGGGGTTCAAATCTTGTCCTTGCAAACCACCGTGTAATCCTGGGAAAATCATTTCATCTCTCTGGATCCCAGTTTCTCCCTTGTAAATGAGGCCTAGATGAACCATTAAGGTACCTTCCAGCTCTAAACCTGTGGTGCTTTGGATGCATGATTTCATCAAAATAAGTACTCCCTATGCTGGTGCAAATAGCCACTCATCTATGTCTCTTGTCCACGGGGAAGTCTTTCCACAGATTCTCCCTAAAGGATCTATCCAACATATTTAAGAGTTTTTCTGCTGGATATTGTAATATTTTATGAATAGCAGAAGCAGACTTGGCTTTCCATCTGTGATGGAGGGAGGGAAAGAAAGAGAACGAGAATGCGGGTGTATACACACACACACAATCACACTGAAAGAATGTGAAATGGTAATACAAGCTCCATGTCTTTTGAACAATACAGTGAGAGTTAGTGCCTCCTGACTTTCAGTTACTCATTGAAGCTGTGATCCCTGCAGGGAGAGAATGAAAATGAAAGAATATGAGGTTGATTGGGTCAACTTTGTATGCTCTTGGCATGAGAAATACTCCTCTCTTTGTTTTAATTCCAATGCAGATGTCTAAGCCCGCGTTTTGTAAATCATTCTGTTTCTGGCCCACTCATCTTACCACTTCCCACTGTGCTAAGTGGGGCCTAATTGTGCTGGATATTCCAGCCCCCTCATAATATGAAGTTCTTATCCTGTTAATATCATAGATTGACTCCTTTTAGATGACTTTTCTTTTGTTAATTGGTTTACAATTGAACCTTGAAGATTTTTGCTTACTAAATCTACCAGGATAGTAATTCTCACCAAGAAAACTAGCCTGTACATTTGCTTTCCAGTAAAGATTTAGTGGCCAGAAGCTATAATGTGGTACAGTATTCAACCCAGAATCCTTTTCTTTTTCTTTTTTTAACCATCAGTGACTGGTGGTACATTATGCTCCCTTCTCAAGATTAATTAAAACCAAACTACCCACACAACTAAATAAACAGAGAAAGCCCATTCCATGATCCTGGCCTTATTGCTTTTTAATTGTGCCGCTTCTCTTGCTAATTTACAAAATTTGCTCATCAGAAGGAGATCTCCCAGTCATTAGTGCACATTAGCAGGGGTCTGCTATACATTTTCCTTTATGATGCACCCATGCATAGAAATTTGCTGGATATTGTCCAAGCACCTGTTCAGAATGACCGCTTTTATTCTTTGTTGATTAAATATTTCTTGGGTCTCTCTGATTTCAAAAGATAATTCTCATCCCTTTTGCCGTCCTTTTGTCCCCTACCAACTCTCATTTATTTAAATCATAGATATTGTAATATCTTCAAGTTACGGGCCAGACATTTGAGATTGGAATGGGAAGGTAGTGAACTGAGTATGACTAAAAACTGGAGAAAAGGACTCTGTAAATTTTCAGTCCCATGGGAGATTTTTTTTTCTTCCTCAGTACTTTGAGTTGCTACAAACCCGTTGTAAATGCTGGCAGAAGTTCTCACACTGAATGATGGCAGAGTATAAGAAAGGAGAATAACTGCACCCCTCTTCTTACATTAATCAGTGGTTTTCACATGACTGCTGGAAAATTAATTCCCTGGGGTAAAAGATTCCTGGGATCATTTACCTCATCCACTCATGTGGGATTCATTTCTGTGCTCCTCTTTCTATATTGGAAGTGGAGAGTAGCAGCATTGCTACTATTGATTCTGCTTAATGCTCTCCAAATGCAGTCTGTACGTTTCTTTCCTCCTAAAAGACTTATCATTAAAAGCAATTCCCTCCCTCCACTTCTCCATCCTTTTTTCCTTAGACTGACTGGGACCCTGACCCAGACATTATCAAATGTTTTCTTTGCACCTAAGAAACCCATTAAGCACCATCCATGGTCTACAAAACGTACTTAGGACGATTGACTTAGATGATTCAAGGAGATTGTACTTGAGGCTAGTGAGACTATTCACTCTTTTCTTACTCTGTGGCATCTTCTATTGATGAATTTCAAGTACTCCAACAAATCTCTAATTTCATCAGAATAGGTACTCTTTGTTTTTTTTAATGCAAATCACAAGCCCTCCCTGCCTTAGTAGATTGTATTTATGGGGTTTTGAGACTGACAGAAATTAATCACCTTGTAGCTCACTTTCTGATGATGGCCCATTTCTGAATTTAGGTGAGTTTGTACTTGGGCAATAGAAATACAGTTCATTGCCAGTCAGTACTTGAATCCTTGCTAATTGGGAGGACATGCTTGTGCTATTCTGGCATAGGCTTTGACAACTCAGGCTTACATCCATGCCACAATGTGACATCAGAGCATGTCTGCAAAGAAAGGTAAACTCGGTGTTTTTTTTTTTATTAACTAAAAACACACCAACAATGCATTGTCCCTTCAAGCCATTACACACAAAACCTAAATTCTCTTACTCTATTATTATCCAATGGATGAAGATATTAATGATAAAATTAATATTTCCATGTTTGTTGAGACCTGGTTTCTAAATTATCTGGCCCCAGCAGAGAGTTCTACATCCTCTTCTGGTAGACTTGTTCCTTAGGCTAACTTCTATCTGGAGATTTAGGTCGAAATCAATTCCATTGCTTCTAGCAATATTGATTAGAATGTCAACTTTCTATTTATCATTCACCTTCACTTTTTTCCCTAGGTTTAGTCTGTATGCCTAGGAATCTGGTCATGGCCTGATGAGAGTAAAGGGAAATCTATGCCTTAGTTGGCCAGAATGGAACTTGTGATCTGTGGTGTGTCAGGTATCTATCTTCTTTTAGAGCCAAATATCGTATATGATATTTCTAATGCAGAAGTGCCTCAAGACAGAAAGAAGTCCCACTTTATCAACCAACATTTGTTTTCCTCTTCTCCCTTGGAAAAGTTTTATAAAGAAATTTTATAAATGTGAAATCTAATAGTCATTCATCTTAGCTGGATGAACATGTTCCTACCTTTATGAGATTATTAATATCTTATGGTTTACTAATGACCGTTACTTCTCTTTATTTTCAGGTGCCAACGAAAGCAGTGGCGTGTAGACTTACCCGCCACCAGTGTGGTAATCACTTTCCACAATGAAGCCAGGTCGGCCTTGCTGAGAACTGTAGTCAGGTGAGGCAGTACAACCCATTGTCCTGCATGATGCTTTCAGAAGGAATTGTTTGACTGATAGTTGTTGATTGGGATTGGGGATGGAAGAGTCAGTTAAGAACCAATAAATTCCATACCCATGGAAGATCATGTGATATTTTTTCTTCCCTCTTTAGTGTGCTTAAGAAAAGTCCCCCCCACCTTATAAAAGAAATCATATTGGTTGATGACTACAGTAATGACTGTAAGTATCATGACTAATTTTTTTTCCCCCTGCTGTTAAAATGAATAGTAAATTAGTCAAAAGAGAGGGCAGTGGGTTGGAGATATGACTGACTGTTATATGTATAGACTGTTCAACAGCCATTAGATGATGAAGAGCTGATTAAACTCACAATAAAACACATCTTTATAAAGCTCAGTTTCAGAATCTCCTGGATTTTTTTTTCCCTTTTCAGCTGAGGATGGTGCTCTCTTGGGGAAGATTGAGAAAGTACGGGTTCTTAGGAATGATCGACGAGAAGGTAGATTGTTTATTATTAACTTATTTTTCTAAAGAACTTGATCTCTTCTATGGAGCTTTTTTTTGCCAACAAAGTGTAATTGTGTCTGTGTTTTTGGTTATTATTGAACTCAACATATTTTAGCTTAAGAAAATAAATGACCACATCTTGACTTTCTGTGTCTGGTCTATGTATGTATATAGCACCCAAAACTGTTTTCAGGTCGGGTAAGTACATGCAAGCTTAATCCATTGCATATTAAAACCTCACTCTTAATTATGACAGCAATTCTATTTGGATTTCCCCTTTTCTCTTTTGGAAAATTGTCCCTTCTTCATGTAGAAAGCCTTGACTAGTCAGCAGTCCCTGAGGTATTAGAATTTAGATGAAAACCCACAAGATGTAGAAATGGCAAGTCTAATGACTTCTTACTTCAGGCATCTGATTTCACTAGGTGAAAGTGATCCATCTGAAGAAAAGAAAGTATATCCTATTTGTTTGTTTTTTCAGTGTTACAAACTCTTGCCTTACGTGCTGCTGTCTGTCTTCTCTGTTCAATAGTTGGGATCATTGAACATTCTTTGTTGACATCCATAAGCAAGATTTTTCCAAAGGCAGGAGTAAAACATGGAAACTTCCAGAGAAGACACTTAAAATACTGTGCAATTAACATCCAGTCAGCTGCTCATTTCTCAGAGCTGCTTGGGAGCTTAATGATTAAATATTTTGTTCATTCAGTTTGGAGAAATTTTTTAGCTATCAGGTTGTCTATGGAAGACTCTTCTATACCAAGATGACAGAGCTAAGATTTTTTTTTTCATTTGGTATACATTCTGTTTTCTCCCCTGGGGCAATAGTGCCCATTTGTATGATAACCAGTTGAGATTAGAGGTCAAAGCTATGGCCACGGAAGAAATTTTCCCCCCCACCATGTGATACTGAACTAGTCCATAAATGGATTGAACCTGTTACATGGGCTTCATTAATTCTATATCCTAATGGGTCCTCTTGGTGTGAAAAGTACACATTATGCTCAATGCCTCAAATCTGGCTCCTCCTCTTTGAAACAGATCACTTTCCAAAGTCTCAAACAAATCAGAATTATATGACTGGATGCTCCATTTTCCTGTTCAAATGACCTAGACAAAGGATACCTTACTTTACAATTTTTTTATTATCTACTAAAGCTGAGACATATTCTCCTATCTTACTACTGCCCACTACAAGGGAGCAAAGTAATAACAACTGTTATTTTTAAGCACTGATAATTTAATATTAGTAACAAAATTAACAGCCACTCTTTTCATTGAGTACTATTGGGGTAAAATATTTAGAAATTAAAAGATTACTTTAAAGGCAGCGATTCTTAACTTTTTATGTGAGTCTAGTGGAACTTAGAGACTTCTCTGAATAATGTTTTTGCATGAATAAATTAAACTACGTAGGATTACAAAGAAAATCAATTACATTGAAATACATTTGCCACATTATTTAAAAAACAATTTAATGGATGCCAGGTTAAGAACCCCCAGTCTTAATATGTAAATTTGTTCACAGTTTGGTGAGTTGGCATAATTCAAATGGGAAGAGCCCCTGTCAATACAGAGAATCAGATTCTGGTTAAGACCTGTAAAATACATATAAAATAGTCGGTATTTGCTTCTGTGTCCAAGTAATTTAGTGGATTTGACTTTGGTGTTACTGAGACAGAGCTCATGAACTTGACCCTGAGGTGGAATCAACCACCTTCCTTTTGTTTCATGACCAAAGACTATATCACTTAGGAAAGTGGGCCTCATTCACAAGATAGGTCAACTAAGCATCAGAGAAAATGCATCTTCCCTTCTCCTGGAGGGATGGGAAACACTTAAAATATGTCCTGCCTTTTCTGATAGTGAATCAGTAGCACTCTTTTTATATATGAAGGACAGTCAGTACAGTAGGAATCCATTGTGACTGTTGGTTCAGGGAACAAGGATAGTTGTTCTGAAGGAAATTATTGTAATAGTAAGAGAGAAATGCTCTATAACAGTGGTGTCAAATGCAAATAGAAACTGGAGCCATGAATCCATACATGAGGATCCCTGAGGGCTGCATATTGCCTTAGTTTTAAAGTATAATATAGTGCTATCTATGTTTTATTGTATTTTTATTTATCTTGGTAAATATTTTCCAATTACATTTTAATTGGGTTCCTGCCTTACTCTGCAGCGTTGTGGGCTGCATGCATTGGGCCATGTGTCTGACACTTCTGTTCTACGTTGCAGTCTACAACTGCATGATTTGATCCACAACATGACTGATTTTGTGTTATGGCAAAGGAGCCTTATAATTGAATCTTAATGTGTGGATATACACACCTGTATACACATATAGCATGTGTATATATGTCATGATACATATGTATAAACTGATACATGTTAAGTCTTAGAAGAACGGAAAAATTTGCAATTTCTTTCACTAAATTAGCACTGAAAGATCAGCAGTTATTGACACTTTAAGTGTGTGGATAACAAGTCTCTGAGCCCAGTTAATGAGCAAACCCTCTGTTCTTTGCAAGACCGTTTTTTAAAAATGATTGTTTCTGATGATATATCCATCTGCTTTTAATTAGGTGACAGCCTTTCTTAGAAGACAGTTGTTCTTTCTGTAGGTTCTTTACCTTAAAAAAAAGAAGCTACAAATAGTCTTCTGTGTCAGTGACCACAGGGGGGTAGCATTGATCCTTTCAGCCTGACACAGAACATGAAACCTCTAGCCCTGCAAGTGGCCTATAAAGGTTTTGTGGGGGGAGATGTATAGAAAGTGTCTGCTTGCATACATTGGTTTTGTTGTTCTTCACAGAGAATATAGATTCCCTCCCCTGACAAGCTTCTGCATCTTCCCCCACAGGCTTGATGCGCTCTCGGGTCCGAGGGGCAGATGCCGCCCAGGCTAAAGTCCTGACGTTCTTGGACAGTCATTGTGAGTGCAATGAGCACTGGCTCGAACCCCTCCTGGAGAGGGTGGCAGAGGTGAGTGAAGAAGAGGCCTAAGGTAGAAAGGCTTGGAGGGTTGCTCAGTTCCTAGGAGTTTATTCATGTTGAGTGAAGTGAGCCGAGAAATACCATTGGGGGCATTCGTTTACTATTGCATTAGACCAAGTGGAAAAAAAAAAACAATCTAGCTGGGGAAAGGAAGGAGCAGGTCAGAACACTCACCTGTTGGGACTGAGTGCAGGGTCAGAGCCTTCATTTCATTTACAGCAGTTCTGTTCTATTGAGAGGCACTTATTTATCTGAAGTTTTAGGGTAAACTGTGGAGTAGTCTGTTAGAGATGGAGTCAAGGCCTTCATTTGCCCTCAGAGAAAGGCTGTGGCTAGAAGGAATCTTTATGAGTATTTCAGGTAAGAAAGAAATCCTGACAGTAACCTCCACAAAACTACTATCTTCAGTCCATGTGAGCTCCACTTTCTACCATACTCCTTTCATGACTTCTTGCTATCATTTAGTCATGTTCAACTCTTCATGACCCGGTGAACCAAAGATGCTGGAGTGGTTTGCCATTTCCATCTCCACTGTATCACTTTTTGTCAGAACTCTCCACAATGACCTATCCATCTTGGGTAACCATGTGTGGCATGGCTCCTAGTTTCACTGAGTTATGCAAGCCCGTGACAAGGCAATGAGAAGAGCCCAAAGACAGATGGAAAGAGAAAGGAAAAGGGTCTAAGAGGGTCTGCTAGCCTTCAACAGTTCACCAGCTGATTTACGTTATGTTTGCTCTATGTCTAATAGCAGTGGTATCAGACTTAAGTAGAAGCCGCTTATCTGTGTTGTAAGGATCCCTACAGACCACAAATAAGTTTAGTTTTAAAATCTGCATTTCATTATAGGTATATGTACTTTGATGGCTGTTACCCATTTACATTTTCATGTTGTTTGGACTGCATTCAGGATCACTGTGCCCGCGTGCAGCCCCTGGGTCATGAGTGTGACACCTCTGCCTCACAGCAACTGACTGTGTTACTCTTTGGCATCTTTTCATTTCTCTTTCTGTCGTGCTTGCCATTCTGCTTAATTCCTCAGTCACCACAAACATGTGACAAGAAATTTTGCCAGAGATTAATAAAAAAAAAAGGATACTGTAAGAGTACAAAAATAGAACTAGTTTGTCTTTGGGTAACTATGGAAAGCATTGGTATAGGAGCAGAGGGTCATGACACAAGCAGAATGTCAATCACTACTCCAGCTCTGCAACTAAAATGGTAACCATGGGACACATGGGCATAAGCGACATGGAATTCTCCCTGCCAAAACTGTAAACCTTAAACAAGTGGCACAGGTGATCAAAAAGTCAGATAATTAAGATGGTTAATGTTAACGAATTCACATTTTATCCAAAGTAGTGAGTAATTGACTTAATTGAGTGGTGGTTTTAAGACCGAAGTGGGTTTCACTCTACTAAGGGAGCTATTTGGCCTCAAGTAGCCTTAAAACTGCCTTATGGCTCTAAACAAAAGACTTGACGGCCACTCGTGGACCATGTTGTGTAGGGTACTAGACCACCGAAGGCCCTTCCAACTCTATAAATCTGTGAAGACTCTTAGGACAATTCTAGTGTTGTAGCAAATAGTTCTGCCCATTCCACTTCTGATGATTAATTTTCTTTCTGGCTTCTAACTCCATGGGACTTACTATGATGCTAGTCCTGTGTTTTTCAACTGAGTCCCAAAAGAAATGACCGTATGATATTGACACCAGAATCTAGTTCTAAAGATGGTGCAATAGAAAGATCCTTAGACCTAGAATTAGGAAAACCCAAGTTCATATCCTACCTCAGACACCAGATATATGACCCCGGGCAAGTCACTTAACCTCTGTCTGCCTCAATTTCCTCATCCATAAAATGGGTATAAAAATAATAGTATTTCCATAATATTTTAATATTTACAAAGCACTTTAAAAATATTATCTCAAACCCTAGGAGGCAAGCATTATTATTATTTCCATTTTGCAAGTAGGAAAACTGAGGCTGAGAGATTAGGAGATTTGCTCAGGGTGGCGCAGCTATTAAGTATTCTTCCTGACTCCAAATCCATCACTCTAACCACTGTACCATCTGGCTGCCTAATAAGGCCCACCTCACAGGGTTGTTGTAAAGATAAAATGAGATAATATTTGTAAAGCACTTTGCCCACCATAAAGCACTATGTAAGTGCAAGTTATCATCGTCATCATCATCATCATCATTATTATTAGCTTTACCCGGGGGGAATCTTTTCTTTGTGTTTACTGAAGAAGTTAGTGACTTACACAAACAGTTGCCAAAATAAACAGAAGTCCCTAATAGATCATCAGAGGCTACAGGAAAAATATTTTGTCTACTCTAGCCATCAGTGTTCTGCCCTCTCTATTTTAGAGAATTTAGATAATGACAGGCCTTAACTGTAATTTTAGAAAGTGCCCCTTGTGCATCTCTGTGTGTTGGACCCTAGATGGCTGCCTATAATGCCTCCATCTAGTCCTCTTGTGAAGATGAATGATCAAGTAAGTGGCTCTGGTCTCAGAATAGCCCTGCCAGAGATAGATAGAACATATAGGCCAGTCTTTGCAGTCTGCAAAATTTTTACCACTAAAAGTCCTTCTCAAAACTTATAACTTCAAAAATTGACTTTTAAGTTGTCCCCAAATTCAGTGTAGTATTTTCAAAATTCCAACTGATGACTTGTGTTTTTCTATTTATATTCCATACATACAGACATACATACATGTAAAATGTATGTGAGTGGTATTCCCGTAGAACTTCAACTCTTCCGTACTCTTCAGCCCATCATTCCATGATTCTTTTCCTCTTCCTATCTCCCCACCCTCCATATGACTTAATTTTCTTCCTTGAAAATGTCTACCTTTCAGACAGTTCTGAAGAATCCTAGTCCTATTTGCCACACTACCAAGTCCTTGCTCACTATTACTGAACATTGCTTATTAATTTATTTGACCAAGTTCTTTATCATCCTTCTGGCTAACAAAGCAGTCCTTCAATTAAATTGCTCTAGAGAGAAAATTAACTTTTTGTTGTCCTTCCAAGCTAAGCAGAGTCATACTGTTTCATGTTTGCACTCAGTGTCAGTTTAACATCAGAATTTGGAAAGGTCAGTAATTAAAAGCCATTATGAACTCTTATCAAGAAAATGACAGCAATAGTATGTGAAACGACTAAGAAAATATTTTCATAAAATCATGGGAAGACAGGCTGGCTTGTTCACTTTCTGTCACCACTACTTATCGCTTTTCATATCACAGATGTGCCCATGGAAGTTTATTCTTCGCATGGTTGCATCTCTCTGCTGCCTGTGTATCCATATCAGATTGTAAGTCCAAAGAGTAGCGTCCTTGCTTCTGTTTCATATCAGCTAACACATTGTTGAATTGAATTAATTCAGATTGAACCTAAATTCTGTCAAAATGAAATCTACTTTCTGACGATAATTTAGACATTTTGGAAAGCTCCATTAATTTATGTCACTAGAAAAGGTATCTGGAAAGAGCGCCTAGTCCAGCCCTCTGCCCTCAGGCCGGTGAATATCTGAATCATCCAGGACAGATTATTTTTTTATTTTCAATGAATTATTATCAGTATGGTATTCAAATTGCAACAAACAACATAAATGCGAGGGAGACAGAGAATGGACCTTTAATGTGTATACTCCAAAAAGGCTTGCCAGATAATGGGTCCATTGAATTGCCTTATTTCTGTATAACATTAATAAAGCTTTTCTCTGTATTGTGTTTTGAGTAACTTATTTACTTGTGGATTTTTTCTCCCAAAATTCAATATTCATTTTAGGACAAGACCCGGGTTGTGTCACCTATCATTGATGTCATTAATATGGATAACTTTCAGTATGTGGGGGCGTCAGCTGATTTAAAAGGCGGTATGTGTCTGTAATATGAAGTAATGTTCATTCTGAATCCATTTTAATCAATTTCAATATAATTCTGTGCCATTGTTACCGTTCATTCTGTAATCACTTCTTCAGTGTCTGCTATGTGCCAGGCACTGGGAATACAAAGGTAAAAAAAAAAATAATCCTTACCTTCAGAGAGTTTACATTCCATAGGAGGTGAGGGCATCAGCTCATGCTGATAAATCAACATAAGGTAAATACAGAATAATCAGGTTGGAGGGAGGTGAGAGAGAACATCAGGAAAGGCCTCAGGTGGAAGGCAGCCTTTGGGCATATATCCTTGAAGGGGATTTTGTAATAGGTAGAGGTGAGACATAAGAAACAACTTGTTCAAACTCATAGAGACAGCAGATGGAATGTCATATATAAGGAATTGCAAGTGGCCCATTTTGGCTTGACTGTATAGTGCATGATGGGGAATAATGTGAAATCAACTTGGAAAAATGTTAGAGTCCAGATGGCAAAGGGCTTTTAGTCCCAACGAGAATAGTTCCTATTTAATTCTAGAAACAGTAGGGAGCCCCTGAAGTTTCTTGAACGGGGGAGTGGTATGATCAGATCAGATAGCTTCATTAGGAATATCAGTTTATCAGTTATGTGGAAGATGGATCAGAGAGAGACTGAGAGACCAAGTAACAGGGGATTACAGTTGTCCAGGTGAGGTGATGAGGTAAAATCAATACTTCCAATATAATTTGGCCATTGAATATAAGGGGAGGAAGGGAAAGTGAAGAATCCAGGGTAACTCCAAGGTCATAAACCTTAGTGTCTAGAAGGATGATGGTGTCCTTAGCAAAAATAGTGAAGTTAAGGGGAAGAGGCAGGTTTTGGTGAAAAGATGATAAATTCCCCTTTGAATATGCCTGTTTTAATTCAGTTGTCACAACAGACTGTCCCATCCACTTGGAGAAGTCTCATATGTGTTTGGTAATGTGGGAATAGAGTTCAGGAGAGACACTAGAGCTAGGAGCCATCTGCCACAGAGATCATAATTGAATCTAGGAGAGCTGATGAGATCACCAAGAAAGGGTCATAAGATCATAGATTTAGAACCAGAAAGTATGAAAGAAAAAAGGAAAGCCCAGAATAGAGCTGTGTCAGATGCCCACAGTTAGGCGGTAAGATGTGGGATCATGGAACTGGAACCAGAAAACCCACCGAGGCCAGTTAGTTCAATAACTACACCCTCCTCAGTTTTACAGATGAGGAAGCTGAAGCCTAGACTTGCCCAAGGTTATTTCAGGGATTAAATGACTGGCTGCATTGGAACCTATCTCCCCTGACTCACAATACTCTTAACACTGGACTACCTTTCTTCATGGATGATGATCCAACAAAGGAGATTGGAGAAGGAACAACCAGACAGGCATGCAGAGAGCCGGGAGAGCATGCCATGAAAACCCAGGGAGAGGAAGGGAAGGGATTTAAAAAGTTTTTTTTTTAAATTTTGAACTTAACACAAAATCAAGTCAACAAGCTTTTATGAAGCACCTATGATATGCCAAATACTATACTAAGCACTGAGGATTTTTAAAAGAAGGCAACAATTGTCCTGGCTTTCAAGGAGGTCTCAGTCTAATGGGGCAGAAAGCTGTGTGCTAGGTAGGTAGATAGGTAGGTAGATGAATGGATGGATGGATAGATAAACTCTAGAAATAATCAACATAGAAATGGCACTAGCATTGAGGAGGCTCAGGAAAGACTTCTTGTAGAAGGTGAACTTAAAGGAAGCTAGAAGACTCAAGGGAGAAGGGAAGGAATGACAGGCGTGGGGGACAACATTGCTATATAGAAAGTAGAAAAGATGAAAGGAGGATTGTGCATGCAACTACAGCTCACTCTCACATACAGCTTGCTTTTCTTTTAAAGTATATAATCACTTAATCAACAGTTTTTATTAAGTACCTACTATGTGTTGGGCACTATCCTGGGCACTGGAGATACAAATACAGAGATTGAAATAATCCCTACTCGCGTTCTAATGGGGGTTCAACAATTACATATAAAATGTATGCATAATAAACATGTGGAGACATATATAATAGACACACACAAAGTATTTAGATACAAGGTAGATAGGGAGGGGGAGCATGTTAGCAGTCAGAGCCATGTCAGGGCAGGGGAAGGAGTTGGCAGAAAGGTTTCAGGCAGATTTATTCCCCGGCCGCATATTAAAAGAAGAGAGGGATTCTTTAAGACAGAGATAAGGACCAAGCACATCCACACATGGGGAATATCCAGTGCAAAAGGTACAGAAGTGGGGGCTGGAACTTCATGAATAAGGAACAGAAGGGTCAGTCTGGGTAGATGTCGAAGCACTAGAATGAGAATAATGTCCGTTGAAGCTCACAAGACAGGTTGGTGAATTTAAAAGCCAAACAGAGGAGTTGATTTTTGACCCCAGAGGCAATAGGAAGCTGCTGGAGTTGGCTGTATAAGGGAGGCATGGTCTGATTTTCATTTAAAGAAAATTACTTTGTCAATAGCGTGTAGGATGGGCCAGAGTGATGAGGTACTTGAGACACCAATTAGAAGGCTGTTGCAATTGTCTAGGTGGGAGATGATGAGGGCCTAAACAAAGGTGGTAACTAAGTGGATGGAAGGAAGGCCATCAAATATGGGAGATTTTGTAAAGGTTGAAATACCAAGATTTGACAACTGGATGCATGAGGTGAGGAAGAGTGAAGAGCCCAGGATAATGCTGAGATGGTGAACCTGAGACAATGGAAGAATGGTGGTACTTTTAACAGAAAGAAGAAAGTTTGGAAGACAGGAGGCCTAGGCCCTAAATAGATGGATCATGAGTTTTGGTTTAGACATGTTAAATTTAAGATTTCTCTGGGACATAACAAATTGAAATGTCCAGTAGGTGGTGTGGGTCTTAAACTGAAGATACTGGAGCTGGATAAATAGTTCTGTGAAATAACTGACATAGAAATGATGGTTAAGGGCGGCTAGGTGGCGCAGTGAATAGAGCACCAGCCTTGGAGTCAGGAGGAACTGAGTTCAAATCCAGCCTCAGACACTTAACACTTACTAACCATGTGACCTTGGACAAGTCGCTCAACCCCAATTGCCCTGCCTTCCCCCCTCCAAAAAGGAAAAAAGAAAAAGAAATGATGGTTAATCCTGTGGGAATCAATGAGGTTACTGAAAGAGACTATAGAGAGGCAAGAGGACGTAAGAGAGAACCATGGGTGCCCCTATAGGTAGGAAGGGTGGTGTGGATCGTGAACCAGCAGAAGAGATAGAGAAGTAGCAGTCAGACAGGTAGAACCAAGAGAGTAAAATTTCATAGACAAGAAAAGATCTGAGAGGAGAGGGTGGTTATTAGTGCCAGAAGCATGGATTGAGAAGGACCCTGTGAAGGAAACATCAGATTTGGCAGTTGGATGTCCTAGAAAAAAGGTTGCCACCAAGAGATGAGGTCAAATACCAGATTCCAAAGGGTGAGAGAAGTGGAGACAGTGAGTGTAAACAACTTTTTCAAGGAATTTGACTAAGAAAGGGAGGAGAAATATGGAATCTCTCTTGAAGGAATTCTAGAGTCTAGTAAAGGTTTTTTAAGGAGTGGGGAGACAGGCATATTTGAAGGGAGAAGGGAAATAGTTGATATGGCGAGGCTAAAGAGCAAAGATTGATGATGGAGTAACTTCCAACAGTGCTACTTTCAAAGCGATCTTGCTTGTCTATAGTATTCCCTCCTGGTTTTCCTTCTGTTCTTTTCCATGCATTTTTAAAATTTTATTTTATTTTTCACTTATGGAATAAAACAGGCATTTCTATAACATAATATAATAAAAAAAACATGATTGCGTGTGAAACTGCAAATCTGTTATATACAACTTGCTATTCCTTTTAAATATGTGATAAAATTATGTGAATTTCTTTTGTTTCCTTTTTTCCCTTCTCCCACAAAGAATCTCTTTTTATTTTTATTTTTTGGTAAACTTTCACGACCCCTTTAAGTCTCCCTGACCTCTACCTTCTCTCACCCAAATGAAAAACAAAACAAACACTTGTAACAGTTCTTTTCATTTTGGTTGAGTGAAGGGCAGGGGAGAGTTAGGAGGCAGGGGGTTGTGAAAGCAGAATTAGCTGTGCCCCCAAACATATGTCTTCCTCCATCACGTCACGAGGTGGGCAGCATGCTTCATCCATTAATCAGGGAGGAGGGAATGGTCAGCAGGGTCAAAGGTTGCAGATGTGTCATTCAGTCAGTCAACAAGTCTTTATTCAGTCAAACAGCAAGTATTTATTAAGTTCCTACTGCATTCTAGGCACTGTGCTAGGCACTACAGGTACAAATATAATGAATTAAGGGCTATTCAGAAGGATTGTGGGCACATTCTAACAGGGGAGACAAAAAGTACATATGTAAGCAGAGGCAAAATAAATATAAAGAGAATATATACAAATAGACACAAAATAATTAAATATCAGGTAGTTTGTAAGGGAGGGCACTGCCAGTTGTATTGGGAGGAAGGGGAATCAGGGAAGACTTAGAGTAGAAGGTGGTATTCATTAAACACCAAGTGCCAGGCGCTGTGCCAGGGGAAGAGAGTAAGCGTTTATATAGTGCCTACTCTGTGCCAGACTCTGCTCGAAGCACTTTACAAATCTCTCTTTCGATCCTCACAACAACCTGGTAAGGTAGATGCTGTTATTATACCCATTTTACAGTTGAGAAAACTGAGGCAGAGGTTAAATGACACAGCTATTGAGTGTCAGAGGCCACTTTTGATCTCCAGTCTTCCCGAGTCCAGGCACAGAGCTCTATCCACTGCCCCAGCTAGCTTCTTCCTCTTTTGAGAAAGGTAGCAATTTCAGAATATTTCCACTGTTGAAGTGCTGAGGGCCACTCCCCAGTACCAAAAAGGAGGAAAGAAATGATTAGTTTTGGAGTGGGTTTTTGTTGTTGTTAGTTTTTAGAGACAATGTCCTAGGCAGAGATGGGAGGTGTTTCAATTCTTAAAAATAAACAAATTTCTTTTAAAATTTATTTTATGCCTTCTCCTTTCATATTACTTTAATTGACTCTGAATATATGTGCCTGGTTACTTACATGTTGTCATGTAAGTAGGGGCTTTTTTTTGGTCATTATTTATATCTCTACACTTAGCACAGTGCCTAGGACATGGCGAGCACGATCTTTGGCTTGCTAGTTTATTAACACATAGGAGTTTCTTCACATTACTCCTATAGTAATTCCCTGTGCTTTATTCAGCCTCACCTTAAGAAGCAAAGGAAGGAGAGAGCATCAGGCCTCTCTCATGCTGACCACCCACCCAGTCCAACCCCCATTTGCCCTCCCCTTCCTTAGCCCACCACAAAGGATGTTACCCAGAATTCATGAAATTCACTTGATTGGCTCTATGGCCAGGTTTATCCTTCAGCATCCCATACCCCTCTCATGATCTTGCTATCCCCTCACTTCCCCAGTGCCACTCCCTAATTCCCAACCTGTCCCATGGGCCCCTCTCTGAAAGCATTCATGTAGGAGAACTTTGCTTCCTCTCTGTCAGAACCTACCTATCCTGTTCCCTCAGGATGATGCACTCTACTAAATGATACTAAATTAATCAGCTATATTAATCTATGCTAATATGTTAACTAGTTAGCATGCTGTATCAAACCATGGTACTATAGCACAAAGGCAGCAGGATGCCTTAAACCAATTAAAATATACAAGTTCCCTATGAAGATCATGGTGATCATTTTAGGTCCAATAGAGGGCAGGTAATTTTTATCAAAAGGCCCTTTTTCCATCAGATCGTGTCATGTTAGAACCTTTTTTTTTTTAATCTCTATGTAAGAACAGTCCAGAGAACAAAAGGCTCTGTTTTTTCCTGAAAAGCCAATGAGGTGTTGTCTGCTTATTATTTTCCGTTAAATATCTTAAGTAAGTAATTCTTTCCAGAAACTACAATACAAACACTTTTCATATTATAAACATTGATATCAGAAGAGAATAGCCCATGGACCACCTGTGGAATTTTGCAGCAGCCAGTGAGGCCTCCCAGACCACACTTGGAGAATTTCTGTTCTGACATCTGGTACTTCTTTTTCACAGGATGGGTGGGACTACAGGGTCTCAGACCTGTAGAGCTTATTAAAACAGCCTCCTATGGATCACAGTACTCTGGTCCATTCTAAAAGGGCTTGGATATTTTCTCCCTCTATAATTATGAGAGAGATGCTGGGGTCGTTTTTTTTATTGTTAATTTTTTTAGGGAAGGAGTTATATGCTCTTTATTCAGAGTTTTTGAATCGTTTCTAAAATAGCCATCATTTTGTGGTTAGAGGACCTTCTTTCATAACACTGGTTTTCAGGTACAGGACTAACACACTAATCATGTTATGTCTAGACTATGCTGCCTGTAGTTTTGTCCCAAGATCACGACAGAACCTGTGGTGTGACTGAGTCAGAGACTATAATAAGCTATGCAGAAATGGGGTTCCTCTTTAGGAGACTGATGTCTCACCTTTGAGGAATTTGTTATTTAAGAACCTAGCCCAACCAAAACACAGCCAAGCACTAGGAAGTAGATGTTTCAGAATAGCCAAAACAATTTTCACTGAATATGTATGTGAGAGGTCATATATTTCACTCATAAAGTGAATTTCAGTATCCTTCTAACTGACCTTCTTGCCTCCAGTCTCTCCTCTGTATCCTAAGTCATACTACACACAGCTGCTGAAGTGATTTTCCTGAAGGTCAAATCTGACCACATTCATTCCCTGACTATAAACTCAACTGACTCCCCATTACCGGCAGGAACAAATATGAGCTTCTCTGGTTAGCACTTAAAGCCCTTCCCAATTTTCCCCCCAACTTGCCTTTCCAGTTTTATTATGCTTTACCCTTCTTCACTCCACCATCCAACCACACTGCCCTACTTATCGTTCCTGACAAGTGGTTCTCCATCTTTAGTCTCCATACCTTCACGTTGGCTTTTCTCCCATGCCTGAAATATACTTTCCCCTTCTCTCTTAGAATTCATAATTTCCTTCAAGGTTCAGCTCAAAGATCACTTTCATCAGTTTCTTAACCATTTTTGTGTGATCAACCCCTGTGGCAGTCTGATGAAACCTTATTGGCCTCTTCTCAGAATAATGTTTTTAAATTAAATAAAATCTATGAGATTAGAAAGGAAACCAACTACATTGAGTTATTGAAATATATATGTACATATATATATATATATATATATATAAGTTTTTAAAGTTTTTTTTTAAGTTCCTAGGTTCCATATAAATCTCCTTCAGTGAAGCCTTTCCTAATCATCTCAATTGATAGCCCCCCCCATACTCTTGTATTTGTTTTTTCTTTTTTTTTGTAAATAATATCTTATTTTTTCTAATCACATGTAAAGAAAGTTTTCAGCATTCATTTTTTATAAGCTTTTGAGTTTCAGAATTTTCTCCCTTCCTTTTTTCCCTCCCCAAGATGGCAAGCAGTCTGATACGTTATCTCACACACGTGCGCACACACACACACACACACACACACTCTCTCTCTCTCTCTCTCTCTCTCTCTCTCTCTCTCTCTCTCTCTCTCTCTCTCTCTTCCAGGCCAGACTGAGTTTCTTGAGAACAAAAACTATTACATTTTTGTCATTGTCTCCCCAGCACCTAGCCTAATGCACAGCATATAGTAGGTACTAAATACATGAGTGTCGACTCTTGATCCATGGAAGTCTCTCAGGCCAGGAGTCAGAGCCTACTTATACAAGATCCTGACAAGCTTACACACTTGGCTCTTGGAACCCACAATGGATTAGAAGAGAAGAGAGGACCTGGCCAGGCATACTGACAGCTGTGAGAAGTGATTGCTGATATCCTAAAAGCATTGTAAAACTATGAACCTCTGATGGGACAGTGCAGAAAGGCCCTCAGGCTGGATTGTGAGGGCCAAGAGCTCTGCACACTTCAGTAGACAATATGGGTCTCACTGTACTTGGAATATGATCATTGGTGTCCTTAATTAACAACAACTCTGAGTTATGGAGAAGAGATTTCAGTGTGTTCAGAGTATAGTAAATAAAGACAAGATTCCTCAGAGACAAGAAGTCCTGGGTTCAAGTGTGATTGCGTGACTCTGGGCAACTTAACCTATCTATCAGTGCTCCAGGCAACTGTCTAAGATTAGAAGTAGCCAGGAAGATGCTGGCTCAAGATTGGTGGAGGGAGTTTCCTTACCTAAGAGTTCCCCAGACCAGTGAAATCACAAGTATAGTCTCTATGACTGCAATAATTAATAATCAGAATAATCATAAACATTTATGCAAAGTTTACAAAGCACTTTATTAGCATTTTCTCGTTTGACTTTCACAACAGCCCTGTGGTGTATTCTACCCATTTTGCAGGTGAGGATACTGAGGCCAAGAAATTAGATAACTTGCCCAGGGTCACATAACCACTAAGTATCCAAGTTAGGATTTGAATTTGGATTTTCTTGTCTACCTGAGTCTTTATCCATTAAGCCACCCACATGCCTATTTTAAGAAGGCAGGGGGAACATATGGTGTTTCTTTAGGATTTTCACCCAAAATAATTAATAGAAGAGATATTTTTGATGTATAAAGTGGTAAGCCTTCTGCTATCCTGAGCAACTCATCCACCAAATTTTCCATATAATTGAGGTTTTTCTCTACTCTATATATTCAAAAAATGTTGGGTTTTTTGTTGTTGTTGTTTTTTCCTAACAGCATACATCACTACAGTAAAAATTCTTCTTTTGCAACAGATTTCTGAAACCAACAGTTGGAGCTGTTTTAAGTTATTTGTCTGATCAGGACAGAAAAGGCCAAATTGACACAAGATTTAGAGGGAATCACTTTAGGGGTAAAAATCCAAGAAAGCAGATTCAAAGGAAATTCAGTCCTTATAGTCCAATCCTTAGCACCAGATTTAGAAGGTTGGTATACAATTCGAGTTGGCCAGTTGCATTTTCTCTGAATAAGCCACAGTCTCCAGGCTGATTTTCTGGTTTGCATTAATTTTGCACATAGGGAATGTCTTGTATATGACATGGCAGGTTTTCTGCCCTAGGCATGTAACAAATGGGTCTGGATCAGATGAGCTGGAACCTGCTGACATGCTGGGATTCTTGGTGCAGTAGCTGGGGCTTCTGTGGCAGCAAGTGCTGATTTTTTTTTTTTAATCTTCCTTTGTTCATCATCCCATTTCTGCCACCTGCCTACCTGCCACCTAGATGCTTTCTCTATACTCAGGCAGGTACCACTGTGAATTTGCAGTGTGATTAGCTCACCAGAAAGGCCCTGTGGTGGGCTGGCCTCCTGGCACACCCTGGGAGCCCAGTGGGCAAAGCCATCAGGCTGCCTTTTTGTTTTCACTCTTTCCATCTCAATGCACCATAGCAAACAGTATAGACAAAACCCTGAATACAAAGTACACGGGAGTGGGAAACTGCACATAAGCATAGCTTAAAACACTGTGACCAAAAAAGAGAGAAGGTGGGAATAACTAAGTATGGCTGCCACATCAATGGAAACCAGAGCATGGGAGTTTCTGAGTTGCAGTATTGGCTAAGAAATCATTTGATATGTCTGCAGAGAACTGAGAAGTGGCGTGAACCTTATGTGCTGCTAAGGAACCAGTTTGCTAGAGATTATCCTGTGAATTTCAAGATAAAATCTCAACAGGTGTGTAGATAGAAGGGAAGAGAAGGCAACAAGCATTTTTTTTAAAATTACCTACTTTATGTCATTTACTGTGCTAAATGCTTTACACAGATTATCTCATTTGGTCCTTACAAAGTAAGTGCTATTATCCCAATTTGGAGAAAATTGAGGTAAACAGAGGTTTAGTAACTTTTGGAGGGTCCAACAGTTAGGAAATGCCTGAGGCTGGATTTGAACTCAGGTCTTCAGTGACTCTGGCTGGGCGCAGTGCTCTAGCCACAGTACTAGCTAGCATAGAAGTAAATATTTATTTCCAGAGACACTTAATTCTCTTGAAAACATAAGCCTCCCTAACTTTATTTTAGAGTATTACAAAAATTAGTACTCAGCCAGTTCCAGTGAAGTTTCTTAGTCTTCTTTTTGTCCCTTTTTCAATCTTATTCTCTCCCAAATCCCTCCATATTCTAACCCCACGGGCCTTTATTTTTATTCCTTCTGCTCTAATTCATATGGATGGATTCTCTTGGAGAGGGGAGTAAAGAGGGTTTTGTAGCAACAGCAGGTTGAATTTGGCTTCAGACATTCAGTAGCTGTGTGACCCTAAGCAAGTCACTTGACTTCTCTGTGCCCCAGTTTAGGAAGGGGATGGTCTTCTAAGAGTGCACAAAGTGATAGGGGGAGAGTCAGGGAATGGTGTTTAAGAGGTGTCCTTGTTTGTTGGGCTTTTCTTCAGACACATCCAGATGTCACTCATAAAAGGCTTTCTTGACTATGAGAGAAGAGTGTGGGATAAGATATCCCCACATTTCACTTTCTGACTTCTCATTTATCTTGTATTGGTTTTTCTCTCACATACAGGTTTTGATTGGAATTTAGTATTCAAATGGGATTACATGACCCCAGAGCAGAGGAGAGCACGCCAAGGAAATCCAGTTGCTCCCATAAAGTAAGTTCTTTCGCATCCTTTAAAAAAGATGTTAAGTGCAGTGAATAGAGCACTGGCCCTGGAGTCAGGAGGACCTAAGTTCAAATCTGGCCTCAGACACTTAACACAAAAACTAGCCGTGTGACCTTGGGCAAGTCACTTAACCCCCAACTTCCTTCCTCCTTCAAAAAGCAAAAAAAAAAAAAAAAAAGATGTCAAAAAACAAACAACCCCTAGTTCTAGCCTCATCTCCAACTGTTAAGTTGACATATGACCCTGGCCCAGGGTTTTGCCTCCCTATGCCTCATCTTCTCACACGGGGTGTAGACATCTCCACATTACGCGATAAAGTGTTTTGAAATTTTTAAAAGACACCCAACCTGTCAATATCCACCAGTTTAGTTTACCAGATCTGTTTTTCCTTACGTATTATAAAAATATACTAAGCACCACAAGGGCCGTAAGTGGTACCTTATGGTTAAAGTCAGTGCCGTTCTTGGTTGTTCTCAGGCTTGGCTTCCCTATCTCAACAAGTTATGTTTTGGACGTCCAGTAGTGATGGCGGCTTATCTTTTAACTGTTTGTTTCTATTATTTTGTATTATCCTGCCCACATATCATAGGAAATAAGTGAGTAGGCATTAGGGTGTCTTCTCTGGCTAGCCTTTAGAGATTGGATTGGTGTTCAAACCCATCGGGTAGCTTACTGCTGGTAACAGCTTAGGTGAGGAGGAAGTGTCAGATACTGTGATCCCCATTTTACAGATGAGGAGACTGACCCAGAGAGAAATGACTTGCTCTAGGTAAGTCAGCAAATTTGCCTTGTGGTTTTCAGCATCCCTAGTGGACTGTATAGTGTCAGGGCAATGAATTGTTGACCTGCTATGCCCACCCATGGTAGAAGACAAAGCCTGAAGCTGCTTGAATCCCAAGTGTGGAATAATGGCTGGGGTTTATTTTGAAAGTCAATTTGTAGTTCAGATATTATGGACAACACTGAGAGAACACTTTTGACTTTGACCTCCAGTCTCTTCCTTCCTTCCCATCCTCATTTCTGCGTCTTTAGAACCCCCATGATTGCTGGCGGATTGTTTGTGATGGACAAATTGTACTTTGAAGAACTGGGAAAATACGATATGATGATGGACGTCTGGGGAGGAGAAAACCTGGGTATGTGTCTTGTTTCTTCAGAATACCTAATCTCTTAATAGAAAGCAATTTCTAATTTATGTGAGCATGGGATGCTTGGCCTAGCCCTGAAGAAATCTAATGGGAATGGACTCACAGACAACAGATTCTCACTACAAGATGTTGAAAAAGGAATGAGAATGGTAGTCTGAACTGTGGGAAATGAAGATCTGGCTAAAGAAATAGCATGCTCTTGTTAATGTTGGCCTTGTTGTGAGTAAGGAGCTGGAAACATGGTGGGGACAAATTACAGAAGTAGAGATGTGTATATTTAGAGCAAAATTTGAGTTCAGAGGAGAAGTAGGTTTTCTACAGGCTTTGTAGGAGACCATTCCTGGGAAGAAAACGCCCAGCAAAACCTGGAAAAAATGACTAGTTCTCTGTCTCTCAAACAAGACAATGATCCTTGAAATGTGATAGAGTCTCAGCCATCAAATGAGTTGAGGTCAATGAGTATAATCCTTTCCTTAATACTTGTGCAAAAGGCTCCTAGTTTTATTTGATTTAAAAAAAATTAGACCTTGTAAATCATTATTACCTGATGCAATTTAATTTCACAGATCTATATCTGTGATTCAGTAGCTGCATCACAGTGAGAATGGAAAAGATTTTTTTTTTTGCTTGAAGCCATTAATTTCAAGTACTTACTTCTTCTGAGCTAATTATCCTTGGCCACTGAGTTTTCTTTTATTATCTTTTGCCTCTGGGTGAATCCTTTTGCTGGTGCATTTGGGAAAGGGAGAAAAATCTGATGATACTGTTACTTTGAGTTTTTTTTTAAGTTTTAATAACAGAACCAGAGATGGACTTTTTTTCCCTTCATTCGTGAAACTGGCATAATGTTTGTTTTTTAATCATTTTGATGATTTGAAACTTTTGCTGACATCATGCATAATTTTTGAATCATTTCAGCTGCTGAAGAAATTTGTATGTGCTGAAAAAAATTGTTTATGAAATCTTAGTGACTAGATTAAAAAATGTGTAAAAAATTTTAAATAAGGTTGATCTTCTGAGCTTATTTAGACTTACAGATATTCGGGCTCAGTATTAGAAAAATAGCTGGTTTTTGTAGAACTTTATACCACTGATTAAGATTCTAGAAAGAATTCCACGTCATTCAACTTTTATGGGAAGACCACTTCTGAACACATTTCAGCATGTGATAGTGACTATACACCCAATCAAAAATACCATGTCTTAGAAAACAAGGCAATGCCTTGAGACTAGCTATGCCTGTCAGCAACAGTATGGACTGGGTGTAAGCCCTGGGCTGTATGTTGAATAGTTCTTCCAAAGCGAATCTGATGCTTGCCAATTAGGATCTTGTGACATGGTGCAGAGAAAGCATTTGCCCAAAAATGAAAGGAGACCTTTTACTCAAATGCCAGAGTGAAAGGCAGAGATTTGCTTACAATTGCTTACTTTCTTCTTTTTTTTTTGGTTTCTGGGATTCTGTACTTGTGTTGTTGAAACTATTGTGCTGAAATGATATGTCACGCAGTCTCAGTTCTGATATTTACAAATTATGTGACCATGGGCGAGTACCCTAATCTCTCTCAGGTTTCTTCATCTGTGAAATGGGTAGAATAGTACTCGAACTAGCTAAATCACAAAGCTGTGAGAACAAATACTTTGTGAAATTAAAAGACCATATGAATGTGAGTTAACATTACAGAATTTTGTAGTTAGGTGACTTGAAAGTGGAATAAGGAGCATATAAAAGGAAGACTGTTAGGAAAGGGTCAGTAGACCAGGAAGAAAGCTAAATCCAATGGCTTAGCATTTCATTTGCATGAAATTTCTTTCTTCTCTCACTGTTGGAGCCAATAGAGTATCTCTCTAGAAGTTTTCTGCTCCAGATTTTCTGATGGAATTAGGCCCTGCCTTTCAAATATGTATAACCTACAGACCACCTCCCTATTCTTCACTGTTGCTGGGGACTTCGGCTGGAAACCATGTATAGCACAGGTAGCCAGTCCCTGGGTTATTAGCCATGAGCTATCCATCTGTGGTACCATGCAGCAATGTATGCCCAAACCTAATTAGATGTGAAAATTTTTCAACTTATCCACTTAGACTAAGCAGTCCTTCCATTACTTTTTTGTTAAATGTTGAACCATTTTACCTTTTGGTAATCTGAAAAAATAAATTTATCTTCAGTGCCCCTACATTGCAGAGTCAGGATTTCTTGGGACAAGGCAATAAATAGGTGCTAGATGACACAATGGACAGAGTACCAGGTCTGGAATCAGGAAGACTCGTCTTCCTGAATTCAAATCTGGCCTTAGACACTTACCAGCCATGTGACCTTGGGCAAGTCATTTAACCCTGTTTGCCTCAGTTCCTCATCAGTAAAATGAACTGGAGAAAGAAACGGCAAACCGCCCCAGTGTCTTTGCCAAGAAAACTCTAGATGGGATCACAAAGAGTCAGACACAACTGAAAAATGACTGAACATGTGTTTTCCCCATGCAGACTAGACTGGGTAATTAATCCTCCATGTGGGAACCTTCTTGCCAATCTTGAGGTTTTATTTAGTTAAAGTAGGTATCATATGTAAATGTAGTTTTATGGAGCCTTAGAAATCATTAATATATTCTAATTCTAATATAATGGAATCACCATCGAATCTAGAGTTAGAAGGGCTGAGTTCAAATTCTGACTATGCCACTGCATACATAGAAAAGTCACTTGATCTATTTAGGTTTTTTGTTTGTTTGTTTTGGGGAAAAAAAGGAAGGAGACCAAATGGCCTCTCACTTCCCTTCTGTCTTTAAAGCTCCGGTACCAATAATCCTTTAATTATTTAACTTTTAAGATGAGTATCCAGTACAACCTCATTAATCCAGACTCAACTAATTCAGAATGTGTTTCAATTTGAATAAGTGTTGAGCCAAAATTTACTTTTGTAATTATCAAGAAAGTGTTCACTAATCAAGAAATGCTTTTTGGACACCTACTAACATATTTCTACTCACGCCCAGATGTGTATGCCTTTTCTGCAAGTCTGTTTAGTGCCTGGGGAGGAGTTATTTTCTTATTGAGTTGGATTATTTTCACGTTGATAGGAGCCAAGCCAACTTTTTTTGGTGCCTGGGAATGAATTGTTTCATCCCTTCCCTATCAACTGCATGTTGACTTAGAAAACCACAGATTTAAGATTATCTTTGTTTTAGTGTATTTTTATTTATTTTGTTAAAGATTTCCCAATTAC
Source organism: Pseudochirops corinnae (assembly GCA_028646515.1). Classification (NCBI taxonomy): domain Eukaryota; kingdom Metazoa; phylum Chordata; class Mammalia; order Diprotodontia; family Pseudocheiridae; genus Pseudochirops; species Pseudochirops corinnae. The sequence goes on from CM053586.1 coordinate 245,495,512, forward strand.
ATTTTAATCTGGTTCTGGCCACACTCAGGAGGGTTGGACGGTAAGTGGGCTGTGAGTTTTACACTTCTGATCTAGTCCAACCTTCTCATTTCCTACATTTATCCTTGAAAATTTCAGCTGCCTAGGCAAAGCATGGGGGGAAGAAGTGGCTTTTGATAATAGTTTATATGAAACCAGACTTAGAGGTTTTAACTGACTGCAAGCTCAGTGTGAACAAGCAATGTAACATCATAATAATGACTGCAAAAAAAAGCTGATTTCCTAGGCCATACTCTGTATTGGTCAGACCACATCAGGAATATGATGGACGGTTCAGCATTGGCAAAGTAGAACACATCCAGAGAAGAGCATTGGTGGCAAAAAGCATTGAATCCCTTTCACATGAGGATCAACTGAAAGAATTCAGGATATTTAGCCTGGAAAAATACAAAACTAATGTGTTAGTAATCTTTAATTTTTAAAATGTTATTGAAAGGTAGAAGGGGAAATAAGACTTTTTTTTCCCTATGACTCTAGAGAGTAGAATTGGGAGCAAAAGGTAGAAGGTGAAGATGGATTTCACTTCAACTGAGGAAGAATAATCTAATAATTAGAGCAATTTTTAAAAATGGAACGAATAGTGGGAGATAGTGACTTCCCTTTCACTGAAAGTATTTAAGAGTCAGGATGAGCAGGGATATATTATGAGAAATTTCTATGTGGGGTAGGAGATTGCATTAATAATTTCTAAGGATCTTATCAAAACTGAAGATACTATAATTCAGAACCTCGGGGTTAATTGTTTTAGTAAAGTCCTTTGCAGTACTTTGAATCAGTTAACATTGCATTCAGTGGCAGTGTTTCAGCCATCAACACAGAAGATGTATGAGCATACCTAGTGTAGGGCAGGAAATGTCTTAAGGATATTGGACCTCATCTCATTCTTTGCATAGTCACTTGTTCTCAATTATTATGGCAGAGATTTCGTTCCGAGTGTGGCAGTGTGGCGGCAGCCTAGAGATCATCCCGTGCAGCCGAGTTGGGCACGTATTCCGAAAGCAGCACCCCTATAGTTTTCCAGGGGGCAGTGGCACTGTATTTGCCCGGTAAGTAACACTTTTTTTTTTTTAAAGAAAAAGCCCATTCTGCCTTTGTCCTGAACAAGCTATAACCATCGCATTCAACTAGACACAATCCTGGAAGACCAGGAAAATAACCTCTAAGGGAAAATCCTAAGCCAGGTTTTTTGTTGTTGTTCTGAATAAGGAAAGGATCTTGGGGCTCAGTGACTCAGATGCTAAATTTTGTATTGTCAAATAAAATTTTAAAACTTTTTTTAATTTACAGGGCTATTTGTGCTACAGATTTGGGAACTAAGCTAACTTAAAGACTTCAGTGTTTCTCTGTAGAATGGTTCGTTAAGATGTGATTAGATATTTGATCTTGAGCCATTTACTTAATTAACCTCTCTGTGCCTCAGTTTCCTCATCTCTAAAATGAAGATACTAAGCCAAATAATTCTTTTACATACCTTTCTAAGTCCAAAAATTCTGTGATTAAGTATTGAACTAAGAATATAGGTATTTAGAAATTATCTGTTGACTCTCTGTCTAGAGGAAGAGTTCTGACCAAACAAAATATTGTGAGCATCATAGGAAGTAAAACAGAGAATTTGATTATAGAAAACTAAAAAGATTTTGCACAAGTAAAACTAGTGCAACAAAATTAGAATTCAAACAGGTAAATTGGGGTGGGGAAAATCTTTGCAGCAAACTTTTCTAATAGAGATCTCTTTTCTAAGATATATGGAACTGATCCAAATTTGTAAGAACAAGAGCCTTTGCCAAATTAATAAATAGTCAAAGGATATGAACGGGCAGTTTTCAGAGAAAGAAATCTTGGGAGGAAGGAGATAGAAAGGAGGAAAGGCAGAAAAGAAAGATTTTTGTTAATGAAAAAAATATATAATTTTAAAAAAGAAGGCAGCCTGGGGAAGAAAAGATAATATAGATATTTTAATTTTTAAGAAATAATAAGTTATCAAATCTTACAAAAATTTAAGTTTGCCACTCATTTGAAATGAGAACACAAATGAAATATGAATTCCCTTTGGATTTTCAACCTTCTTAACAGCTCCTGTCTCCTGTCCCTGTCCTCCTATTCCTAGACTTAAATTCTTTCCACCACTATGAGTTCCTGCCCCTTGTTTAAGGTTCAGTAGAGATGCTAACTGCTCTGTGAAATTTTCTAGATCTTTTCAAACATTTGATTTGTAACTCACTTATGCACTTATTATGTGGTACTTTCATTTATTCATGTGTATGTCTTAGCTTGCCTATTAATTGAAGTCCTTAGGGACAAGATCTATGTTTTAGTCACACTCATATCCTCATGTACCTTGTAGTAGGTTTCAAAGCGCTTTTCAAAAGAATATAAATAACCATAACTCACATAGACATAGCATTTATGTATAAATTCTTTTCCTCCTAACAGTTCATGGAATAGATAGCACAAATATCATTGAGCCCATTTTGCACATGAAGAAACCAAAATTCAGAGAAGCTAAGTAATAGTATCATAGGTTTAGAGCAGGAAGGGACCTTAGCCCAACTGTATCATTTTACCAAGAAGAAACCAAGGCCCAGAGACAATGGTTAGTTCTTTGACCACATAATCAGTGGCCAAGGTGGAATCTGAACCCAGGACCTCTCACTCCAGTGCCAGTATTCTTTCTGCTGTACCATTTGACCAAGGTCACACACAACCACTCAGAGTTTGAACTAGAATTTGTACTCAGGTCTCTTGAATCCAAAAATAGAGGGCTTTCTTCTGTGCCCTACTGCCTTCCTTAAATGAGTCAGTGTAAGTATGCATGTCTGGGGAAGGAGAAAGAGCTATGACAAAATGCAGATTATACAGTAAATACAGGAAGAAGGGTGAGATTGTGTTACGTGTGTGAACTTCGAATTGGACGTGTCAACTGAATTAATTAGTCATTTCAGTTAAATAACTGGCTTATCAGGTTGGGATTTTTTTAGTGGAATTGTTTGGTTAGGTCACTGAATTGATTATTTTGGAGTATCAGATATCACAGCCACAAAGCCTCTGAGGTTTCCCACCTGATTCTTATAACCAAAGTTCTGTCTTATATTAGTGTTATTTTCTCAACAATGTAGGCACATCCCTTTCACTCCATTCATTCACCTTGAGATCCTAGCCATACAGAGTCCTCAGCTGGTTTTCCTTTTGCTTTAACTAACTATTCATTTTTCATTCTGATTTCTACTCTACTTTCCCCTAGAGCACAAGATCTGAAATTATTGGGACAAAGGAACTACTGACAGACAGATTCTCACAGTTGCTTCCCCACCCAAAACACAGATTAGCTACTCAATCTCAAGTCCCTTCTCCATCTGTGATCAGATTGCCATAATGTTTACATAAACCGCTTCATACATATCAACTTTGAAGCTGTTGTTTTTGGTTTGTTTTTTGCTTTTTGGAGGGGGAAAGGCAGGGCAATTGGGGTTAAGTGACTTGCCTAAGGTCACACAGCTAGTAAGTGTTAAGTGTCTGAGGCTGGATTTGATCTCAGGTCCTCCTGACTTCAGTGCCGGTGTTCTATTCACCGTGCCATCTAGCTGCCCCTTTGAAGCTGTTTTTGTTCAAAGTGATGCTGTAAGTGCAAGGTATTGCATCATAACTTTGGAGATTGGAGGTTTCATCTCCTGCGACCTTTCCTGGCAAAAGGAGGTACAGTCTTTACATTGTTTTCCATTACAGAGACCCCACAGATCCTCTACAGTTGTATGTTCATTTCTATTAACATTTCGTAACCCTAGCAGGCACAGTAGGCAGAATTGTGGGGCTGAAATAAAAAAGACCTAAGTTCAAGTATGACTTCAGATGGTTGCTAGCTGGGTAACTCCAAGCAAGTCACTTGACCGTCTCACTTCCTCATCTGTAAAACGGGGATAGTACTAGGGTTGTCGTGAAGATCAAATGAGGTAATATTTGTAAACTACGTCATACAATGCCTGGAACATGTCGGATAGTCATTTTCAGTTGTGTCTGACTCTTCATGACCCCATTTGGGGCTTTCTTCACAAAGATACTGGAGTGGTTTGCCATTTCCTTCTCCAACTCGTTTGACAGATGAGGAAACTGAGGCAAACAGGGTGAAGTGACTTGCCCAAGGTCACACAACTAGTAAGTATCTGAAACCTGATTGAGGTCTTCTTGATGTCCAGGCCCAGACTCTTATCTCCTATGCCTCTTAGCTGTCTGTCCCTGGCTGGCACATAGTAGACATTTGATACTTGTCTCTTTATTCCTTTCAGAAAAAGAATAGCTTGGAGAGGGGTAAGAGGAGGAATCAGTTAGTCAGTCAATCAGTAAGCATTTATTAAGTGCTTACTGTGTGCTAGGCTCTGTGCTAAGTGCTGAAAGGTTCTAAGAAATTTTTTAAAACTCATATTGTGAGACTCCGTGGACCAATTGGTAGAATTTAGAATCTTCCTGTTTTTCCCACCGCAAATGAATACTTCCCAAAGGAAGCATTTCTCTGAATTGATAGCATAGAATTTGGACTCAGTGGGGATCATTGGGGATCAATGGAGTTGTTAGGCTCAGCCTGTCCTTGCTTGTCCAAAGCAAAGGACGACGTGATGAAATGAAGATACGCATCAGACCTCAGAAATCTCCTCTTAAACAAATTTTGACTCCTTTCACTTAGGAAACTTTCACACACATTAGCCATTTAAGTGGCTAATGAGAGTCATGAACTAACTGATCTGAAATTCTTTCTATTCTCTCTGATTTTGTCTGACTAGAGGTTGGTAGCAAGCAGTAAAATGACCATAAATTAAGGAGGGAAAAGATATGGACCATAAGAAAGCGAAATAATCAACTTTTTAGGAAATTAGGCTTGGCTGTATACAATCCTTCAATGCACAGCCTTCTCCATGAAGCTTTCCCTCTTCCCAACCCTTGTTTGGAAATTATTTTTCTATCTAACCTCTCATAGTGTTCTACCTATCTTATGCTTTTATAATAATATACTCTTCATTATAGTTCTTATGTAATTTTGCATATTCATGTATGAACCATCCATGCACTGCTACTATCCCCCCCTCACTAGATTATAAAGTCCATGGGGACAGGACAATGTCTTAATAGCGTGTGTGTTGATCTCCCTCAGTGCCCAGCACAGTGCCCTGCACATCGCAAGGATCTAATCAATGTATATAATCTAATTATACACAAACATAAGAATCATAGAATGTCAGTACTAGAAGGAACAACAGAGATTGTCACGTTCACATCTTTCATTGTGCCAGTGAGGAAACTGAGGCCCAGAATAAAAGAAGGGATTTTTTTCAAGGTTACTCAGGAAGTGGCAGACCCAGAGAATAAAAGGTGACGCCCATTCAACCCATTAGAAGGGTGGGAAGCCCTCAACATTCCCCAAAGAATTTATAATTATTTTTCTCTGAGATTTCTTTGTGACCCAGCATCTCATAGCTATCTTTTAGATGTAATTGATAGAGTTGACACCAACCAACCTTATCTCACAGAAGTGCAAATACCAGGGTACCCCCACATTCGTGTGAAAGATATGGTCCCCAAAAGCTCCATGGAAATCAGAGCATTTTAGGAGCATTTGTTGAATCATTTTTCAATCATGTCTGACCCTTTGTGACCCCAATTGGGGTTTTCTTGGCAAAGATACTGGAGTGGTTTTCCAGTTCTTTCTCCAGCTCATTTTATAGATGAGAAAACTGAGCAAACAGTGTTAAGTGATTTGCCCAGGGTTACACAGCTAGTAAGTGTCTGAGGCCAGATTTGAACTCTCAGAGATGAATCTTCCTGGCCCTGTATCTCTGTGCCATCTAGATTTAGAATAAAAAGGAAACTGGACTTGGAGGTGGGAAGACCTAGGTTCAGATCCTACCTTAGATCCTTAGCTGGCTGTGTAATCCTGGGCAAGTGATTCAGACCTCTCTGGGTTTGTTTCCTCATCTGTAAAATAAGATTGAATTCAGTGATCTCTAAGGATTCTTCCAGGTATAAAATCTATAATATTCTTATCTCTCATCCTGTTCCAAACTCCAATGAGGAAACTGAAGCTCGGAGCAGTGGTGTAACTTGTCCAGTCACCCAAGTTATTACTGGCAGGCCTAGCATTTGAACCTAGCTCATCTAGCTACAAATGCAGCTCTTCTTCCACTCTTCCTGGCATACTGGAAAATGTTTTATTTAAATAGATTCTCCAGTACATCGTCATTTTTTAAAATCAAGGAACACTTATAATGCAAATAATTTTTGCATTTGTAGGTTTTCTTAAAATTGGGTATACTTGTAAAGTTAAAGGTGCTAGGAGATTACCAGCATTATCTGGTTTAGGCCTGTGATGTGAGGAGCCAATGCAGTTTGTTTTAATGCTCCACATTGTTTCAGAGAGAATCTTTGTTGCCTAAGATGGAATGCAGGTTTGACAGTCTTTAATAAATGTTGCACATTTAAATTTAACCAGCCCAATATCCTTGAATCTCATGAATCTTCATATTTCCATGCTGTTTGGCCCATGATTTAACCTCTCCATTAGCTGCAGAGCCATGCATGATTGTGAGGGTTAGGGATATATGGTTTTTCATCTGACAAATGAAAGCTCAGATCCTTGTCTCTGTTACCCCTGTATGATGCAAAGTGAGCCCTAGAGATGTGTTCTTAAGGTCATCTCCTTTTAATCTATATTCCTTGTCAAAACAAGACACCAACTCACCTCAGGCAGACAGGAAGAAAAGAATAATGTAAACACTAAATCATCTCTATTATATTCTTTTCTTTCCCTTTCCTTTCTTCTTTTTTTTCGTAAAGAAATATGTCTGTTGTTTCCATACCCTTAACCTGTGAATACCTGGAGAGTAAAGCTGTTATTGCATGTAATAGGCACCATGCCTAGCACTCTGTGGATGATAGGAATTCTTTTGTGTTCTTCAATGTAATACTGCCCCAGCCCCTCCACATCAAAATGTCTCAGCCAGCCCTCTGATCTCTCCTTTCATTCTTGGAAAATTAGTATTCTGGAAAGAAAAGCAACAAGAATTCTCTTGCGCTCAAGATATATTGATTGATTGCTTCCAAAAGCACAGCACCGTAGTGGGCAGTTAGAGGGACATAGTGATGCGTCTGGCACAGACCCTACCCTCAAGGAATCTGAGCTCTAGAAAACTCTTCGTCTGCTCTGTTCTGTGGGGCATTTGTCATAGCCTGAGCCTCCCTTTGCTGACAGGTTTCGTGGAAAGGCCCTGGTAAGGAGAACCTGTCGCCACAGGAGGGGTTCACACAGGGATGATGGCAGGAAGCTTCTCAAAACACCTGTTGTTATTGTTCTTAGGAACACTCGGCGGGCAGCAGAAGTCTGGATGGATGAATATAAAAATTTTTACTATGCAGCAGTGCCTTCAGCCAGAAATGTCCCTTATGGGAAGTAAGTATTACCTCTCCTTCTTTCCTCTACTTTATCCAAACTACCGATGAAGAGTCTGGCCCCCAAAGCCCAAGAGCTGCCCAGTTGCCAAAGAGTGAATCTTAGCCTCAAGGCAAGGCAAGAGCCCCTCAAGCTGCAATGCCTCAGTCACAATGACCCCATGAGAAGTCATACTTCCTGCCTACCATAGGAAGGAAGGGGCATCCTCCACCCAGTGGAATAGATTTTAGTGTTGGGTAGAGGGAGGCTGTATCCAGTTCAGTTCAACAGCAAACACTAAGTGTCTAATATGTGCTAGATTTCTGTGATAATCAAAAGGCAAAAGCAAAACAGTCCCTGCCCGCTAGGAACTTACAGTCTGCCGGGGGTAGAAGAATACAAATGTACACAGATAAGCAAATGCAGAGTAATTTAAGGAAGAAGAAAATACTGACAACTTGCAGAGGTTTGGGGTGGTGATGCTATTGGAAAAAGCTCCATGTAAAAGGGGGCACATGAGCTCAGTCTTAAAGTAAGGTACAGCTTGTCAGGGTGTGAAGGTGAGGAAGGAGTACACATGGGAGAACAGGCTGTGTGAATGTGAAGGCATGGAGATAGATAGCTCAGGGCCCAGTGAGCTAACTAGAATATTGAGTGTATGAAGGGGAATGCTGTGCAATAAAGTTAGAAAGGTAAGTTGGAGCCAGATTGGGAGCAGCATTAAATGTCCTTCCTATTGTCAATAATGGTGATGGTTTTTCCTTATCTCTTTTTCCCTAGTATTCAGAGTCGACTAGAACTAAGGAAGAAACTTAGTTGTAAGCCCTTCAAATGGTACCTTGAAAATGTCTACCCTGAATTAAGGTGAGTCTCCAGTGGTCTGGATTTTATTTTGTAGCTGTGCACTGTTTCTGGCTAAGGAGTTAGCCCAAAGAGTTTCTCTTCCATATTATAGGTAGCTACTCTAGATTGTATCCTGTCATTTTAGGGTTCCATTTTTCTTTCTAGAATTGGTAGGAATGTGAAGACATCCTAGTCTTCCCCCTTTTCCAGTTAGCAATGTTATATGGCTGACAGGCTTGAGTGGATTGCTATCTGCATTATTGAAAGGAATGTCCTCGTGAACAAGGTCAAATATCCATTAAAATTTTTGAGTATTTTGCCTAAACCATGCAAGATAGATAGTGTTCTTTAAATTATTCCGGGGAGATTCCACAATTTCCCTTCTAGTGTTTACTCTGCCTTCCCTATGTTGTCTGAACAGTGCCATGCAAAGCAAGTATTTCATCATGTAATTCAGGAAGGTTGTCAAGAAGAGTCACCATTTCCCCTGCAGCATCACTCTGTGTTTGACTGATATATTTCTTAACCTTTCTTTGCATTGCCTCCATACTTGCTAGGGGGTAAGGTTAGGGCTAAGTCAACACTTTTGTTTTAATCTTCATGGTAGATGTCACCCTCCACTAAAAACTGTCTAATAGGTTCAAGAACCTTCCTTGGGTTCTTGAAGGGTATGCTAATAGTGTGCAAACTAATTGGTCCTAACAAGCTAAAAAACCTTCATTCTTGGTCAGGTGATGGATTCTATGTCTGCTGTCCAAAGACTAGCCCAGGGGTGACAAATTATTTAGCTATAGCAATTGTCTAAGACTTTATCTACTGGCCTGTTATGGAGATCATGGCCTGTGTTGGTGAAGGAAGTACTCATGCCAGTGAAGTTAGAAATCCCTTAAGGATTTTTTAAGAAAGAAATTTTTTGGGATACATTAGGTTTTACATTACCCACGTTTCTGAATTTATCTCTTACCCCTGGCTCATTGCCCTCCCAGATACTCATCCCTTACAATGCAAGAAGAAGAAAAAAATGCAACAAAAAGTAACCAAGCATAAACAAGGGCTGCGAGATAGTAACCAGCATAGGGCAGCTAGGAAGAGCAATGGAGTCAGGAGGACTTGAGTTCAAATCTGGCCCAAGACAGTTCTTGGTCACTAGCTTTGTGACCCTGGGCAAGTTACCTAACCCCAATTGCCTCAAAAAAAAAAAAAAGTAGCATATTAGAAGAGTCTGATATTTTGCATTATTCCACAACTGTAGTCCCCTGCATCTGTTTAAAAAAAAAAAAAAAGAAGGCCCAAACTTGGTCATTATAATTTTGCAGCATTCATTCTTTATTTTTTTATGGTTGTTACTTTTCCTAGTTACCCTCAAGTATTAAAAGAGATGCTTATCATCCTATGCTTTTTTTTTTTTTTGTAGCTATAGTAGGCCAGCACAATGGCCCTTTAGAGAAGGTTGTCAAACTAAGTCTGAGAAAATATGAGCTATAGTCCTAGGCTTACCACTGGTCTTTTATGGCAGCAGATAAGGTGCTTGACTACTCTAAGCCCCACTGTTCCCCATGGGAAAAGTGGGAATTATAATGCATATTCCCTGCCTGCTTCCAAGAGCAGAAAAATGTCAGGAGAAATCCCCGTTAGGTCCCTCTTTCTAGGCTCAGCCCTATAGTTTAAATTACTCACATTCTGTGTTCCAAGGGACTACTGATAACCTTATGTATAGACCTGAAGATGTGCTGTGTTTTGGAATCTAACCTAAATTAATCTTCCTAAAGAAATGGTTTGGAGAGTTTGGGGTTTCATGTGGCATATTCCCTATTCTGAATATTCCTAGAGCATTTTGTAATGAGTTATAGACTTCTCTTTGACCTTATAACTCTGGAATTTGGCTACTATATTTCTTGGAGTTTTCAATTTGGGGTCTCTTTCAGGAGGAGATCGGTGAATTCTTTCAGTAACTATTTCGCCTTCTGATTCTAAGACCTCAGGACAGTTTTCTTTGACAATCTCTTGA